>QJSC01017374.1:490928-572662 GCA_003697955.1 Calidris pygmaea
GGCAGCTCGGGTAAGGAAATTTGGCTGGAGAGAAGGCAGAGGAATGAAGACTAATGCATTTTAAGCAAAGAGTTGACCTTTTTAATGGCCCAAACACTCACCCTCTCCAAAGTAACTTACTTCAGCCTAGGCATGGCTCTCCACGCAGCCGTTCCTTCTCTCCAGGCACTGAACTCTGGCAGCCCCTGCCATATGCCGGCACGGAGAGAGGCAGCTTAGGGAAAAGACTGGGATAAGGAGCTTCCCGGTCCCTGGATGAGGCGTGGACTCCATGTGGTTTGTCATGGGACAGAACATGGAGGAGGGCTGCAAAGCTTCAGTTTCACAGCTGCTCCTCAGACCTCCACTGCACTGTCTTTCGTATTTCCCACTTGACAGCTGGCTCTGTTCCTTACTTGGCTCCCGCAGCTTCTCCCACAGACACGTTATCCCCAATCTGGAACCCACTTCTTGCAAACAGTGCTTTGGGATGGAAGCCTTGAGGGACTTGCCCGGGGCATAAGGAGAGGCTGCAGCAGGCAAGTGGGCAGCAACCAGCACGGGGGTTTCTCTATGAACTGGAATAAGTCCCCCTTTCGTGGTGGATTGGCAGCAGAACTGAGGGCTTACACTTGGCTGCTGACCCCCACAGGGGATCCCCATGTGGACCCTGCCTTGCTGCTCCCTCCCCACTTAGACACAAAACTCTGCAGAACATCCCAGCCCCAGCACTGGGCTGATGTTTGTGCAGATTGTCATCATAGAATCACAGAAGGGTTCAGGTTGGAAGGGACTTAGAAGATCATCCAGTTCCCACCCCCTGCCCTGGGCAGGGACACCTCCCACCAGACCAGGTGGCTCCAAGCCCCCTCCAACCTGGCCTTGAACCCCTCCAGGGATGGGGCAGCCACAGCTTCTCTGGGCAACCTGGGCCAGGCTCTCACCACCCTCACACCAAACAAGTTCTTCCCCACATCTCAGCTCCATCTCCCCTCTTTCAGGGGCAAACCCTTCCCCCTCCTCCTAGGGCTCCCCTCCCTCATCCAGAGTCCCTCCCCATCTCTCCTGGAGCCCCTTGAAGGACTGGAAGGGGCTGGAAGGTCTCCCTGGAGCCTTCTCTTCTCCAGGCTGAACCCCCCCAACTCTCTCAGCCCCCCCTCCCAGCAGAGGGGCTCCAGCCCTCCCAGCATCTCCGGGGCCTCCTCTGGCCCCGCTCCAACAGCTCCATGTCCTTCTGCTGGTGGTGGCCCCAGAGCTGGAGGCAGCACAGGGGGGGTGTCTCCCCAGAGCAGAGCAGAGGGGCAGAATCCCCCCTGGCCCTGCTGCTGGGGATGCAGCCCAGGATGGGGTTGGCTTTCTGGGCTGCCAGGGCACGTTGCCGGCTCGTGTTGAGCTTCTCGTCCACCAACACCCCCAAGTCCTTCTCCCCACGGCTGCTGTCCATGCATTCTCCGTCCAACCTGTGTTCGTCCCTGGGATTGCCCTGACCCAGGCGCAGCACCTTGCACTTGGTTGAACTTCACGAGGTTCACATGGTCCCACCTCTCCAGCCCGTCCAGGTCCCCCTGGATGGCATCCCGTCCCCCCAGCGTGCCGCCCGCCCGGCACAGCCCGCCGCCGTCGGCCAACCCTCCGAGGGGTCGCTCCATCCCACCGCCCGGGGGTCGCCCAAGGGCACCGCTCCCGCTGCCCGCCCTCCGAGAGCCCCACTCGGGCTCCGCTTCCGAGTGAAACCGGGCAACACCGCCCTCAACTCCCCCGCTCCGCTTCCATCGGCCTTCCCACCCCTACGAGGTCTCTCGCCCGGCCTCCGGGGCCGGCCCTGAGGGAGGGGCGCGGCCTTTGCCGCCGGGCCCACTCCTCCTCAAGGCCGGGCAAGGCCCCGCCGCCCTCACTGTCCCTGTCCCTCTCCCTGTCCCTTCCTCCCGCCGCCCCGTGCCCTCCTGACAGGCGGCGGCCGCGGCTCCCACCCCGTCCGGCCGCTCCCCCCGCCCCGGCCCTGACCAGCCCCTCAGGCGGCGACAGGTCCCGGGGGCCGCTGCCCACCGCCGCCGCCGCGCCCCTCCCCGCGGCTCTCCGAAGCGCCTCCGCCAATCGCCGGGCGTCTTGGTGCTGACAGGCGGCCGCCTCCACCTATGGAGTAGCTCCCTCCTCGCGAGGAGCCCCGCCCCCTCCTGAGGCGGCGGCCAATGGGAGGAAAGGCTGGCGTTTGGGAGTGGGTGGGGGGGCGGGAGAAGAAGGCCTGCGAGCCGCCCCTGCCCTCACTGCCTCCCTCTCCCCGCTGCGCGAGGAGCTCCCCTGTCGCCCCGCAGGTGATTGACAGGGGGCGGCAGCCAGTGGGCTGCGGCGGGCGGGCGGCGGGGCCAATGGGGCGGCGGCGGGGGGGCGGGGCGGGCTGAGGCGAGGCGAGGCGCAGCGCCGGCAGGAGGGCGATGGTGGTGGCGGCGGCGGCGTGAGGCGCGGCGGGACCCGGGGCGGGCTGCCCGGCTGGGCGTGTAGGGCGAGCGGCGTGTGCCCGGTCGGCGTGTGCCATGAGGCTCCAGGAGGAGGAGGAGGAGCGGGGGGAGGGCAGCCGCAGGGCGCTGCCGCAGTAATGGGCAGGCGGCACCGCTGCCTCTCGCCTTGCCGCCCGCTGCCGGGGACCGCCCGTGAGGTGAGTGCGGCGGGGCGGGGGGAGCTGCCCCGCGTCTCGTCTCGTCTCGTCGTCCCCCCCTCCCCTTCCCCGCTTTTTAATTTTTAAAGCCCCGGGGGCTGCGGGGGGGTCTGGCCGCGGAGGTGACAGGGGCCGGTGGGGCGGAGCGGGGCGCTCCTCGCCCCGGGGCTCCCCGGGGAGGGCCCCCCTCCTCCCAGCGCCGCATCCCTGGATACCCCGGGTCGCCTCCTTTGGCAGCTTGGGTGCCACCCTGCCCGGCCTTCTCGCCACCTTTTGCTTCCCCGCGTTCCTAAGGAGGAGGATTTTCCCCTCCCCGCCCCGCAGGGATGCTGCTCTTCCGCGGAGGGGGAAGACCCGGCCGGGTCTCTGCTCTCCCTCCTCGCCTCCCCCAGGAGCCTTTCTGGGCTCGGGGTGGGGAGGCATTCCCATTTCAGGGAGGAGGATGGGGAATCCTGGGCAGCCCAGGGCTCAGGAAATGCCCCTTGCTCCTTCATCCTCCTCGCCCTGGCGCAGGCACGTAAGTAGTAGCACTCCCTTGCCGGCTTCTTGGCTGTTCCTCCTCCTTGGAAAGAGAAATGGGAGCGGGAGGTGTGTGTGTGTGTGTGAGAGAGAGAGAGAGAGAGGAAACAACTGTTACACCTTTTGTCATCAAGACAAAGAACTTGTCTTCTTCTCCCCGTGTCCCTCCCTCTGGGTGCCTGTTGGCAGCACCTCAGCCGCTTCGCATCGCTTCCCGGAGATGCTTCCCAAGGATTCGCTATGGCCCTGACCTGCCCCTTTTTTTTTTTTTTTGTTGTTGTTGATTACGATGGTGCTGATAAAAGGACATGTTGATATGTTTCCAAACAGACTCGTGGTTTGCATTCCTGAAATTGCTGCAGCATTCTTCTTTATTTATTTAATTGGAGGGGTTGAGGTGCGGGGGGGGATGACAATAAGAAAGGGGTATGTTTTTGTGGTTTATTGTCGTTGTCTGAAAGGTATGAGATGGTGGGCAATTGCAGCACTGTGGTATGGAGTACGTTAACCGATGCTTTCTCCCCCTGTCTTATTTGTCTTCCAGTCCTGCAGCCTCTACATCATCTACGGTGTGAGAAATGATGATTCCCTGAGAGAACTTCCTTTCAATTACCCGTCTGCTCCTATTGCGTGCTGCTCCGTGCCAGTGATGAGCCCTTCAGCTAGACTGGGATTTACCCTGAAGAAGGGAGAGGTGGAATATGAATTGTAGACATCCCATCGAGTTCCTCGTGCGCTGTTTCTATGGTGTTTGTGTATAAATCTGCTGGCATTGAGCACACACACTCTTAAACCTACGTTGGTATTCACAGAGTTACTGCTGTGTAAGAGGACTGGTGTTCTCTCGCCATCATGGCTTCGGTTTGGAAAAGACTGCAGCGTGTTGGGAAACATGCATCCAAGTTCCAGTTTGTGGCCTCTTACCAGGAGCTGATGGTGGAGTGCACCAAAAAATGGTAAGGAGCAGCTCACGTTGCTGCAGGAACGGTGGAGGAAGTTGCTGGTGCTGAAACGGGAAGGGTGTTGCTCATTTTGTGTTCTGATGTGTGTGTGCATTGGTCTTGCCCCCCCCCCCTTTCTTTCTTTTGCCTGCCTGTTGCAGAAGCAGCTGCGTGTGTCTTTCCTGAGGAGGGCTTTGCTGCCTGCTTATCTGGGACCTGTTGATTTTTGTTCTGTACTCTGATTTTCTTAGTGGGCGTTGTTACCACGCAGAGGATGGTGCGTTTTCTAGCTTGGCATCTGTGACTTAAGCAGCGTGGTTTTTGGTTGTTGGGTTGTTTGGTTGTTTTTTTTTTTTAAAATATTTCCCAAGAGATGTTTTCCAACTTTCAACTCAACTCTTGGTGCCGCGTGTTACCTGCTGACACTGTTGTTAGCTGACTGAGGCATTTGAGATCAGTCCTGAAGATGGTGGTGTTTTAATCTGGGGTGCATACCCGTTCCCATTTTGACTTTTATTTTCACCTGAAGATGCGTTGTCTCTCCTTCTTCCTTTCCATCTTTCCATGGGAAGAGGGAAGAGGCAGATCCTTGGGAATTGTCTGAAGGTATTTGTTTAGTCGGACAAGAGTTCTGTGCAGCGGTGGCCCAGTTGGATGGCCTTGGAGCTGACTAGACAGCAGTTAACAGTTAATGGTATGGGTCTGGCCCACCTTCCTTCCTGTGCAAAATGAGCTTAAATAAATCTGCCAGAGAAGACTAGAAGCTGCTTTTACATAGTCAAGCAAAGATCTCCATTATACAAATACTTAAGTGCTGTTTTATATGTTGGGAATATTGACCTTCCTGTCATAATTCCTCACATTAGTGTGAGCCTGTAGCGTCAGGGGACAGAGAAAGTACTTTCAGACCTCATGGGCAGAGATGTTCAAATTGCCTCGCAATAAACTGCGGCCTCTTTTCTAATACTTGGCCTTTCTTCTTGTTGGCAAGTTTGGCACTTGCATTGGCTGCTTTCACTGGTTATGAGTAATTGCCTCTACAAATTTAAATTCTATCTCTTGGAGTTGGAAATCTGTCAAATATGCTGCTGTCGGAAAGGAACACCGTTGGGTTAATTTTTTTATTTTTTTTTTTTTAACAAGTTATCTTGCCTAAAATGTTTTGAAAGATTATTACGGAAGAGAATCGTTTTGGAAGGTAAACTTGCTTTCACAGAATGAACTACAAATAAAAATGTTGAAAGAGGCTCTCGCGATTATCTGGGATCTACTCTCTAGTTCAGGCCAAAGGGTTTTCCGCAGTAATTTTGGCTTATCAGGTTTATTTATTTCAGCAGCCGAGTTGTTTGCATAAACCAGCCTGTTTTGGCTTTCATTTTCACTTTGATTCAGTCCTGGCTTGAGGACTTGCAAGAATGCTTCAGCACCAAAGAATGATAATGCTGCAGCGGAGCGTTCAGATCAGATCAGATCTGCAGCTCACTTTCACTTGATTTAAGAAAAAATCACACACAGAAGTTCTCCTGTGAACAATCTCATTATTTGAGAAATAGCTTAATGTTTAATCATAAACTCGAGCGCCCACCTAGCAAAATGCCTGTGAAATGGCTCTTCAAAACCTTAAATATGCAACTACTTTTTTAAAAACGGATTGTCTTTCTGAATTTTCGGTTTATGTTCTTGAATTTAACTATGTGCAAGATCAGTGCTTGTGTTGGGTTATGACGAAGCAACAGTATGGTGGTGAAATATGGATGAATTCTAGGAAAAATAACAATAGGGAAAAACATCACTCACGCAGCCGTTTGATTGTGGGCTTTTCTGTTCTACTTCCTCTTGTTTGGAGAACCTTAACAAAAGTGTTCTTTAAGCGTGGAAGCTAAAATACATTATTTCTGCCATAAGTGGAACTGCTACATGAAACAAAGGGGTACATATTTATGTATTTTGAGAACCTTCAACTAAGTCTTCCCTTAACTTTGGAGAACGTAGTTTTGCATGTGCTGACAGACTCGCTGCTTCCTCTGTTTCTAAAGCGTCTCCGAGTTTGGCCCATGTGAGAAGAAACCAGCAGAAATGAACTCCAGATGCTGTTCTTGCTGAAAGCACTCAATATGTATTAAGTGTCAGTGCTGTAGTCTGTAGGTTTTTTGATTGAAATTTAGTAAGCAGTAAGTTATTTTAATGTACTGGCATTTTAACAATGCAGCGTTTCTGGGGGAAAAGAATGCCCCATTCATATTTTAAAATAAATTACAATGCAGTCATAAAAACACTTGAACTGAGATGTGTTGTGCTGGAGCGTGTCCAGAGGAGAGCCACCAAGCTGGGGAGGGGTTTGGAGAACAGGTCCTATGAGGAGAGGCTGAGGGAACTGGGCATGTTTGGTTTGGAGAAGAGGCTGCGGGGAGACCTCCTTGCCCTCTCCAGCTCCCTGACAGGAGGGTGTAGAGAGGTGGGGGTTGGCCTCTTCTCCCAAGGGAATGATGACAGGAGCAGAGGGAATGGTCTGAAGTTGGGGTAGGGGAGGTTTAGATGAGATCTTAGGAAGAATGACTTTCCTGAGAGGGTGGTCAGGCACTGGCACAGCCTGCCCAGGGAGGTGGTGGAGTCACCATCCCTGGAGGTATTGAAGAAACGTGTAGACGTGGCACTTCAGGGCATGCTCTAGTGCCCGAGATTGTGGGGGTCTTTTGTGTGTGTGGTTGGAATCAGAGATCTCTCTCAGAGGTCCCTTCCAACCTTGAAGATTCTGTGATGTCTGTGGCCAAAACGGGCTGTGGGCCTGTCTCTGGACTGCCCCCTTCTCTTGGGTTTTCATTGGTCCAACTCGTCAGAAAAATGACTTGTCTTTTAAAATATTTTGGTAACCGATGGCGTGCGGTTCGCAGCGTTGTGTGTGCATTTCTGGTTGGCTTGAATGCTTTTCGTCTCTTCTGAACTTGTATTGATATGGGGTTTTATTTTTAATTTATTTTTTATTTTTAACTTAGTGTTTGGAATAGCTCTTGCTCTCATTTCTGGAGTTACGCCGGCTGCGTGGGAAATCACTACCGCTCCGGTGCTGCTGCTTCCCTCTTGAAAATGATTATATCTCTAGATACAGCAGCATTTGTCCAGCACGGGCTGAAACTCCCTTCTCTTGCTTTCTCTGCTCTAATTTCTGAATCTTGTCCCTGCCAAGGATTAAAGACCGCTGCTCTGAGATGATTGCTTTTCACTGGTGGTGCATTTGGAGGAGGGGGGGTGGGGGGGGGCGAGTTGTGATGGAGCGCCCAGTGTTGTCACCGTTTCATTAGAAAAACCCTATTTTCAGGTAATTAATAGAGCTGAGCTGCTTTCGTGGCATTCTGGCTGCTCCTGCTGACCCAGACCTAATTATTGTGGCTGCTTGGGTACCTTTGAAAAAATTGAGCAGTTAGTTAATCTAGAACCTTTCATTAAAAATAAATAAATAAATGTAGCCTTGGTCTTTAATATGGCTCCGTGACTCCTGCTACCGTGAAAACGCAATGCTTTGCATTAATCATATAAGCACTTGATTTTTTTTTTTTTTTTTTGAAAGGGCGCTTGCTTGGCTGTGCTGGAGTGTGTCATCCTCTGCTCATCCTTGGAATAAGCCGGGGCAGGGCAGGATTTTCCACCCGGCCTGGAAGGACTCGGGGATGGTAGGAGAGAGTTAATTGAGTCCTTCTCCTCAGCGCAGAGCCCCTGAATAAAGCTAGAAATGGGTCTGGTGCATTTTTCTTAGGCTTCTAGGAAAGAAAAGTTGCGTTTGCTGCTCTGTGCCGTGGGAGCAGGCTGTGAGAAGCCCCAGGTCTCCTGATGGCCCCGTGTCAGCCCTGGCACCTCCCGAGCTGGAGGGCTCTCTTCAGGCCACCGAGTCAAGGCTTGTCCCAGGCACAGGCTCACAGGGAGCCCGGCGGGAGGAACACGCTCCTTTGGACCAGGGATCAGCGCCGGTGCTTGGACCTGAAGCTGTGACGGCGGTTTCATGGAGCTGCTGAAGCACCTGGTGCTGAGCGCGTGAGCTCTCTGGGGTGGCTTCTGTGTTTCCTCATTTTTGTGTGATACCTTGCAAGTCAAGAGCTCAGTATGAGGCTTCAGGTGTAGTATTGACTGGTTTCCACAGAGAATGGCCTGACTTACGGAGGTGAGGTTGCCAAGTTCCTCGCAAGTCCGTGTCTGGTAGATGCTCTTATGAGCAAGAAAGCTGCTCACCTCAATGTAGGTGCTCGCTGCTTAAAAACTCAACTGCTTTTGGAGGCTTTTCTACAGGATTTGCCATTCAGCAGTTGCTTTAGAGGCAAAGAGATGCGTTATGTTTTACAAAGTTTGGAATACCTGTCATGTCCTGCATGAATTGCTTTGCTTTGAAATCCTGCTTAAAAATACAGCGAGCTGTGACGTTCTAAAAGGGTTAAACTTTTCTTGTAGCTGCCTTAGCTGAAGGCAGGCTTCATTTCCATGGGGCAACTTCCCTATTTTTGTATCAATTAGGTATGGTTCTGAAGTAGGTCCTCTATTTTCAAATATACATCTTTCTCTTTTGGAAATGAAGTGATGCTTAATCTTTTTTTTTTCCTTTTTTTTTTTTTTTTTTTTTTTTTTTTTTTTTTTTTTTTTTTTTTTTTTTTTTTTTTTTTTTTTTTCTCCAAGAGTAGCTTTAGCCATCTGTTTTCCTCTTCTATTGTAGTTTCATAACTGGATGCTGCAGGAATTCTGAGGCTTGGCATGCGCTGTGCCTGGGAGAGAAATGAGCTTTTTGAGATTCCACGGTTCACACCAGTCTGCTCGCCTTCTGGCTGCTGCTTTCCAGCAAACTCTCCGGCGCCGAAGGCCGCTGAAAGAACTGGAGTTAACTGGTGGCTGTAGAGATCCTGGGGGGTGGCTGCTGCGGGGTCAGGCTGTTGAATTCCTGGGTTCCTCTCCTGGCGTTGCGTGGTTGTCAGGAGGGGAGTTTGTGAGCACCTAAGCGGTTTTAATTATTAAGGGGTGATGGCGTTGAAACGTGTGACAGCACGAGATACGGTTACAGGTGAGTTCAGGGCCTGTGAGTTAGTTTTGCTGGGAACCATGCGTTTTGTCACGGGCTTGCTCTTTTTTGTTGGGGTTCGCGTTTGTGTGTTCCCCATGGAGCCCTACCACACCCGAGCCTGTGCAAGGAAAGCATCATGCGATTTCTCCTGCTTTTTTAGCTGCTTTCCTCCTCCTCAATTAAATTATACTCTGGCCTTACACTCTTCATTGAGATCTCTGAGCCCACACTAAATAATCACCATCTGCAAGTACACTTCAGTGCTTTCTTCTCCATTCATTTCCAGTTTTGACTGAGGACTTTTTGAGGGCTTAAATTATGCGTCAAACTTAACCTTTCCACAGAATCACCACCAGCTGCCTCTCAGGTCAGTCTTGTCCCTCTCCTCCCGCCGTCACTTCAGGCACACTTACTGTCCACGCACAAAAGCAGTTCTCCTCTGCCACCTTCCATCTCTCCTCAAGGATTTTCTTTTGGATAATAAGAGGTTTCAGACATGTAGAGCTGCTTCTTTGGGCTGTCTGGCTGACTTTTGTCAGGAGGTTCTCTACCAATCCTGACTCCTTAACGCCAGCTGCTTTCCTTCCCTCCCTTGCTAAGCCAGCCCCGTGGGCTGGAAGTTTGGGATTGCTCATCAGAATTGTTGGTTGCCTATTGTGCAGTGAAGAGATCTCAGTAGGATTTCAGTAGGGTCTATGGGAAATCTTGCTGCTGAGTTGTTAATCTCGTCAGTGCTGCATAATCCTATATCCGTTTTTTATTTGCAGCAGCTCTTGAGAGTATTTGCAAATCTGTGTCCGGTTTCTAAAAGACCTCACTGGTAGGAGCAGGCATGAAGTTTGGTATCTATAAGGTAGAAAGGCTTGGGTTTGTCATAAATACTTGTTGTGAGTTTCATTTGTCGTTGAGAGACAGAATTCTTTCCAGCAATTCTTCGGCATAGCTTACTGTCCTAGCAGTAACACAAATAATTGCGTGAAGCAGAAGATATTAGGTTATATCCAAGTTGTAGGCAATTCCATCCTAATGGTTTGTCATTCATTCATTGAAAGGGGTGAAAATGTCTCCTTGAATAAATAAAATGCACTGACTTACATTCTAACACAGCTTTATTATTTTTTTTTTTGTTGAGAGAGAAGCTCTGTGTATGTGTGTGTGTGTAATTTCCTTGCAGAGCTTTACAGAGAGATAAACCCTGTCTGTTCCACGCACACAGCAAAGTACAGGTACTGCCCCTTTGGACCCAGTGCACTTGAGCTGCAATAAAGATTATTATTATTGTTTTGTCAGGATTGGATCCCTCTCAATACTCTTTTCAGCTCTTTGTGTTGTGAGGTTAAATAAAATGAAATATTTTGATGCTGTGTAGGCCTCATCCCAGCTGAGGCTCCAGTCTCTGGGCCTGCTCAGCCTGGATGGTGCCCGTCTGTTGCTGCAATTAGTTTTTAATTGGTCGGAGAGAGCCCAAGTCCCTTTCACAGCTCAATGTGAATAAGGAGAGGAGGAGGCCGATAAGGTTGACTAAATCTGAGGAAACTCTTCTTTATAAACCAAATCCTTCAGTTACTGTAGTCAAAGCATTCTGCTTGGGTGGCTTTCCGAGAACACGGGGGCGGGGGGGAGAGGGGGGGGGGTGTTGTTGTTTGTTTACTCCCCAAAGTTTTCCCAGTTTACTCTGAACATACAAAGTGTCCTGTGGCTTTCCCTTCCCTCTTCCCCGTTGCCCCCATCCCCCGGGGCAGAAGGTAGCCCCGGTGGGCTGGGGGTTGCCCCGCTCTGGGACCCTCCCGGCTCCGTTCCCCGCCGTGGACTCTGGAGCGCGGCTGAACTTTTGTTCCTTGTTTGAAGATAGGCAGGCGGCGGCGTGTAGGGGAGATAAAGCCGTCCTTGTTTTCTTCCTCTTGTTGTCCCTGAGAAACCCCTGTTCTGCAGCAGGCCGGTTCTGTGAGCCCACCGGGGCCCCGCGGCTGGGAAGCTGTGTGTGTGCTGGCCATACGGGGTAGTTGTGGCTGTTGGCACCTGGAGAGGGCCTGGGGAGCTAAAATTAGCAGAAACGTAACTAACACCACTCTTGTCTAAGGCGCCGACTCGCGAGGCTCTCTGGGTTCAAGAGTGGGGCTGAGACGTCACTGTCCCTGAGCGGTGGGACCTTCCTCCACGTCCCCGGGGCCAGCCGGTGTGTCAGCGCTGGTGGCCACCCATTTCGGCTCCGATTGGTAAGGTGGGCGTGAGCCACGGTGGCCGAGGAGCGTACTCACCTCCCTGATGGTGGCCTGGGGAGGACAACCTGCCCGAGGGGGTGTGATGAGCCTCGGAAAGGGCTTCAGCTCCGTCCCCCAGCCCCTGGGTCAGGGCCCTGTGGCCACAGGGCTTCCAAGCAGCACACAAGCTTGTGAGATGAATCAGCCCTTCTCAACTGTCGCCTCCAGCTGCCTGTGAAGATGAGCAGTGCAGAAGTCGTTCTCGTTTGCCTGTTGAGCTTTTCTTTGTAGTGGAAAGTTGTTACTGGGAGTTCTTTTTTTATTTCTTTCTTTTTATTATTATTTAAGGGGACTTTCTTGAAGATTACTCCAAAGCTGTGGCCAGGCTCTGCAGCTGCTTAACTGTCTGCAGCTGCTGAACTGAAATCTCTGTGGCTCTGTGTATTTATTTTAGCACAAACTGGTTTTGGGTTCTATTTCATGTGCACACTCGGTCTCCTGCAGCCTGTGGGCTCTGTCTTGGGTGAGCTGCTGTGTCGGAGGCTGACAGATCTGATCTTTCTTTTCTGGTAGATCCGTTTTGAAGAATGACTTTGGTGCTGAGCGAGCATCACAAGGAGAAACTAATTTCTAGTTCCAGGGACAACAGAATTTAAACATTAATCGGGCATTTTTAAGACTCTACCGTATGGCATCTGTCCTCCCATATTACCACGGCGGTGGGAGATGTGTGTTTTGGTGGGTGTGCAGCTTTGCTGGCGTATATTTATGTATATTCAAACGTATATTTATCTCCATCTGTTGGGACAAGCCCTGTCACCTTTCTTTAAGGCCAAGCAGACCAAAGACATTCCCTAGGTCAGCTCTGGGCTCTCCGTTAGCTACCTGATGCTCAAGGGGACAGCTGTCTTCACCTTTCTTCTAATGCACCGCCGCCTGTGCTTTGAAATCCAGCGTCACAAACTGACTTTCCCCTCCCAGCTGTGCTTGGGGAGAGTATTTGCTGTTAATATCAAAAGCCACGTTAAGTGAAGCAATTGGAGAATCTGGCCCATTGAATAGAGCTGGCAGCACGTTGTAGGCTGGCACTCAGCACGCACCGTGAGCTTCTTCTGCTTTCAGTGACTGCTCATGAAGTAAACTCTGAATCCCTTTGTTTATGGCAATACATAGGAGGAGATTTAAAAGGACAGAAAAGAGCTGTCAAAACAGCTTAATTCTCTTTCCCAGCAAAGATCTAACTCAGCAGCCTGTAAATTTCCAAACAAACCTGTTGCTGATTTATCTGTGGTTCATGAGCAGAGGAGTTAACCTTGGCAGCTCCTGGTGACACCTGATGTGATTATGGTCCTGGCCACGTTGGCAGGTGGGTGAGTCAGTTTGGCTGTTCTTCACTGCCTGCCTGGATTTTTCTGCTGGTTCTACCTACCCTCACTTGGGAAACTGCTTTAGTGGTTTGTCTCTTCCTGTAGGCAGCCCGAGAAATAGCTTAAAAAAAGCTGTGAAAAATTTCAAGAGAACAAGATTTTTTTTTTTTTTTAACTCCTATTTCTCTTTAAGTGCAGATCTTAACTGGATAGAGTACTTGGAATAAGTGTCTCTTCAGTTGAGCCAGTGAATAAGCATAAAACTTCCCCTTGCATTCCTTTGTCTTCGACATGTAAGAAAATTTTAAGAATGGAAAAGTCCTGACCCATTTTTCACCACTTTCTCTCGTACCGCAAAAAGCAAAAGAATCTAGCACAGCGTTACTTGGCTTTGAGGCATATTTGGGGTGGTTTCTGTTTACTTTAGCACTTTCTTTTTTTAAAAGATCCTTTTTTAAAACACCTATGGAGATGGTGTTTTCATCCCCCTTTATTGGGATTTGTGCATGTAGAAAAGGCTATTTGGGGCTGTAGGTTTTGGGCTTTCGTTTTCTTGCAAAAATAGTTTCCTTTCCTCCATTTAGCTGGCTGCTCTGAGCTCCGGCCTCTGCGTACCCTTTCAGAATACCAAAGCACAGACAATCTTAAAACAGTAAAGGAATATTTTTATTTTTTTCTTATGGATTCCTTTTTTTCATGTAGTAAATGGGATTTATTTTTTTTTTATTTTTTTTTTGTTCTTAATTGAAAGAGGAGCGAGAATAATCTTAACCCCCTGAATGCTTTTAGCGGCTGATGTAATCGTGGGATTTTTTGACAGAGGATTGAGGAAGTGTGTGTGATCACCCGTCGTGCTAGAATTGTCAACATCCAGTGCTTGAGACATGGTGCCTCCTTTAGTCCATGGCTGTAAGACTGTCCAGGAGGTGGTGGGGAAAAGCAACTCTTCTTTCCTGCCCCCACATCTCTCTTCCCTCTTTTTCGGGATAAATGCCCTGCCAGCTGAAACCAGCTGCACCACAGAAGAGTGCTGGAATGTGGTCCGAACGGAGAGCTTGGCAAAGGATGGTGCAAGGGGCTGCCCCTGACACACGGTCTGCTGCCTGTGGGCCTTGGCACAGCCCCTGGTGCCTCCACACCAACGCTGCTGTCGCTTTTCTGGAGAGCTGGGACAGCCCTTTCTTCTGGGCACACAACGCTGTCGTGGTCGATGGGGCCGTGCTGTCAGTGGGGAAGACGAGTTAGCTCTTCTGTGGTGTTGGTTCTTGAACCCTGGGCTTCTCCCGTATGTTTAGCTTTGCTTCTCCACGTTCAGCCTGGAGAAGAGAAGGCTCCCGGGAGACCTTGGAGCCCCTTCCAGTCCCTCAAGGGGCTCCAGGAAAGCTGGAGAGGGACTCTGGATGAGGGAGGGGAGCCCTAGGAGGAGGGGGAAGGGTTTGACTCTGAAAGAGGGGAGATGGAGCTGAGATGTGGGGAAGAACTTGTTTGGTGTGAGGGGGGTGAGAGCCTGGCCCAGGTTGCCCAGAGAAGCTGTGGCTGCCCCATCCCTGGAGGGGTTGAAGGGCAGGTTGGAGGGGGCTTGGAGCAACCTGGGCTGGTGGGAGGTGTCCCTGCCCATTGTAGGGGTATGGAACTGGGTGATCTTTAAGGTCCCTTCCAACCCAAACCATTGTATGATTCTATGAAAAAGTTCTCGTGTGATGTTAAAATGTGCCTGAATTTTCTGTCTGGCCGGCAACATTCCGCATTGCATCAGGAAGTTTTAGCAGACAATTTCGACCAAAGTTTATGGGGGTAGAAACCTCCAGCTGTTGTTTCCATGGGTTTTGGGACCTCTGGATAGAAGAGAGGAGTTTTGGTCAGACCCTGTGGGTGCAGATAAAAAAGCCAGTAACTCTGCCTTTTATTAGACACTGGAGAATCTGCGAGGGCAGAAGCTGCTGGCAGCCTGGCCGCTTTCTCTCTGCCTGGAACTCCAGGTTTGTTTCAGTTGGTGCTTCCACGCAGCCCTTTGCACTGAGTGTATTTTTGGAGCTGGTAGCTACTGGATAACGTTTCCCTCCTCCCCATCTCTTGCTGTTGCTGCCTCAGGAGAGGCTGTATCCCCAGGGAAGGTGGCAGTCACTTGTGGGTCACCCGGACCTGGTGGTCACCTCACCCATTATTGATAATTTCAGTACTGTTTGCCGTGGGGCTAATGTCGATGTACCACCACTTCAGTCCCTCCTCTGCTTTCTAATTGCTCTACCAGGAAACAGGAATATGGAAATTTTTGCCAATAGATTCAGCCTTGTGCCCTGGAGTGAACCCTAATAAAAGTATTTACAATGCACAAAGGCTGCTTCTTCCTGGGGAGGGGGGAAAGTGCTGACTTCAGTAAAGAAATTTGTTTCAGACAAATTTATTCTTAGGGAAGTAGAACATGTACTGTAGGGGGGAAATTAATACTTCTTTTAGCAACGGCTGTTAAAAGGAGGGTGCTTGCTTGCAATTAATGATAAAGTCAACCAACTGTGATTTAAAAAAAGAAAATAATCTTGACTATAGGAAGACTGCAGTTCACCCTGACCTGTTTATGTCCACCTCCTTGTGAGAACCTTCAGTAGCTCTTATGGTTGACAAAAACCCATAAAGGCCTGGAGAAGCAGAAACCTGCTGCCTCTTCAGCCCCACAGAGTGGGTTTTCTGCCCTCCTCTTCCCATGGGCTCAGAGAAGACTTGGTTAGGTTTGCCTCAGGTCTTCTCCTACGAGGTTAGTCTCTTCGCTGCCCCAGGAGGCCTTGAAAAATGATTGACCTTGCAGCTTTTTACGTGCAATATTTGCTGGTTGCGTTTCAGCGTTGCTCGGGGACAGGCAGGACCACTGGGGAGGCAAGGGGATGGGGAAACAGAGGCAGTGAGGCTTTTCTCCCCGTTTAAATGTCTTCTGCTCTGCCTGTCCAGGGTAATACCAGGCAGATCCTGCTGGGTGTGGAGATACAAAAACTGCGACTTAAGTATGAGAAACCCATGTGAAAAGCAAAAATAATTATTTCAGAGAACAGCCCCACTTCTTGTACTTCTGCTGATGCCATCTCTTTGGTTAGCACGGGTTTTATTGCTGGAGTCTTAACTTCTTCTTACCCTGAATGTCCCTCGCAGGAAAGGAGAAGTTAAAATCAGCAGGGAGACATTTTTGGAAGCTGGCAACATGTGACAGAGAAGTCTGTCACTTGGAGATCTTCAAGACCCACCTGGATGCCGGCCTGAGTGATGTGCTCTGGGCAATCCTGCTTTGGCAGGGGAGTTGCACTAGATGACCTCTAGAAGGTCCCTTCCAACTCCAATCATGGAATCACGGAATCATTGTGCATAGTATGTACAAATCAGTAGTTCAAGATGCAATGTCGATACATAAAATCAAGGTATGCCGAAGGACCATCTCGGAGGAGGGGAAGCCTGGCTGCTGCTGCTGAACAGCAGAAGGGGTGGCTGTCCCTAGAAAGGGACAAACCTGGTCCACCCTTGGTTACTCTAGCTCCCGGGTGTACTGTGGGGCACATGGACTGAGCAGGGCCAGGAAACCTCGCTTTCCTTACGGCCTCAACCCATCTTGCTGGTAAATTTAAGTCATTTTGAAATAGTGAAGCATTCCATGTTACTGAAATGCTCAACATTGCAGTAAACCTCAGGCCTTTATTCTACTGAATATAGTTCCTTTCAGCTGTAATCAGGTTTCTGTGTTTTAGTTCAGACAGATGTTTGCTCACCCGGGTCACATAAAATTCTTCTGAAAATGTGCCCACTTCAAAAGGGGAACTCACTGTGTCGCGCTGAGCTTTCAGACGTGGTTTTGCTGACCAAGCAAATGGAGGTATGTATGCTTGGACCTCATCTATACGCAGCAGCTCCGCTGTTTCACTGTGCCGTGGCAGTCCATGGCACACAGCGCCCGTCCTTCCGTTATAGATGGGAGGCAGCAGTGCAGAAGTACGTGGTCTAGAGGCATTTTCATGGAAATAGCTGCACAGCCAGTTTAAGTGCTTCTGTACCTACATAGGGGGTGTTTGTATTTCTGATTGTACCAGAGCAACTATTCCAGTTCAGAGTAGCTTCCCTTATGGAAGCGGTTTTATTGTCACAAAAGCTGCCCCGAACAAGCCTCGTTTATGGAAGAATGTTGTTGTGCCTCTGCTTGTGCCAAGGGAGCAGTGACCCGTCGTACTCGCATCCCGAAGCCTGGATCCTTAAACCCAGCCCTGCGGGTCCCAGCTTTGGTGCTGGCTGCTCCCCCCTCACCGCTGGGAATAAATCTGAAATGAGGCTTTGCTCAAACACAGATCTTAATGTTTCACTTTCATAATTCGTAGTAGTCACAGTTTTCTTTCAGAAACTATTTGAAAAGGGAGGTTCCATTATCTCTTGGTGAACGCTGATTATGATTTCACCTCACTGTGAGTGACTGTGATAGTAACAACCACACTGTTAAAGAAGACAGCTAAATTTAAAGTGTTCCAGGGATTCTTTTTGTGCTGCATGAAAAAAAAAAAATTGCCTTACTTAGATATTTCTATTTTTAAGACACAGGTAGAAAAAGTCTGGCTGTTGATATCATACAATGTTAAAAAAATTTCTGAGTGCATTTGAAAGGAGCTCCTTTATAACATTTTGTATTCAAAGGATGATTTATAGCTTTGTAAATAAAACTGCAGTATGTGTCTGGCCTTCCCCCCTCTGCTCTGCCCTGGGGAGGCCCCATCTGGAGCACTGGGACCAGTTCTGGGCTCCCCAGGTCCAGAAGGACAGGGAACTGCTGGAGAGGGGACAGCAGAGGCTACAGAGATGATGAGGGGCCTGGAGCATCTCCCTTACAAGGAGAGGCTGAGGGACTTGGGTCTTTTTAGTCTGGAGAAGAGAAAGCTGAGGGGGGATCTGATCAATGCTTATAAATACTTCAAGGGAGGGTGTCAAGAGGATGGGGCTGGTCTTCTTTCAGTGGTGCCCAGGAACAGGACAAGAGGAAATGGCCACAAACTTGAGTATAAGAAGTTGCACCTAAACATGAGGAGGAACTTCTTTGCTGTGAGGGTGGCAGAGCCCTGGCAGAGGCTGCCCAGGGAGGTGGTGGAGTCTCCTTCTCTGGAGACGTTCAAACCCACCTGGACACGTTCCTGTGCAACCTGCTCTGGGTGGACCTGCTCTGGCAGGGGGTTGGACTGGGTGATCTCCAGAGGTCCCTTCCAACCCCATGTGATTCTGTAATGTGATTTTGCTCAGTTCAAATCGATGGCCTGATCTCTTCAACCTGACACGTCCTTATATTGTCACCATGTTGTGTTTTCTTCCCGGTGTCTGTGTAGGTGGTGTTCGTACCGGTGTCCTGAGCCGGTTCCCCGGGGCGTGATGTGGGGAGGGCAGGAATAATGCGATGTTCGCAAGAGCAGCACTTACATGTTCTTACCTCTTGCTGTACTTATACACCCTTACATTTCCAATTTGGGCTTTTGGAGCTGTTTATTGTATCAAAGCATGGTTTCTCTCTCTTTTTGAACCCAGGAAGTTGGGTTTGTACACATGGAGCTGTGAGAGTTTAATTTTTTTTTTTTAGTATCCCAAGGCAAGTTCCCAGTCACCGCAAAGGAATCACACACAGTGTTCTCTCTCTTGCTACCCTGATATAGCCAGAAGCTGTCGAGTATTTTTTTTTGAGAGTACTGAAAGTAGAAGAGGTTGTAGAAGCAGCTCTATATGTTTTCAGTTACTAAAAGTAGTAGTAGAAGTTACTTTTGTTCCTTACATCAATAATTCTGTGTCAGTCGGGATAGCACCTTCATGTGTTCAGAGCAGACTCGATAAATTCTGTGCGGGTTTTTTTCTGCATGGATATTTTTCATTTGGAGGGGGAAATAGTCCTCTCTGCTTCTCACTCCGCTGGAGAGCATGGTCTAGTGGTGGAAACGACAGAAATCAGAAAATCCTGGTTCCACACTAGGCTCCCTTTCAGATTCCCTCCTAACTGTGGAGACGAGTCATCTTTTCTCTCGCTCCCTAATTTGTGTGCGCAAATCATCTTCCGTCAACTTTCCCACAGTTTTATGTCCGCAATTACTTATAAGTAGGATTTATGTCTCCCATGAAAGGCCAGAAGGGAGCGAGCAGCATGCTAGCTCTCCCTTCGGTGGCAGTGGCACAAAACAGCTAAAAAAAAAAGGTGCTTTGCTGCGTGGAAATAAATATCAAGGGCTGACAGTTTCTCTGCGCAAAAAAGTCTGCAGCCGCACAGCCCCGTTATTAATCCAGTGTTAGGAGACTGCTGTGTGATGGAGAAAAATGAGCCCTGCTTTATATCTCTGAAGCTGAAATACAGGGACATGTGGGAGAAGGTGCAAGAAACCCTCCCTGTGCTGACGGGGATTGCACGGGTGCAGATTTAAGGTAGCAAGGCACTGTGTAACTGAGGAGGAAACTGAAAGATATACCTTACAAAAATGCCCCCTCCCTCCATTTTTCTCCCCCCACTACGAAGCGTGTTACTAACGAGGCCATTTAGCAGCGTGTTCCAGTGCTGTTCAACATATTCTTCAGTGACCTGGACGAGGGGACAGAGTGTATCCTCAGCAAGTTTGCTGATGATACCAAACTGGGAGGGGTGGCTGACACCCCAGAGGGCCGTGTTGCCATCCAGCGAGACCTGGACAGGCTGGAGAGCTGGGCAAGGAAGAACCTCATGAGGTTCAACAGGGAAAAGTGTAGGGTCCTGCACTTGGGGAAGAAGAATGTCAGGCACCAGTACAGGTTAGGGGTGGACCTGCTGGAGACAAGTTCTGAAGAGAAGGATCTGGGGGTCCTGGTGGACAGCAAAATGACAATGAGCAAGCAGTGTGCTCTTGTGGCCAAGAGGGCCAATGGAATCCTGGGCTGCATAGGGAAGAGCATGGCCAGCAGGTCGAGGGAAGTCATTCTCCCCCTCTGCTCTGCACTGGTGAGGCCACAACTGGAATCCTGCGTCCAGTTCTGGGCTCCCCAGTTCAAGAGGGACAAGGAGCTACTGGAAAGAGTCCAGCGAAGGGCGACGAAGATGATTCAAGGATTGGAGCATCTCCCTTATGAAGAAAGGCTGAGAGAGCTGGGACTTTAGTCTGGAGAAGAGAAGGCTGAGGGGAGACCTTATCAATGCCTATAAGTACCTAAAGGGTGGTTTGAAGGAGGAGGGAGCCAGACACTTTTCAGCAGTTGCCAGTGAGAGGACAAGGGGCAACGGGCACAAGTTGGAACATGGGAGGTTCCACTCAAATATGAGAAAAAACTACTTCACAGTGAGGGTGGCAGAGCCCTGGCACAGGCTGCCCAGGGAGGTCGTGGAGTCCCCTTCTTCGGAGATTTTCAAGGCTCACCTGGATGCTCCTGAGTAACATGCTCTAGCTCTAGGCAATCCTGCTTCAGCAGGGGAGTTGGACTAGATGATCTCTATGGTCCCTTCTAACTCTAAAAATTCAGTGAAATTCAGTGTTTGGTCACAGGTAGTCGGAATGGAAACCATTCTGCAATGTATTTCTCTGTATAATCAAATAATAATGTATAATCAATAATAATAATAAAAGAATAATAACGTATAATCAAAGCGCTGTATTGAGGAGGAGCGGGACTGGGGAGGCAGCGCCCAAGAGGAAAATGGGAATGGTAATTTTGGAGGGGAGGTGGCCGCACCATCCCTGACCTACAGTCACCGATGCAGGAGCTTAAGCAAGCTTTTCGTTGTGGGGAGGGGTTGTAGTTTGTTTTCTATTTATTTTTCCTTTGAGTGTTGTGTAATTAAGAGTATGTGTAATGGAGAAATGTCAGGTCGAGGGGAAGGAAGTAATTTGTACTAGGGTCGAAGCACATCCTTTCTGGATTGATGTTTCTAAAATATTTTCTCCAGTGGTGGTGATAGATTAGAAAACAACAACAGCCATGAAGATCAAGCTTCTGTTCAGGAGAGGTGATGGATGCCTGCGGCACATAATTGCTCTTGAAAGGCTACATGTTGATTACTTGAGTGCAAAAAGTTCAGGGAACCTACGCTCCTTGTGTCAGATTCACACAGAATCACAGAATCTTCGTGGTTGGAAGGGACCTTTGAGACCATCGAGTCCAACCAGACACACACACAAATAAAACCAACCCAACAAGTCACTTGGAAATCGTTGTGACACCATGCCTGACAGTTCAAATTGCTTTAAAAGAGGTGTTTATGTAGAAACTGTAGCACTAAATGAAGGAAGAGAATTTGCTAAGGTCTGCGAAGACTTTTGGGAATAAAGCTGATAGGATGGAGCTCACTTAAAGCTCCACTAAAGCTGTGGCTGCACAGCGGGATATAGGCTTATCATTACTGCGATATTATTGGAGCTATTGGAATATTCTGCTTAATCTTATTGACTTTAATATAAACATACACTGGCTGGATTAGAATTGCTGATCTTTCCCTGCCCCCCCCCCCCCTCAGAACTTATTCTGTGATTTATTTTCTGCTCAGACTTCAGGTGATAGCTGCTTCTTTCATATCACATCCGCAAAATCAGTCCCAAAATCTAATGCTTGTGGAAGAGGGAATGTGAAAATCTTGGGGGAAAAGTAACATGTTATTTCCTACCCTTAACAAATGCCAAGAATGGTATGCAGAGTGTTTGTTGCTGTTATTTTACTTGTTTGTTGCTCCAGCATATCTGTCCCATGACTTACAGTGTAAGAAGAGACGGGGTAGAATATGAGACTTTTGAAATATTTATGAGGCTAAACTGCGAGTGCTGCTCTTGAGTTTGCCCAGAGACAGGCTAAACTCCTGACTCTGCCTCTCCGGAGAGAGAAACAAACTCTGGTTCTCTGGAGAAATGGTGATGCCTTCACCTGTTCCAGAATTGCCCGTCTGGTTCGTGGCTGATTCTTGAAGACTGCGATGGTACAGAAATCAAACGCTTCAAAGCCAGAAGAAAAGCATAGGTGCCTGTTCTGTCTATGGGGCTCGTGTTTATGGGGTGAAGCTGACCACCTGGCATCTTTACTTTAGGGGATATTTTCTCTTTGATTGCTTGAACCTTTTTTCCGCGCTTTGGGTGTTTTAGCTGCAAGGTCCCTGGGTGCACATGGTCTCTATCCAGGTCTTAGGAGAGGTAAGAAGGGGAAGGGGGGTACAGCTGAGGAGAAGAGGGAGCCTCCATCTGTGTTCAAATCCTGGGGTTGTTCGGATCTGGAGAGGTTCATTCATGTTAGGGAAAGCGGGAAGTGTCCCCTGCGAGAGCTTGTCTACCCTTTGGCCCTCCTGGGTCCCAATTTCTGCTCTGCCACCTTCTGCCATCCTGTTGCTGAGGGCTGTGCTTCATTTCAGGGAGCAGCCCTGAGGAGAAGGACTTGGGGGTGTTGGTGGACGAGAAGCTCAACACGAGCCGGCAACGTGCCCTGGCAGCCCAGAAAGCCAACCCCATCCTGGGCTGCATCCCCAGCAGCGTGGCCAGCAGGGCCAGGGGGGGATTCTGCCCCTCTGCTCCGCTCTGGGGAGACACCCCCCCAGTGCTGCCTCCAGCTCTAGGGCCACCACCAGCAGAAAGACATGGAGCTGTTGGAGCAGGGCCAGAGGAGGCCCCAGAGATGCTGGGAGGGCTGGAGCCCCTCTGCTGGGAGGGGGCACTGAGAGAGTTGGGGGGGTTCAGCCTGGAGAAGAGAAGGCTCCAGGGAGACCTTGGAGGCCCTTCCAGTCTCTCAAGGGGCTCCAGGAGAGATGGGGAGGGACTCTGGATCAGGGAGGGGAGCCCTAGGAGGAGGGGGAAGGGTTTGACTCTGAAAGAGGGGAGATGGAGCTGAGATGTGGGGAAGAACTTGTTTGGTGGGAGGGTGGTGAGAGCCTGGCCCAGGTTGCCCCGAGAAGCTGTGGCTGCCCCATCCCTGGAGGGGTTCAAGGGCAGGTTGGAGGGGGCTTGGAGCAACCTGGTCTGGTGGGAGGTGTCCCTGCCCAGGGCAGGGGGTTGGAACTGGATGCTTTTTAAGATCCCTTGCAACACAAACCGTTCTCTGACTCTATCATTTGTGGGCTGGTGGAGGGCTGTCCCTTGGGAATTAGGGCCGCACACGTTGGTCAACTTTCCTGGGTGCGAGCCGGTGGCCTGTGCCCACAAGTGCTGCTGGGGATGGGCCACGTGTGGTCGATGGGGCTGAGACACTCAGGATTCACTGTGTGTCTTTAGAGAAGAGTTTTGAGCTTGGAGGCTGGACCTCGCCGGGGCTGACCGCTCATAGGAGCTCTTGTGCCACCCGAGCACATCAGGTTCTGCCACGGGGAATCCCATCCTGCTCCTCTTGGGGAACTCAGAGGTTGCTTCACATTGTTCCTGTCTGGCTCTGCTTTACACTTGAACTTCATAATTTTCTCCAATCCCCTTCTTCTTGTTGGTTTTGAAGTTTGAGGGTTTCAGTGCCCCAGAGCATCTCTGAACGCGAACTGCATTGAAATGAAGGAGTGAATTCACAGCTCGTTTGGTACAAGGTTGTTGTTCCGGCTGCAGAACAAACCCCCTCTCTATATGCTAAATCTGAGCTCCAGCTTTTCAGGCAGAGCAGTGAGAAATAAGAGCCCTGACTCGCCTGCGACGAGAGGGGTTAAAGGCTTGGTCCCTCTCTGCCTTGGGCCAGGTCGGGTCCTGACAGATGTCCCATCTCCTCTGGTGGATGGCTGCAGGGAAGAAAGGCGGTTGAGAAGGCATCGGTAGCGCGCGGGGTAACGTGTTAGACAGCAGGAGCTAGATCTGCCAGCGCTCATCTGTCAAAGCCCAAGAGACAAGGTTAAATTAACAGATCAAGCTGAGATAAGTGTTTTGTGTAAGGTCTTGTCTATGCTCAGAGACTGGAAAAGTTAAGGAGAGCTGACGTAAAACATGAAGTGCATAAATAAAAGCCGTGCTGAACCCTCCTGTGAATGCTCTCATTCAGGAGATTCGCTCGTCCCCTGTGGTAGCCCAGAGATCTTCCCTTTCCTGAGTTTTCCTGCCCGTGGTGCCGGAGCTGGGGCTTGCACCCGCGTGTGCACTGCTGGCCCTGCCGCGGCTGCTGCTCCGGCTGAGCGCTCCCCAAGTTAAAAATGTTAAAAATCTGCAGGCTTCAACTTTTGAGCCTTGTTTGTCTTAGGGATGAAAGGCGCGTTTTGTATCAAATACACTGAAATATGTGGAAAATCTTATTTTTGCAGAAGCCAAGGAGTTGGTGTGCCCCCGCATCCCTATTGTCCGCGCTGATGACTCTGCACATAGCTGGTTTTTCCCCTCAGCACTCTGTACAAACTCTGCACAGCTAAAATTGATTCCCGTTCCCTTGATGCCTAGTTTACGGAGTGGATTTTATTCATTAGGCTTCTTTGACCCTAACTAGGCAAATGTATTCAAACTCTGATTTGAAACTTAATCATTTACAGTAAGTTCTCTTCATCTGACTTACCGTAATACCCTTCTGAAAGTTTGAAATTAAAATTTTTCCTTCTGTTTATCCTTATTTAGTGCCAGGTCTTGCAGCACTTCACCTGGTGGGAGGTTTTTTTGCCTTTCGCTGTAAGGACACCGTTCTTCTCTTGGCACAACGAGGTGTTGCAGTAATTTTGAGAGGCTTTGTCTTTTGCTTTGAGTGGATGGCTCTCAGCACTCTGCAAGATTAAAAGTGTATTTTGCTCCAGGAACCCATCTAGCCACCTTTTTTATTCACCTTCCTGCTTCCAAGGAGAACCGCTTTTCACACCAGACGTGTTTACAGATAAAAAAATTTTAAATTAGAGTAAAATTGAAATCTAGGGTGAGACAAAATTGCTTAATCTTTTAAGCTGTGTGCTCTATGGGATGGAGGGGTCTGTCTCTTTATCCCTTTGCCTCATTTAATGGCACAAGACTGGAATCCAGCCTGCAAGATGTCAAATCCACTTAATAAAAAATCTGGACGGCATCCTGGAGTCTCTTCTGGGGCTGCAGATGTTACTTTACAGCTACCCCACGCTAAGATCCATCAGCTCACTGTAGCAGCCATCAGGCTAAAACACAATCGGGCGTTTCACTACAGGATGGAGAGCATACAGGCTCTGCCTATTTTAAGGTGATGTAAAATACCAGCAGAGGGAGAAGGGAGAGGGCAGAGGGCTTTGACCTAAGTCTTGGAAAGAGTTGATGCTGGGGGTATCCGTACGTCTTCATTGGGAGCGTCAGCAAGGAAAGGCGTTCATCTTTAACAGTTTATATCTCAAAAAATTCGGAGGATGCAGGTGCTTTTTTTGTACTGAGAGGAGCGTCCTCCTCTTGAACGTCTGTAACCAGCCGTGAGCTGTTGGAAGTACAGCTCGGCTGGTACTGAAAAAGGATGAAAAAAGGATGTTAAGGACCACTACTCTGAACTGCTTCTGTAGGGGCGTGGGGCCGAAGGGCTGACCTGGCTCCGAGGGCTCAGTTTATTGAAGGGTCTGACCTGAGTGAAAGCCAAATCAGGTTTACCAGAAAAAGATCATCTAGGAAGATTAATTAAAAAAAAAAATAAACCCCACAAAAAACCCCAAAGAAACCCTGGCTGGCTGAAAGATGTAATTTCTTCCTGCATCAGCAGGAATTCAACTATATTGTAGGTTCTCCTTGTTTGCTTTCTTAAATCAAAACTCATGCTTTGAAGCAGGCATGTTAAATATGCCATTAGTTTCCACCTTAGCTGATCTTGAAATAATTAGGGTACAGCCTAGTTCAGATTGCTGTTGGGCATCTTAAAAAAAGCAGTTATTAACAAAATCTGTTTAGGTCCTTAGTTGTTGGTGGGTTTAGGGTTTTTTAGACCTTGAAATAAAAATGCAAATTAGGCAATTTCTGCAAACGAGGAATTTTTGTATTTTCAAAATACTTTCCAATTTTTAAAAGCTCTAAGGTCATATTTTTTTTTACATTTCTAAATAGAAGTAGAGATCTTTCTGTTTGGAAATTTTTTGGCTTTTTTTGTTGTAGTGTTTTTTTTGTTTTTGTTTTTTGTTTGTTTGTTTTGTGTTTTTTTTGTTTGTTTTGGTTTGGTTTGGTTTGGGTTTTTTGTTTTGTTTTGTGTTCTTTTTTTTGTTTTTTTCCATATCCAGCCCCTGGTGTTGGCAGGAGGTTTTCCTTGGTCTCTTGAGTACCCATGAGTTAACGTGCCTTTTTTTTCTTAGCCGGTACCTGCTGCTGGATCTGAGCCGGGGTGTGACTTTGGGGGCATTAATTAAAAGGCTTAGTCAGTTTGGCTTCCTAAAAATGATATGCATTTTTAGACTTTGGATGTACGATTCTGGGGGAATAATTGGTGATATATAAATAGAAATAAATGGTGTTACTTTTGAGATTGACTTTTGTAATCAGAAGCATTAACTTCTGTTTTAGGAGGCAGCTTGGAAGTGCTGTAACAACTTAATTAAACAGATTGAGCAGGAAGAGGAGGAGATTGTTCTAAATTAGCAGCCTTTGGAATAGTTATATAGCTGTAAATACCGATCAAAAGATGTCACTTCTTATGGCCATACCTTAAAGCAGCTCTTGAAAGGCCACCGAAATGAAATGAGGCGTCTCATGGGAAAGCACAGTGGCAGTTTCTAACGGCCTATGCCAGTTCCTTTCAAACCATATGCAAATATTTTGTAGCTCTGGTAATTAATATTTCTATTTCTTAACATCTAAGAAAATAATAGCTTTAATTTTGAAAACTGTCTGTGTATAGCTTATTGCTGCAAAATTTACCACATTGGCTTATTCTCATTTTTTACATCTTGAAGGTCTCATTACACTCTCAGCACTCATTTGCTCTTTGTAGGTATCAGTCTCTTTCATTAAAAACGCTAATTACTGTATAAGCATCTCAAGTCCCATAATCCAGGCACCTGAGGTAGGTGATATGAACTTTCTCTTTAAACAAGCCCTATCAGCTGGTACCATTCTGCACTTGCTGCCCACTCAGAAACCTTTAGTACCTTCACAACCTCTGTGCGTCCTTCAAGGATAGAAATTGCTTTGTGTAATCCAAAACGTGGCCTTTGGAAAGAAAAATAAACAAGAAAACCCTGGTGTCCTTGGGTTGGAAAGGAGCTTTGAAAGCTGCGCGGCCCCAGATTCCTCTCTCCCTGCCCATGCTGAACTGTAATTCCTTCAGCATGAATCCATGGATTGCCAGGAGAGGAGGAGGATGGAGGCATTAATGCACTGTCGCCTCTGCCACTGGCTTTGTCCCAGTCCTAACGTGGAGGTTGGAATCCCTGTGGAGCAGCCCGTTGCAGCCTGGGGCTCAGGAGTCTTCATTCTCCTATCGGTGTGTGAAAAAGAAACCTGCCCAGGCAGAGAGAAAAATGAAGATCGTCCTCTTCTTTAATTGCTCTGCAGAATCTCTTTTAAATCTGCTGTAGACAAATTAGAGGAAGGAGTATCCTTCCTCTATCTATCCTCAACTATCGTGAGTAGTTCCGTTTTCTTGCACTCTGGTTTTGGTGGAAGACGCATGCTTTTCTTCTGTTCTGCAGGAATTGCAGAAAAATAATTTTTTTTTTCCTCTGCTGTTTCCAGATTGAAAAACAGAAGGGCCTTCTGTTTGAATGCTATTTGGAAAAAAAAAAAATTATGCAAAATGGAATAGAATCTGTTTTGTAATGCGGCCTGATTAAAATTGACAATGGTTGCCGACAAGTCTCTTGCATAATTTCAGTACAGAAATATATTGTTTAATGTGGGCAT
The DNA here is from genome assembly GCA_003697955.1 of Calidris pygmaea. Taxonomy (NCBI): domain Eukaryota; kingdom Metazoa; phylum Chordata; class Aves; order Charadriiformes; family Scolopacidae; genus Calidris; species Calidris pygmaea. The sequence goes on from QJSC01017374.1 coordinate 518,338, forward strand.
TTGTTTTTGATGGGTTGAAGCTAAGTTTCAGGCAGCATTTGTCAGTCAAAAAGGTAATGCAAAAGGTAAAGCATTTTTTTTAGGTAATGCTTTTTGCACTTTTTATTGTGAGAATACATCTAACATTTACAATTGTAGTGCTTCAAAATAAGAAGGGATAACACACAGTAGTTTTAAGATGCCCTCAGTAATGCACATGTGCTATTGTATGGAGATGTTATCTTTGGTCTATACTTAGAGGCAGGCTGTGGAGCATGCCTCAAATCACGGGGAGGGAGGGTTGATGCCATGCAGTATCTGCTTAAAATTTTCTGAAGGCTGTATAATCACTGGGGAACTGGAATTTGAATTCAAAATTCCTGGTTTACTTGCTCAAGTTTGCTAAAACTATGTTCCCCAGATTCTTGTTGCTAAACTGTTTATTCTTTCACACCACAGTGAACAAGGCCATTGATGAAGAGAGGGGCAGGTAACGCTGGTCACTGTGGCTGCTGAAGGAGGGAGGGACCCATGGAGGCTGGGTCTAGCACTTGGGTTTCGCAGCAGGTGGATTGTAGAATCATAGAAGAGTTAGGTTGGAAGGGATCTTAAAGATCATCCAGTGCCACCCCCTGCCCTGGGCAGGGACACCTCCCACCAGACCAGGTTGCTCCAAGCCCCCTCCAACCTGGCCTTGAACCCCTCCAGGGATGGAGCAGCCACAGCTTCTCGGGGCAACCTGGGCCAGGCTCTCACCACCACTCGCTCTGGGTGGACCTGCTCCGGCAGGGGGTTGGACTAGATGATCTCCAGAGGTCTCTTCCAACCCCATGGGATTCTGTGATTCTGTAAAGGTGTGGACTAAGCACCGCAGGAGTACATGTCTGTCTGAGGAGAGTGTCTATGAGTATAGGAGAGTGAGATAAGAGATCCACTTGGTTCTTCTAGTGCAGTGCCCTTTACCCATTCTTGGGACAAGCAAGACTAAATTGGACCAGGCAAAGAAAGCTTCTGCACGGAGGGCAACTGGATGTGACATAAAATTCAGGGACTAGTCAAGGCATCCTCCTGTTCCTGCCTGTTAAACAACGTAACTTCTGAAGACTCGGGTCAGTTTGTGTATTCTGCAATATAAAACTCTGTTGCAAGAAGCTTTAAGAAAAGATTTTGCTAGGTGGTCCTGTCGTTTGTTTTGCTCGAGGTTCTTTGCTGCAATAACTCCTTGAAAAATGAAGCTGAATCTGTCCTTGTCGCTTGATCTGAATAATGGATGAACTTGGGCTTTGTTTAATCCAGCTCATTCTGCAAACTTTGATTGTGTTTGGTTTAAGAAACCCAAGTCATCAGAAGTACAAGCTGCACGTTCCACGTTCGGCCTCGCAAACAGATGCTGTGCGGATTCAGTAGACCTGATGGCACTTGTAAAATGATCATAGTGTCTCGCTTTGTCCCCTTTTTGTTTAAACCAAGCAAAGCCAGAGCTTCTTTTGAAAAGCAAAGCATTATCTTGAGACGTAGGTCTCGTGAAGGCCAGTCCGCTGAGCTGCAGATGTACGGAAAAACCCTAAAATTCAGTTCACAAGGAAAACTCTGGTTGTCTGACAGCTAGTGTAGTCTTGAAAAAATATGGCGAGACCTCTGGTGGGAAGAAACAAAGGAGGAATTTTCTGTGTTAAGTGCAGAAAGGCGCAGGAGTGGAGGCATCTCAGCTGTAGTGTCCTTTGGCTGTTCCTGTTTGAATGACTTCTCTTTGGAAGTTTCCCGGCCCCTGCTAAGGCTACTGGGTGGTGGCAGTCAGGGAAGAACAAGCTGTGTCTTATTTTAGGGGCCCGCTGTGGATTCTGGCATGAGTTCTGTTGGGAGACTGCTGGTTTGATTCAGGTACAGCCTGGCGTGGAACTGCTGGGAGATGGTTCAGGAGGCTCCTCGCAGGCCTTGGGTGGGAGCCCGCCGTGGAGAAGCGGGAGCAGACATGCTTAATCTGCTGGGGGATGCCTCTTGGCATCTTGTGTAAGTACACTGATCGATATCTGGGTACAGAGTGTTTTGAACACCCTTAACTTCCACCACAGGAGTTAAGGGGAGGCGAGAAGGAGAACCCCAAAGCCTTTCCTGAAAAGCTTCATCTTGGAATCATAGAGCGATAGAATTGCCGAGGTTGGAAGGGACCTTTTCAGATCCCTTCAGATCCCTGGAGTCCAACTGTCAGCCTGACACTGACAAAAACCCAACTTTGTACGAGGCTTGGGAAAGGCTGTCGCTCGATTATCTCCTTGGCTGATGGTAAGACACGGCACAGGGTAGGTCCCCGTGCAGAAGGCTGCGCCGCAAAGAGAGCTTCTCAAAGTAATTATCTGTAAAATGAGAAAAGTAGCGTTCATCCCAAATTAATGGTGGTGTCGAATCCCATCACATCTCTTTTTAAGAGACCATTAGAGAGTGTAGCTGGCGTTCCAGCAGTGGTATGGAAAGCCGTGTTGCTGGCTGGGAGGGGGGATTGGCTCCTAATAAAAACCTTGTGTGTCATGCTGGTGTGCACAATGCAGAGGGGACAAAAGGTTATTTAAAAAAAAAAATAAAAATCTTATCAGAAGTACTTTGACATTAGTCCTCAAGTAATTATTTTTATCCTTCAATAAGTGCATCTGCATGCTATTGTGCTAACACTGCTGCTTCTCTTGTTAATTATACTCTTTTAAGCTTGCTTCACAAGAGTAATCTAGCAGCCTGAAGTAATTAATGCAGTTCGAATCAAATGCGGTAAGAATAAAACAAGCTCATCCAAAAAAAAAAAAAAAAAAAAGAAAAAGGGGAGGTGGTGTGTGGGCAAAAACAAAAAGAAGGCAAACCCCAACACTTGGGCAATTGGGTGCCAAAGCAAACACTCAGGCTGTCGTGTGTCCCTGTACATACAAAAAAGATACTTTCTGCGTTACAAGCAGATTACTGAGTGGTTTTAAATGGAGATCCCTTGTTACAAACAAATACTGTTACCTGTTTGCTCTCCTGTCACTAAAGGTTTGCTAGTAATTGGTCTCGCCGTTGGCTTCAGTGGCCGTAATTAAAGTTCAGTGCGTTTGTAGTTCTTTCCAAGAACAGATCCTAAATGTAAAGCTTTTGTAGTTTTCTGTTATCGAGGGGTAAATTTGGTGGAGAAACAGGTCCTGGTTGACGTTATCTGCTTCTGCTAAAAGGTTTACAAAACAAGAGCTAACAGGAGACTGATCCCTTTTATGTCCTTTCACAAATGGTATTTGGAGAGTTCTCTAATCAAAATATTGTGCCAAATATTTCCTGGAATGATCAAACCAAACCTCAGAAGACCTTGAGTCTTGCACAACCTCCTTTTCAATCGGTGAAGTTTGCGGCCTATAAGGTGATGATCAGATGACATAGTTTTTTCCAGTGGGTGGAATGTTTTTATTACTTAATAAGTGTGGCAAAGTGGTTCCAGTATTTTATCTTATGTTTTTTAAAATCAGTTGTTTCAATGGGAGAACTGAAGGTACCGGAATCATGGCTTCCCTCTGACAGGAAAAGCAGGCATGGTTTTGAATTATAGATGTTTTATTAATCTGTATTTTAAATCTCATTTTAGTTACTTAGTATGCAGGGCAGCGATGAAGCTCTTTTTCTGAGCTATGAACTTTGAAATCATAATCTTCCCTGCTTCTTTGCTGAGTAAGTTTCGCTTGTAAATAATAAAAAAAACCTTGTCCTTCTTCAGGAATAGTTTCCTGGGAACCACACAAAAATGAGTGAACAGCAAATACAAGTTGATGGCAGGCTTTATAAAATACGATCTTTTGGCTCCGAGCTGGATCCTTCAGTACCTGCCACCGGGTCCCTGCCTTTCGTGGAGGTGGTGTCTGATGTCCCGGTAGTGCTGGTTTTCTTTGTCCCCCGCCTCCCCGGAGGCTGCCACTGGTTTATCGGCACTGGGTGAAACACGACTCACCACCAAGTCGCCCAGTAGAGTATTGAAACCTCCCAATGGAGGGTTGGTGGTGTTGAATTGGATAGACTGAAGCAATTACTCAGCGTGGAGATGCGGCCAGTTGGCTAAAACCCAGTCCTTTCCCCCAGCCCAGCCCCATCCTCTGAGGGTTAGTGGTGTGTTAGTCCTTACCTTAAACATACTGGCTTTGCTGGGGCTGAATAAGTGACTGTCTAAAAGAATGAGAAATGTTGTTCGTGCAGTACAGGAAATTAATTATGATTTTTTTTTTTTACAGCCGACCGTGAGCGTTTGTTCAGCTTGTTTGTATTTGGGACGATCCCCAAGTTTACAAAGTAAACTTATAAAGGGTACTCAACCTGATCTTCAGCCTAATTCTCCAGTAGGGATTTGCATTTATGGTTGGTTAATGAGCAGCCTAGGTTTATGATGTTATGATGGAGAAGTCTGAAGCAGGAAATAATACTTAAATGCTTCAAATAAGCAAACTGCATGATGTGGGTTTGGCCATTTCCTAGTGCTGAGACATCACTAATAACCTTGAATGCAAATTTGCTAATGAAGAGGTGAGCTGGGCTTTTTCTTCTAGAGGTGTATTGGCGTAAAAGGGCAAGGAACAGGTTGTAGAAGAGAAGGCTGCTCTTGGCTGCGTTTGTAAAGCAGTTCTGTGGAGGTATTTTTAAATTGGTGGATTTGGGACTTTCTTGAACCAAATCTGTTAGAAAAACTGCTGCTCGTTGTGGTTTGTTTCAGTGTAGCACAGGGGGAAACTCAGCCTTTGGGATATTTTTTTTTCTCTTCCCTTCTCTCCCCATTCCATTTTGCTAAATTTTCTGTCTCCATATTGTGATGACCTTCCTCGTTTTCTTTTGGCAAAGTACCTCAGGATGTGGATTTCTTTCCTACTTGAAGCTGAAGGAGCAAAGTGTACTCAATACTTAACAAAATAAATACCACTAGTGAAAGAGCCGGGGGGAGCAAGCGCTGGTCACGCTCTTCCGTTGGCATGGCTCAGTCTTCTCCATCTGAATTGAGACTCTTGTTGGCTTTTTCATGTGAGTGTATGTCTTTATGTTCCTGGCAGAGGGAATTCTTCAAAATTGGGAAATAAACCCAGGCGTGGTGATAACTCTGTGTGTGTGTGTGTGTGTGATGCAGATGGAGCTCTGGCTGGAGAACTGTGCTGAAGCACCAGCTGGCTCTGACAGTCTCTGTAAAGCCAGGCAAGCGATGGCAGGGTTTAAAATGACAGAAAGGGGATGAAATGTAAGGTCAGTTCCCAACCTGGGACAGGCGCAGAGGGGTGTCACAGGAGATGACTGTCACCTTTTACTGCTCCGCTCTGATTTGTTTTTTTCTGTCCAGACTTGGAAGGATTTCTGCACTGAGGCTTCTCGACCCTTAACAAGGGCTGCTACATAATTTTTCAGAATAACTGGGTTGTATCTACATATAGCTTCTTTTTGCACTCTTTTCATTCTTTGAGGCTTCTGGCATAGCCATGGGTCTCTTCTAGAGTCATGAAAAGGTGTCTATGTTGCAGGAAGATGAGTCTGGATTAATTCCTGCTTTGAATCAATCTGCTTTGGTACTGACACTCCTGCTTCCTGGCTTCGCTTTGCTGTCGTGCTTCTTCTGGCCCTTTTTGTCTGCACATGTGTGTGACAGTTCTTGGGCCATATCCCTTGGAGCTGGCCTCCTGGTTTAGACGTTGGTACCACGTGGAGCCTGGTGTACTGCTTCACTTCTCCAGTCTGGGAGATGATCCGGTGCCCTTGTAAGAAAAAGCACTTGTGACGCCAAGATGGAAGGGACCTTAAAAGCATCCAGTGCCAACCCCTGCCCTGGGCAGGGACACCTCCCACCAGACCAGGTTGCTCCAAGCCCCCTCCAACCTGCCCTTGAACCCCTCCAGGGATGGAGCAGCCACAGCTTCTCTGGGCAACCTGGGCCAGGCTCTCACCACCCTCACAGCAAAGAAGTTCTACCTCACATCTCAGCTCCATCTCCCCTCTTTCAGTGTCAAACCCTTCCCCCTCCTCCTAGGTCTCCCCTCCCTCATCCAGAGTCCCTCCCCATCTCTCCTGGAGCCCCTTGAGGGACTGGAAGGGGCTGGAAGGTCTCCCTGGAGCCTTCTCATCTCCAGATATGTAAGATAAGGTGAGAACAGATCTAGAGGGGCAAAGGGGCAACACTGTTAACTGACCTGGAGCTGCAGGAAAGGAAGGGACCTGGGCAGGATCCTTCTCACCTTCCCTCACAGAATCTCTGGAGACCTGAATGCTCTTCTAATGCAAACTTGTGGAAATGTAGTCTTGATATCCATGTCTTGGAACTAAATGTTTTCATGATGTGCTAAGTATGCCAGGAAGAATATCCTGGCATAGGTGTAGAGAAGCGGGGGTTGGTCTCGTCTTCCAAGTCACAGGAGATGGGACAAGGGGAAATGGCCTCAAGTTGTGCCAGGGGAGTTTTAGATTGGATATTAGGAAAAAATTTCTTCACGGAAGAGGTTATCCAGCATTGGAACAGGCTGCCCAGGGAAGGGGTTGAGGCACCGTCCCTGGAGGTGTTCGAAAGACGGGTTGACATGGTCCTCAAGAATATGGTTTAGTGATTTTTTTATTGCTTATTTCTCATTTATTTTTTGTCAGAGTTAGGTTGATGGTTGGACTAGATGATCTTTAAGGTCCCTTCCAACCTAGACGATTCTACAATTCTATGATTTTGTCTCTCATGTCTCTGATAGGTGGTGTTCCCCTACACCTTAGCAGGCCAAGGCCACCGCCGATATAGGGGCTGGCAGCCCTGGTAAGAAGAAACAGGGACCAGAGATGCTGCTGAGCACCACGTATACCTTTAGGGGAGAGGGAGCAGAGTGCCTTTTCCTACTGACACTCCCGTTTGTGTGACTCCCGGGACACAGGGGCCAGCTCTCAGAGAGGGGTTTGGCTGGGGTGCAGCCACTGGTACTGCAGAAATACTTTTTTCTTTTAACTTTTTTCTTCCCTACCCCGCCTTCCCCTGCATTTGGCATTTTTCTTTGTGCTCGGAGGCAAGCTCAGGATTGAATGAGTCCAAGTGAAATTAAATTTGGTTCATGAGCTAGTTTCTGAAATGAGAATAAGTCAGCTTTGAAATGCAAAGTGGAATAACTCCAGAAAAAATAGAGTTGTTTATTGTAGGCATGGGTTTTGCTTGGGAAATTGCTTGGGGGGTGGTGGTTTCTTTTTTTTCTGGTGGCACCAACACAGCTCCCATCAAAGTGAATGAGGGCGCGTCCAGCAGATGAGAGTCGAACACACGCACCCCACCAAGGGACCAAAGTGCTTCCCGAGTCCAACGGGACGGCCTCATCACCAAGTGAGATGCTGCCAGTAGAGCCAACCTACCACTGAGGTCACCTAAAGAAGCCGTCAGAGTGCATTTGCGCAATTTAAAATTATTATTTCACTTCCGATTCAGCCCAGCCTGGAAATGAAGGGGTCTATTAAAGGAGTGAGGTGCAATATAGAACAGCAAATAAAAGCCGATGTCCTCGTTTCCTTCCCAGGGTCTGCCTTTAACTCCATTTTTCAGAGGAACTTTAGTTGGTGGTGTTTCAATGTAAATGGAAGGTGATGAGTTCGAATCATAGAATCACTCAGGTTGGAAAAGACCCTTGGGATCATCGAGTCCAACCATCAACCCCACTCTACAAAGTTCTCCCCTGCACCATATCCCCCAACACCGCATCTAAATGACTCTTAAACACGTTCAGGGATGGTGACCCGACCACCTCCCTGGGCAGCTTTATTGTAGCCTGCAGAAAGGAGGAGCAGCTCCATGGGAAGGGATCTAATATGGTGGCTGAGACTTTGGTGCTTAAAATGAGCTCTCAGGCTGTTAAACCAGTTGGATTTTCATTTTAAAAGTTAGTTATGAAGTCGATGCAGTCCCCCTGTGATCAAATACTAAGTTAGCAGCGTGAACACTGCTTTTTTTTTTTTAATTCAGAATGCTTGTTGGGTACATCTTTTAATGAATGATTTGAATGCATTGTATCTTGACTTTTTCTTGGTAACATCCATTTTTTTCCCCTGTGATTTTTTTTTTTAAACAGGAAACAGGTTTTGTTGTTGGCTGTAAAAACGCAGGGGTTCTTACACTGGTGTCTCAAAACTCTTGAGTAGCAATTTATTATTTTTCACAAAGAGTTGCAACTTTACTACTTTTAAGTAGAGACGTGAACTCCATTGGAAATGGCTGGAATGGGTGGATTTGCAGCTGGGGAGTTGCTGATGGGAGCTGGGTCATCAGCTGGGAAACAGAGCCAGAACGGAGGGTCGGGAGGCTCTGGAAAAAGGGGTCATGGGTTTGGAAGTGGGGCCAGGAATGTGGTCATACGATGGGGAAGCGTATTGTGGGCCAAAATAAAAAAAAAGCCTGGGAGTTAGGTCAACATCAAAAATAACTCGGAGACAATTGCAAAACTAGTAAGGTAGAAGTAATAGGACTGTAACTATTAACCAAGAAATAAATCTTAAGAAATTTAAAGAGACCATAATTTGTACTGGAGGTGTCCTTTATTGAGGGTTTCCATGCACATTGGTTAGAAATAGCAAATAACCAGTTGCCTGGGGAGCCGTACTGGATTTTGACGTGCTCGTCCTTCTGCGTGAAAGTTGAGGATGCGCTGATTTACCTGTTTGTGGTCATCCAAGGAGGTTGTGAGGGGTGATACAGGACTTGATTCTCTTGTTTGAGGTATTCAAGTAGGGGGGAAAACAAATCCTTTGGGAGTGAAGAAGTGAAATTGCCTGGTTTTTTTGCTACGTACCTTTTAAATACGTTTGCTTTGGAATTCAAGCGAGAGTTTGCACTGATGTTTATTTGGGCTCCCAGATTGTCTCCAAGGTGTCTTTAAAGAGGCTGGACCCTGTTCTCTGCTCCACAGAAGAGTTCCTGCTGGGGAGCGCGGCTCGCTCCAGGGAGATGCCCACGGGCGAGGGGGGCAGAAGGAGAAGGAGGAGGAGATTGGTGTGCCGATTGGGAGACAGCCTTTTTCTAAAAATACAACCTTATTTTTCCTGTTAAATGGCTGGTGCTGAGAGGGGTTTTTAGATGAGCTATTTTTAAAGAGATAATGTATCCACTAAGGATGTCATTATGTATTGCAAGAGTTTTAATATAAACTGTTTACATATTGATCTTGTAAATTAAGCTGTTTCTTCCTTATCTTCAACAGGCAGCCAGATAAACTAGTGGTGGTTTGGACAAGAAGAAGCCGAAGAAAATCCTCTAAGGTTAGTTGATTGCTTAATAAGCCCCAACTTCAGTGACAAGCAGGGTCAGCTGTTTGAGGGAATGGTTTCTAGATTGTGGGGAGCAGACAAATAAATAAGAAATGGTTTAATTATTTTTCTTTTCTTTGTAACTCAGTTTAGCCATAAAATTCAGAATAAGCTGCTGTTGATGTCAAGGCTAATTTGTGGATACGCTTAACTCTGATTTCATCTTCGGTTATTTGTTTAGCAGAACTGTATCATCATGAGTTCAATTTCAGTTATTAATTGCTAGACCTAAATAAAAAGGAGAATCTACTAGAAGTGTATTAAACATAATAATAAAAAAAAAGTAATAAAGAATCTGACATTTTTGTAATAGGAAGATACAGTCAGAAGAAGAGGCTACTTCACAGCTAGAAAATACTACAAATCAAAAAGAATAAATGCAGGCTCTTTCAGCCAGTAGCGTATATTTGAATTAATTTTTAACATTTTACTTCCACAAACACCGTGAGGAAGCCTGTGAATTTGTCTTTTATGGCTGATGACTTGGAGATTCCCTTTCCTCAGGCTACCAAGTGGCGTCTGTTCAGTATTTGGGCCCTTCATAAAGCTTTTCTTGCCTGCGTGTAGGTTTCTTGAGATGTAAAAGTTTGCAAGTAGAGTAGCCCTCTCTTCTGTGGGCTTCACCTTACTTTTTTGCCTGCAGTGAGAAATCTGAAAGCCTTATGAGAGATTACTGTCTCTTTTGTTAAATGGGGCTCAGTTTGTCTAGACCTCCTCAATTCTGCTGCTCTGACAGCGAGATGCAGTTGGAGCCTTCTTTGGGTCCGGGGCAGAGAGAAAGGCGAGACACTCTGGGTGTGTGGCTTGGTTTCCGTAGAAAATGAAGCTTAAAAAAAAAAAACCCACAACATTTTCCATTTACACCGCGATTGAAACAAAGAGCAAGCGTTTCTAAACCTCTGCAGTGTCTGAGATGGTATTGTATTACTGACTTATTTTTTTAAACATATTAAAAAAATATAAAATAAAATATATTACTTTACTCTTATTAAAGAGTAAAATCTTTTCTCAATCTTAGCAGCCAGTTATTGTTGCCCAGGGAGGTGTGGAGCCTATTTCATGCACCCAGCAGGCAAGCAAAGGTCTTTGAACGCTGGTGGTGTTGCAGGATTTCTTTTGTTGCCTTGTGTCCTCTAGGGTAGGGCTGTCCCCCATCTGCCCAAACGCTTGAGAAGGGCAACAGAAATGAGCTGGGGAGAAGAAATGTCCTCACCTCTGGGCAGGTTTGGGGGGGAAGGAGTGTGTACTGGTTTCCTCCCTTCCCAGGAGCGTGTTCTTCTCAGGATAACTCAGCCACGCTCGCTCATTCCCTCTTCCCACAGCGATTGCCTCATACACTGGTGGGGCTTTTGCCACGTGGTCTTGTCCAGAGGGGAAGTTTTGGAACTCAGCCTTTTAATAATTCTTTAAAACTTCAGTTAAAACTTCTGATGGTCTAAGGTCCTTTTTTTTTTTTTTGATGTATTTATGTAAGTCAAAATGATACTTCCAAGAACTGTGGGATGGTGGAGAGGGGGCACCCACGATAGAGAAGGTATCTTGAAAAAATTGTGTGTTGAAAAACTTAAATGTTTAGAAAATGAGATATATGGTTTCCTTCCCTACTCAAGAGAGACTTTTGCCATTTTTTACTGGTACTCCTCTTTTTCTATCATGCATATTTGCTGTATTTTGTCTTTTAACTTGAGAACTAAGCTATTCTAGCCTGTTTTATCTAAAGACGGGTTACTGTCTGAAAGTGCCTGCACAACCAAATGCCTACTCCAATTTATGTGTCCTGAATTCTGCTTTAGGGTAGGAAAACCCGTAGGTGTGACCTGGTGAGTAAACAAGGGTGCGAACTTAGTCTGGCACCTTTGTCAAGATAACTGCTCCTGTTCCATGTTCCTGCTCTTCAGGAAAGCCAGTTGGACTGTTGCTCTTCCATTGAAGGATAAATTAGCTCAGGTTACCTTGAATTTACAACGTGGTGTGTATCTAGGCAGCAAGATATATGCTGATGTATGGTGTCTTGTGGCTTACCATGTTTCTATTTTAGTTTTGTTTAATTTCTGTAGAACAGAGAGAGAAAAGATAATATAGAACAGTAAATGCAATACTTACGCAAGCACTGTAGCCCTGAAATCTTGGTGAAAAGCAAGGTATCTGGCCATGAATGACTGGTTTGTTGAGGCTCAGAATACGTTCAGAAACCGAAGCCCTAACAAAAGTCTAGTGGGGCTTTGTGAAGTGGTGGGTTTCTGCTTGTGGTGTTATGGGCGTGATGCCATAGGCTCTAATGCCAACACTTCGCTGAGGCTAGAGGATGTTCTGTCACTAGCTCAGCTTTTTGGGCTTCAAGATTTTTTGGCTGGGCCATAAATTTCCAGGATGTGTCCTCCCGTGAGTGCCCTCCCTTTTGGTCACCAGGCAGTAGAAGCGACTCTTGGATGAACTGGCAGATTTGCCTGAGACTCAGAAAAGTCTTTTGCTAACTGATTAATTCGTGCTCACTAAGATCCCACAAAAGTACTTTGGAAGAGGCTGAGTGGCCCTGAGGCCCGGGCAGAGGACAGAGTTAATTTTAAACCTTAGGTAGTTGATATGATTTGAGCTGTTCGGTTCCAAGACTGTAGATCAATAAGTGTTCTTGATCTCTTAGTCATCCTGCCAGTAAAATACTTTATTCAACATATTTGTTTCATCTAATTGCTTTCTTGGAAGAAAGTCAAATGAAAATTTCCTCCTATTTTATTTTTGATGGACATTGGGCTCAATGGGTACAAAGCATTAATAATTTTCTATGTTTCTCAGCTTCTTTGAGAAGGCGGAGGAGAGGGATGTGGTCTTACCTTACTGTAAAGATGTTGTAAAGACTTCTTTGGAGGTTATGATTTCTCTTCTGAACTTTTCAGTTCGTTAGGGGCAATAAGATACGTTAGTTCAGGATCGCGGAATGGTTGAGGTTGGAAGAGATCTCTGGAGGTCAGCCTGTCTTAAGGAGGGCCACCTGCCCAGGACTGCGTGCAGATGACTTTTGACTGTCTCCAGGGCAGGAGACTCTACAACCTCTCAGGGCAACTTGTGCCAGTGTTCGGTCACACTCAGGGTGAAAAAGTGTTTCCTTGTGTTCAGAGGGAACCTGCTGTTTCACTTCGTCCCTCCTGCCTCTTGTCCTGTCACTGGGCACTGCTGAGGAGAGCCTGGCTTGGTCTTCTTTGCAGCCCCCCTTCAGGTATTTATATACATCTGTAAAATCCACCTGAGCCTTCTCTCTTCTGGGCCAAACGGTCCCAGCTCTCTCAGCTTTTCCTCCTGTGAGAGGTGATCCAGTCCCTTAAACGTTTTCATGGCCCTTTTCTGGACTATCTCCAGTAGCTCCATGTACTGGGAAAGTACAAGAGATAGCTCATCCAAAAATGTGGTGCAATTTGGAAGATGGTGTGACGGTGCTGTGGACGTGTACTGAAACTGGCCTGCTTGACTAACCTTAAGGTACTGTTGAGCTGAAAGCAGAGTTCTTGATGTTCTTTAAAGCCCTTATTTCTGTGGTTTTCTATGATTTTGGTAGGCCTTCTGGCCCACATGCTTGCTTTCCAAGGCAGCTACTAGAGCAGTCCCTCAATTAGAAGAAATCATGGGAGACGTCACGTGCGGGAGCTTGAATATTTTAGTTGTTACTGTGGGAAACATAGGATAAGAGGTGTGGATATGTTAAATTACAGTAAATTTTTAAGTGCTGGACATGAGCAGCAATAGCCATTTAGAAAGAGCAGCCTGCTGGATGGATACAGGACCATAAATGCATCCAGCAGTTCCTGACCTTAATGCCAATTAAGTTATTTACTGCTCCATTCTGGGATCCCCTCTCTGGGCAGGTCTGGTTTTGATGCTTTCCAAGAGGCGTGTCAAGACAAGGTGGCTCTGTATGGCCGGGCGTCTGCATCCTCTGGGCCAGGAGGTTACAGAAGATGATGATTTGCAATTTTGCTATATCACAGAATCACATGAGGTGACCTCTGGAGATCATCTAGTCCAACCCCCCTGCCAAAGCAGGTCCACCCAGAGCAGGTTGCACAGGAACATGTCCAGGCGGGGTTTGAATGTCTCCAGAGAAGGAGACTCCACCATCTCCCTGGGCAGCCTATATTTAGCAGAATTACTGAGCAATTCTAGAACCAAAATGAGCTTTCAGCTTTGGAAGTCGCCAATCTGCTGGTGCAAATGTTGTCTTTCTTCAAAATTAGGTAGGTGTGGCTTGCCACAGCTGGTCAAACCTCATTTAGATGGTTTACAGAAGGTGGAGCTTGTAGCAATGGACTTGCTTAATCCTTGCTCATTGGTACCCTATCACACTGGCATCTTGTCCCCAGGTTTTCAGGTCCTGGGCTTTTGGACTTGCCTTTTTTTTTTTTTTTCTTTTAAGTGGGGGAGGAAAGTCTTTGTTGTAGTGTAGAACAAGGGGAAAAAAATGTGTTGTAAATATGTTTACCTTCATTTCACTGAGATGCTCTTGCATTTCCAGGCTTTGAACTAAGAAATCTCAATTTGAAAAGAGCTGCTGCCGTGATGTCGAGGAGGTGCTTTCTGCTAGTCCTGTGAGCGCTCGCCGCCTCACGGTTGAATTATACACCTCTGAAGAATCAAATTTGCACTTGTTTCTGAGAGCCTGACAGAATTCTTCTTCAAAGATCCTTTTTGTATCAAAGCTGAAAGAAGGCGCCTCGCCTGTGATTTCAGCGCTTCTGCTGCAGGTTTATCAAAAAGTCTTTAAACAGAGAGGAGAAGGAACGATGCTGGGAACAGAGGAAGGACTTTTTAACAGTAAGAGCGGAGACAACAAAAGCAGAGGGACAGAGGGTATAAAGGAACCCATGTTGTCCACAGCAGCAACCTCTCCAGCTTTTTTCCAGGGATACGCCATCAATAAAGCAGCAGTTGAGTTCTCCATTTTGCCATTTCTTGGCAATCTGTTCCCCTTGGTGGCTCGTTCATTGCCCAGTGCCAGCCCTGCTTGTCAAAATTAGGATTTGAGCAACCTGGTCTGGTGGGAGGTGTCCCTGCCCAGAGCAGGGGGTTGGAATGAGATGGTCTTTAACATCCCTTCCAACCCAAACCATTCTATGATTCTAGTGCATACCCTTTTAGGCATATGATACAGCCTTTAATAAGGCAACAGCAAACTGTTTTCCAACGGCATTGCCGCTTCGTTAAGCAGACAGTCATTAGGGAGAGTATGGGGACTGAGCGGCGATGAAACTGCTTCATCAATACAGAAGTTGGAAGGTGTTTGCTAAAGGTGTAGGACGTGAGCAGAAAAGCCTGCCTCAACGTTGTGTGGTTAAATGCTGCCCTGGGGAATTTAGTTTTCCCCATCCTCATCTCCCAAATTCCTGGCTGAGGCTCGGTAGAGCATCGAAGCAAGATGGTATATGTCTCTTCAAGTAGAATCATAGAATGGTTAGAGTTGGAAGAGACCTTAAAGATCATCAAGTTCCACCCCCTGCCCTGGGCAGGGACACCTCCCACCAGCCCAGGTTGCTCCAAGCCCCCTCCAACCTGGCCTTCAACCCCTCCAGGGATGGGGCAGCCACAGCTTCTCTGGGCAACCTGGGCCAGGCTCTCACCACCCTCACACCAAACAAGTTCTTTCTAATATCTAATCTAAATCTCCTCTCTTCCAATTGAAAACCAATTTAAAAAGTAGTGGGTGCCTGGGCCGTGGGGACCGGCTGGCAGCAGTGTTGGGCAGCCCTTGTTGCACTTGAAGGGGGTGGGGGGGAAAAGTCTACTTTGGAAAACAAAGCAAAAGGTTGTTTCATGCTTAATCCCTATCGAGTAAGGCCCTGGGTGATTTAAGCAGACCATGCGAAATTAGTGGAAACTGGCAATTCTTTCCGTGCTTGTAAATTGGGGAACACAACACCCTTCTTTTTTTCCAGGGATCCTGCAAAGTTAAATTTGAGTGATGTTCTGAGGTGTGGTGTTAGATGTCCCGGAAAATGATGACAAAAATGAATCTGCATTCAGTTCCTTTTTTATTTTTTCATGGAATCGTGGAATTGTTGGATTTGGAAGGGACCTCTAGAGATCATCCAGCCCAACTCCCCTGCCAAAGCAGGGCTGCCCAGAGCACATCACTCAGGGCTGCATCCAGGTGGGGCTTGAAGATCTCCAGAGAAGGGGACTCCACACCCTCCCTGGGCAGCCTCTTCCAGGGCTCTGCCACCCTCACCCCAAAGAAGTTCTTCCTCATGTTTGAGTGGAACTTCCCATGTTCCAGCTTGTGCCCGTTGCCCCTCGTCCTGTCCCTGGGAACCACTGAAAAGAGTCCAACTCCATTCTCCCTCAAACCGCCCTTTAGACACTTGTAAATATAGATAAGGTCTCCCCTCAGCCTTGTCTTCTCCAGGCTAAAGAGCCCCAGCTCTCTAAGCCTTTCCTCATCAGGGAGATGCTCCAATCCCTCCATCCTCTTTGTTGCCCTACGCTGGACTCTCTCCAGTAGTTCCCTGTCCCTCTTGAACTGGGGAGCCCAGAACTGGAACTCAATTTTTTTAATATAAGCATCCAAATAGATAAGGCCAGAAACCACTTGGTGTGAAGGTGGAGAGGCTCTTTAGCTGAGTGTCGTCTGTTGTGGCCAGTGAATAAGGCAAGGTTGGTGAAAGAAATAGTATGAGTCATGGATTTACGGAATATGTCATGAACGTGTACGTGAGAAATTAAGTTTGAACAGCTAGCTCGGTGCTAGAGAATCTGTTTCCCAATGAAGGCGAGATTTTGCTCGTTTTCCAAGCGGAGCAGTCTTTCTGTAGCTTTTTAGCAGTAACACGTGGCTGCAGGATGGCTGCACCCGTCTGTGTGCTGAGAAATTGAAGACATTCATGGGAGAACCTGTGGGAATCTGCTCGTTCCCTCATCTGCTCGCAATGAACACCGCCAGCAGCAGGTTGAACAAAGGCTGCCTGGTGTTTCCAAGGGCTTTGAACTTCCTTCTTTGGCACATGCCGGGTTTTCGGGACCGCATCCCAGGGTGGGAGTGGAAAGGGAATGTCTCTCTGCGCCCAGCCTCTTTAACTGGAGGGCCGAGATCATTTCGAGGTGATGACGCGGATGCGTCTGGAGTACGCCCTCTAATTTGTCTCCTCCTTTCGTGGTGCTGAGCCATGGTACAGAAGAAGAACCAGCCTCCCACAAACTGCCAGTTGAGATTCCCTGTGGTGTGGGGGAATCGACAGCTTTTCCCAGTCCATCCCTTTTCCAGCGGGCCTGTCGGCAGCTGGATCCTGCTGGCCTCTGGCTGTGCCCAGGTGCTCAATGAATCATAGAATCATTCAGGTTGGAGAAGATCCTTGGGATCATTGAGTCCAACCATCAACCCTACTCTGCAAAGTTCTCCCCTACACCATGTCCCCCAACACCACATCTAAACGGCTCTTCAACACATCCAGGGATGGTGACTCAACCCCCTCCCTGGGCAGCCTACTCCAATGCTTGACCTCTTTTTCTGTGAAAAACTCTTTCCTAATGTTCAGGAGAGAGTTTTTCAAGAGAGACGTTCAGCTTTGGTGGCATTCGTCACATAGAGCAGATTGGAGCAATGCTCCATCTTCACAAGCCGCGCTGCTGGCGCAGAGGCACCGGGTGGAGGATCTGGCTGCTTAACGACAGCTCCTCCTCTTTGAGTTATTAATGATGTTTGGTTTTTTTCTCTCCCTGTCTGAGCGTTCAGCCTGGGTACCAGTGAAGAAGAGGGACTGTCCTTACAAGCTGAGCTGCTCTGAGCGCTGGTGGAGCTGGTGGAGCTCCTGCTTGGCTCTTGTTCCCCCTGAGCAGCCTGTGGCAGAGCTGCTCGCATCATAGGCAGTTGGCAAAAATGTTATCAGGCAAAGAATAAAGCCACTCCTGGGGCTGCAGGTGAGGAATAGTGGTAGGTCTGGTTCTGACTTTTGCTTTTAAAAAACAACGCTGAGGGCTTGGCTCTAGGAATGTATTTTTTGATTCATAAATATAAGCTGCTCCATAATTTACAGCAGGCTTAAAATGTTATGATCAGCTCTTAGGATCTTACAGGAAGGTAACTTGCAATTATTCTGCACGGCAGAGGCAGGATGAGGCGAGGTGGTGGTGAAGAAAGGAGAAAGCAAATGGGCAACATTTATGCATCTGGAGGGGGGAGGCTCTTGAAATAACCTAATAGTTTGTTTTCAAAGGGTCAGGAAAGATTTTTGTGGCAACAAGGAAAAGTGTAGGCAGCGGTATTCAGTCTCTCTCATGTTTTGTTGTTTGGTGTGTCCCCCCTCAAGAACTGGCTGAAAAATTCTGGTGTAGGTTTGGTAGGGTTTTTGGGGTTTGCTCCCTCCCCCTCCTCCCTGTGGGAGGATGACACTGGATTTATAAATGTTTATACACTTTCTTATATTACACAAAATTGATAGTAACTATTTTTTTAGATTGGAGGAGAGGACTTCAAAATATAACGGGCTTTATAAAATTGCCTGGGTTGTTCCAAGTTTCACACAAATGTATTGGTATTTTGGAAACTCGTGCAGTGTCGTTGTCTTCTGCAGCACCTCTGTTAGTTGCCATCGGCCGAGTTTGCCGGCCGAGTGGGAGGCAGTTTCTTGCCGTCAAGGTCAGCCCCTGGTGGGTAATTATAAGGAAAAAATAATAAGGAATTATAAAGTGGGAGTAGCCAAGGCAGCCCTCCAGCGAGCCAGTCTCGTCTTCCATTATTCAATCGATGCATTGCCATATGTTGAACTAGCTGGAGCTGCATTACAGCCTTCTGTGTCACTTCACTGTTGGGTTGGAGAGTTTCAGCAACGCCAGGAAGCGTTACTTTTACGATGAAGCCCCCTCTGTGTTCCCCAGCAGACACTGCCAGAGAACGAGATTGAGTTTGTCTGTGCAAGGAGGCAAGAGGTGTGGGACACCCCGCTGTTTCACACCATCAAAAAGTGGACACCTCCCAAAGTCCGAGACTGTTCCTTGCTGGTAATAGCTTAACTAAGTGTTGAGAGTTTGTCCAAACATCAGAGCACTCCCTTTGTGCTTGAAATTACTGGCTATTGGAGGCTGCTTGGCAACAGATTTAGTGTTTTCAGGGATGTTTCACTGATTTTGAGTACAGTTTGTAAGCCCTTGGCTATGTGCATGCGTTGTATGGACCGCTGGGCGTTTGAACTATCTGGCCCTGTGAGTTGCTGATTTCGACCTATTTTTAAAGATCCTTTCCTTCTCATTGGAACCGGAGGCCGAACCTGCAGAGGTCTCAAGACTGTCCTTCCAGCTGAAGGTGCTCACAACGTTGCGAGCAGCAGGTTGCAGAGCAGGCTGTCGGGGTTGTTTTAGGGCGAAAGCTGGGGAAGGCTCTCAGAACTGGGCAGCCTGAAGCGCTCATGTGAGCCCGTAAGCTCACCTCCACCTTCTTGCTTCAACAGCTTTCTTCCTCTTAAGTGTCTCCGGGCTCGTGCCAGAGCGATGCCGTGGGATGGACAATGTCATTCACAGCCCTGCTCTATTCACAGGGTATTTCAGCGACCCCTCCTGTGGCTCCTGTCTCCTGGCTGAAAAGAGCTTTTGCACTGCGTCGTCTCCTCTCTTTTTTTCCGCCAGCAGAAAAAAGGAAAGAGTTTCTCCTTGAAACTTTCCTTTCTCCTTCTCTTCAGAGACCACGGCTCTTGTCCCTCGGGTTTAGGAAAGGGGTCCCGGGAGGTGGGGGCTGTGGATGAGGCACCCCCTACCAGTGGGCACGTCTGCTGGGCTGTTCCTCTTACCTTGCCTTCAGAGACCAGGGGAGATGGCTAGTGAAAACTAGGAAGAGATGAGGGAAAAACGGGTCCAGAAGGCACAACCCTGTAGGAAATTGAGGTAGAAGCGAGGATTAGGGTGGAAATGGGCTGCGCAGATGCGGCACCTTGTCTCGGCTGAGCCCCGGCAGCAATCGCCCGTCTGGAAGTGTTGGCAATTCTGCGGTGCAGAGGTGGCCCCGTGCAGCTCACGCATCACAGCCAAGGCCTGTCATTTGGGAGCTGAAAAGTATTTTTTTTTTTTTGATACAGGCCAGATATGACTTCAAGAAACTGCAACACAGAGTTCCCCGACATGAGAAATACCACGTTAGAATAACACTCCCGGTGTTACTTTTAAATTACCTTCTTTGTTAGCCCTTCCTCTCTGCTTCCCCACCTTTGCTTTCCCCTTTGCCTTTCTCCTTCCCAACAGCCCAGCTGTGGTTTCGGTGTTATCTTTTTTTCTGTCGTGCCGTTTGTGCGGTACGGTGTTTATTTTTTCAAAGGGGAAGGAGGATTTAATAACATTCAGCTGATCACAGAAACAGCTTTGCTTTAAAAGCTCATTAGCTGGGGCTTGTCTCCTTGGGTTGTTGCTTTCGGTGACACGCCTGTCACACTCACAGAAAATCATATATATCCCCGTGTGTGTTTATGGTGTGTCTCTGACTCTCCTGGTGGGAGGCGGTGCTGATAAAGGGCTTGAAGTAAAGCTTTGCCTGCACCAGTGAATGCTCATTTTCTAGTTGGTTTTATATATATATATAGCAGCAAGTGATCCTCAACCAGAGCAGCCCAGCAGTGCCTGGGCCGTGGACATCGGAAGTTGGATGTCATTGTCAGCGTTGGCCAAAAGCAGCAGCAGGAACGCACAGGTTCCAGACACACCGTGAGCTCTTACTGGTTTCTGTGAAAATGGGTAACTGGCAAGAGGGTGGTGTGCCCCTGTGGAGGAGAAGTTGATTCCTATCTTACCAGATGCTAGAGGGGGGACAGGCAGGCTGGTGGGTCAGCCCCTGCCTGGTGCTGGATCCCTGCCTCCTGCCAATATCCCAATGGGACAAGCTGGGAACGATGCAGGGACTGTGGGTCCCGTGGGAGGGAGAGACACGAAGCTGGAGCTTGCGTGGCTGTGGTGGGGCTGACAGCTACTGCAGTGTGTTCTGCTGCTCACAAAGCAGCTTTCTCTTATAAAATACACTCACAGAATCCCATGGGGTTGGAAGGGACCTCTGGGGATCATCTAGTCCAACCCCCTGCCAAAGCAGGGCCACCCAGAGCAGGTTGCACAGGAACATGTCCAGGGGGGGTTTGAATGTCTCCAGAGAAGGAGACTCCAGAAGGAGTATAAAACTGCAGTGAGTGATGCTCTGCAACTAAAAAAAAGAAAAAAAAAAGCCCAGTTACTTGCCTTCCCATAACAGCAAATAGATTGTGCATTGTTTCCTGATAAAACCTCCACAGGTCTGTAATGACCCCATGGTGCTCACCTCAGTCTTACAGCAGCACCAAGTGGATTCAGTTGAGCTGGGAAAAAAACCATACTTATTCCAAACCAGAAATGCTCACAAATAGTGTTTTTGGGGACTAGGTATTAAAATGTAAATATTTACAGACCAAATTGATACACAAAAGTGGAGAAGTTCTCAGTCTGCTTTAGTGTGATTTTATCATTATCTTTCCTAGGTGTAGGTACCCCAGCATATTAATTCTTAAGAATTTAAATGTTTTAGAAGCATTTAATCTGTGTTGTAAATCATTGGTTTGTGTGGGTCTTTTTCTTAAAAATATCTTTGTGTTCTATTGAGGGCTAAACGCGGTGAAGCCTGCACAATGTGTGTTCTTTAAATAAAATCATTCCCTCATCCCAGACAAAATAAAGCTCAACTTGCTACCCAAGCTCTGGCCTTACTGCCTTGATTTTTGCAAGGCTCTGAGTGTCCGTACCTGTGCTATGTACTTAAAAATCCCAGAGTTTAGGACCTTGTGAGGAGCAGCTTTAGTTTGGTGGGAAAAAAAAAATGCCTGCTGGTGGTGTGAGTTTCCTTCCTCTCCTTCTTAGTGATGCCCTTTCTAGTGTTCCGTGGAGTTACAGGTTTAAGAATGCAGCCTTTTTGGAGTTAGTGAGGTGTTACTTCTACCTACACGGGCTGGGTCCTGTGGGACTTGTCAGCGCTTTTATAATGGATTTAAGACAACATCTTCTTTCCTTCCTTTAGGCTCACAGCTGGCAGCCCGGGATCAAGAACCCCTACCGCGGGGTGGTGGTGTGGCCCGTCCCTGAAAATGTTGAAATTACTGTCACCCTCTTTAAGGTATGTTGGGTTTTTTGGGTTTTTTTTAAAGCATGATCTTTCTTATTTCCTAAACAGCGTATGAAAAATTCCGGTTGGAAACATCAGATTATTATGACAAGGCCTAATCTTGCTGGGTTTAAATCATGAACTGCACAGCCTTATGTCCCCAGCTTAAATCTGGGAGAGAAGGATGGGCTGTTCCCTGCCAGAGCTCGCTTTTGTAGCTTAGTTAACGCGCCGAAATATCCCGTTGAGGTGATTATGGCGAGCCATCGGCACAGAATTCAGTACGTGTGTAACCGCACACATAGTACGTGGCGGGGGCTGGCCATGGGTTAGAGTCTGGTTGGTTTTCTTTAAATGCTGTAAGCCAGAAGTTGTCAAAACTCGAGCCATTTCTAGGCCTCCTGGTTCAGCTGCAGCGCAGTGACCCTAGTACTTACACCATTGATGACCAAACAGAACCCAGCTCTTAATTTTGCATTATTTAGTACCCTACACAAACATCACAACGCTTACGTGATCACAGTCGTAGGAGTGGGTACAGAATCCCATGGGGTTGGAAGGGACCTCTGGAGATCACCCAGTCCAACCCCCTGCCAGAGCAGGGCCACCCAGAGCAGGTCCCACAGGAACATGTCCAGGTGGGGTTTGAATGTCTCCAGAGAAGGAGACTCCACCACCTCCCTGGGCAGCCTCTTCCAGGGCTCTGCCACCCTCACAGGAAAGAAGTTCCTCCTCATGTTTAGGTGGAACTTCTTACATTCAAGTTTGTGGCCATTTTCTCTTGTCCTGTCCCTGGGCACCGCTGAAAAAAGAAGTATTTATAAGCGTTGATCAGATCCCCCCTCAGTATTCTCTTCTCCAGACTGAAAAGACCCAAGTCCCTCAGCCTCTCCTCATAAAAGAGATGTTCCAGGCCCCTCATCATCCAATACAGAGTATTTGAGTAGTGCAGAGAATTACGAGATCATTTTTTTTCAGGAACTGCATTTGTTCTGTTAAAAAATAAGTTTGTTTGTGTGGCTGCAAAGCAGGAGGAGAAATTGATGGTTGGATGGTTGTGGTAGAACTTATTTCCCAAATGTCATCGGGCAAAGCTCTTCGACATAAAGATAAACCGTGCAGCTTTGCACGTGGGACCGTGCAGGAGACCGCTCGGGAGGCTGAGGATTCGGGGATTTTCATTCCATTAGTTCTTTCTTGTTCTTTATGGGATGTCTCCAGCTACACTCCACTTGGTCTTATTTATAATTGCTCCCTTTACAGCTTAGGGCAAGTATCTTACGATACTTTTTTCTAATTAGTCATATTTGTTTGTCTTGGGGACTTCCCTGAGTAACTGCTTAAAAGTGGCTTCTGGTTAGCCTTAGAATGTGAATTTATTACTTGGTTCATTAAGCCTAAAAAGGGGGTTTCTCTCTTTTTTTTCTTTTTGTCCTTGGGATCATCAGTGAACAGAAACTTCCGAGGTTGCTGGCAATGCTAACTCTTTTATAAATTTGCCCTCTCCTTAGCAGACACATAGTCTTCAACTGAGGTTCAAAAGTTCACTCGCCAAAATTATTTGCCTTTGTGTGCTTCAAGGGCTCCTACGTGGATGAAGACGTTTGACACCACCAATCCGCACAGACTGTGCTGCGTGTCTCCGTGATCTGAATATGTTTACGTAACACAGTAAATGTTACTTAATTTTTTCTAACATTTAAAGCGAAACAGAAATGTGCTACACAACTCTTGATTGTGTACGCGGTAACGTGTTACGTGAAGAATGAGAAATTAAGTTCCTTTGGAGTGCAGCTCTGTGATGCTGTGCCTTTGGAGTAAAAGCATCTCCCAACCTTCTCCTGCCATCCCGCCCTACCGTTTTATTCCTATCTGCACCCCTTCAGGGCTTTTTTTTATAGTCCAGCCCAACAAACTTGGAGTTGTGGCACTGAAAGTGAGTGTGAGGGGTAGGGCTGGGGAGAGAGGGGCCTCTGGAGCTGCTGTTGGGTATTACTGCAGCCTGAATTCTACCCAGCGCTGGGACTCTGTGGGTGGGTCTGTTCCCTGGGCTCCTCCTTTAATGTGTATTTGCTCTTGTTGCTCCTCTGGCCCAAATGAACTTCTTTTTCTCTGCAAGGACATATGCAGGTGAACTCCTCAACAGCCCTGAGGAGTGGAACTTGGGGGTGTTGGTGGACAACAAGCCCAACACGAGCCAGTGATGTGCAGCTCAGAAAGACCCCTGCACCCTGGGCTGCATCCCCAGCCCCGTGGCCAGCAGGGCCAGGGGGGGATTCTGCCCCTCTGCTCCGCTCTGGGGAGACACCCCCCCCAGTGCTGCCTCCAGCTCTGGGGCCACCACCAGCAGAAGGACATGGAGCTGTTGGAGCGGGGCCAGAGGAGGCCCCGGAGATGCTGGGAGGGCTGGAGCCCCTCTGCTGGGAGGGGGGGCTGAGAGAGTTGGGGGGGTTCAGCCTGGAGAAGAGAAGGCTCCAGGGAGACCTTGGAGGCCCTTCCAGTCCCTCAAGGAGCTCCAGGAGAGATGGGGAGGGACTCTGGATGAGGGAGGGGAGCCCTAGGAGGAGGGGGAAGGGTTTGCCCCTGAAAGAGGGGAGATGGAGCTGAGATGTGGGGAAGAACTTGTTTGGTGTGAGGGTGGTGAGAGCCTGGCCCAGGTTGCCCCGAGAAGCTGTGGCTGCCCCATCCCTGGAGGGGTTGAAGGGCAGGTTGGAGGGGGCTTGGAGCAACCTGGTCTGGTGGGAGGTGTCCCTGCCCAAGGCAGGGGGTTGGAGCTGGATGATATTTAAGGTCCCTTCCAACGTGAACCATTCTATGATTTTATGGTTGTAGGTGTGGTGCAGGGCAGTGTTTCTGAGCCAGCTGGGTGATGCGCAGTCTCTGTGTGAGACTGGCCACCTGCCTGGATGGAGGAGCTGCGCGTGGTAGGTGACCTCAGGCAGAACATGGTGTGTTCAGTCCTCTGGGGGCTCAGCACTACAGCACTTCAGCTGGAGCACGGGACATGTCCTAAGGCCCAGAAAGCTGACATTTCTGCAGCTGGTACGTTTGGGGCAAAGATGGTAAAAAAGAACTAGTTGGGGTTTTTTTTGGACAGCTGATGCATTGGCTGGACATCGGTAGAGCCGTGGGAAGGGAGGTATGTAATAACATGCTGCAGCAGCCTTTTTGGGAGCTGACTTTCACGTCAGATATTTATATCATTCCTTCTTCTGGAAGGAGGGAGTTGAAAACAGTGAGAGCAGCAGTGCTCAGAAAAGGAGATGGCAGTTCTGTAAAAGTCACAGAATGTTTGGGGTTCAGAAGCAACCTTTGGAGATCATCTCATCCAACCCCCCCCACCAGAGCTGGGTCACCCAGAGCAGGTTGGACAGGAACGTGTCCAGGCAGGTTTGAATGTCTCCAGAAGAGGAGACTCCACACCCACAAGGGCACATCGCTGGCTCATGGTCATCCTGTTGTCCACCAGGACTCACTCCCAGGTCTTTTTTCATAGAGCTGCTCTCCAGCAGGTCAACCTTTAAGGCCTTTGACACGGTCCCCCACAACATCCTGATTGCCAAATTGGAGGGGTACGGATTTGATGGGTGGACTGTTCAGTGGATAAGGAACTGGCTAGATGGTCGCATCCAGAGGGTGGTACTCAGTGGCTCAAAGTCCAGATGGAAACCAGTCACAAGTGGTGTTCCTCAAGGGTCCGTGCTGGGGCCAATACTGTTTAACATTTTTATCAATGATATGGACAGGGGGATTAAAGGCACCATCAGCAAGTTTGCAGACGACACCAAGCTGTGTGGTGTTGTCGATACACCAGAGGGACGGGATGTCATCCAAAAGGACCTGGACAGGCTGGAGAGGTGGGCCCAGGTGAACCTCATGAGGTTCAACAAGAGCAAATGCAAGGTTCTGCACCTGGGCCGGAACAATCCTCGCCACCAATACAAACTAGGGGGTGAGGTATTAGAAAGCATCCCTGAGGAAAGGGACTTGGGGGTGCTGGTGGATGAGAAGCTGGACATGAGCAGGCAGTGTGCAGTTGCAGCCCACAAGGCCAATCGCATCCTGGGCTGCATCAAAAGATGCGTTGCCAGCAGGTCCAGAGAGGTGATTCTTCCACTTTACTCTGCTCTGGTGAGACCTCACCTGGAGTATTGTGTGCAGGTCTGGAGCCCTCAGTATAAGAAGGACATGGACCTGATGGAGAGGGTCCGGAGGAGGGCCACAAGGATGCTCAGGGGGTTGGAGCACCTCTGCTACGAGGACAGGCTGAGGGAGCTGGGGTTGTTCAGCCTGGAGAAGAGGAGGCTTCGGGGAGACCTAATAGCGGCCTTCCAGTACCTGAAGGGAGCCTACAGGAAGGCTGGGGAGAACCTGTTTAGAAAGGCCTGTAGTGATAAGACGAGGGGCAATGGCTTCAAGCTGGAGGGGAACAGATTTAGACTGGAGATTAGGAGAGGGTTCTTCACTGTGAGGGTGGTGGAGCACTGGAACAGGTTGCCCAGGGAGGTGGTTGAGGCCCCTTCCCTGGAGATATTCAAGGTGAGGCTCGATGAGGCCCTGGGCAACCTGGTCTAGTTGGGGGTGTCCCTGCTGACTGCGGGGAGGTTGGACTAGATGACCTCTGGAGGTCCCTTCCGGCCTGGGCAATTCTATGATTCTATGATTCTATGACCCTCGTACCTGTACTGCTGTGTGGGGTTACTCTTCTCCAGGTGCAGGACCCTACACTTGCCAAAGGTCCCTTTGGGAGCTACTCCCCCCCGAAGGAGGGTGACTGCTGAACGCTGCTGGTGGTGGCGGTGTTCAACCAACAGCAGTCCTCCTCTTTGATTACAATCTGAGATGCAAGGAGAAGCTGCTGGCTCCACGTCCACGCCGGCAGGGCCCGCTGAGGGGGGGCAGGTTGCCTACGGGAGAACTTTGTAGCCATCACCGGTGACAAACGAGCAGCCTGGTGCTGGTTGGAATGGAAGGGCAGGGAAAGGGAGAGAGCCGGCTCCAGAAGAGACAGCTACGTGTTCAGGGAAATGATTCACGCGGCGGCGGCTGCGCGTTCGTAAGTGGCTGTTGAAATGTGTTGCTGGTAGGATTAGGAGATAAGTCGAGGTTTCAAGTGCTGATGAGAAGGTTAAGAATATCCTCTCCATTAGCCACCTCTGGACACTTGAGAGCTGGCGAGCAAAGCGCCTGGGATCAGTCAACAGAGGAGATATTTCACATTATCGGCACATCCCTATTTCGGGGGTGAGCTTGTTTCCTACAGTATATTTGTATTTCTTAGGCAAGCTGAGCTGGGTAGTGAAGAAACTATAACCTTCATTTAGAAAGCTTTTCACTTCAAATTAATGACAACTTTTTGTTTAATTTCATAATTCTGGTAAAATTTCATAATGCTCTGAAGTCATGTGGGAAAAAGCATCAAATGGCTATATTGATTCAGCTTCCCTTGGCTGACTGGCTCCTGGCCATCCGGCCAGCTGAAGGGCTAATTACATGAATTTTTAAAAGTTCCATCTGTTCTCAAAGTTTGACTTCTTCCTTTGCCGTGCTCTACATTGGTGTTGGGTTTTTCAACCAAAATGGGGAGAAAGAATCATTGCGAAACAAGAAGCCTATTGTGCATTTTAAGTCGGTGATTTTGTAGTGCTTTCATAGAAAGATCCACAAATGCCAGGAAAGCGAGCTGAATTCCCATTTTTTTGTTGTTTCCATGGTTGCACTCCAAAAGTTCATTTTTAGAGTTCCTGCATTAGCAAGGCTTAACCCTCCTATATGCAAGTTCCTATACTTTTCCGTGGTTTTATGTACAAACACATACCTGTGTCAACTGAGAGAGATTTTCAATGAACAGTTTTCACTGCCAGGCAAGCCCAGTGCTTTTCGCAAAGTGAAGTGAACACCAGTTGTACTGTTAGGATTTAATTTGCAACGTCATTATTTTCTAGCTTAAAAGCAAAGTGAACTTCCCAAGCAAAAAAAAAAATGTTTGTTTTTCTGGAGTAAGCGTGGACTTTGCTTCCCTGGATTACAAGAAGCACCTGTTTTGTCAGTAATATACGTGTTTTATCATGCAACATTGCATGTCCTATTGCAACAACAGGGAAGATTACCAGCTCTTCGTGCCAAAGTTTGAAAAAAAAAAAAAGACATTTTTTTAAAGGTATGGCCTTCTGAGCACACAAGCACACAAATACTTATGAATAAAAGAAGAATAAAATAGATGATAAAAGGAGGCTTGTATTGTTAAAAGTGTGTCTGTCCCTAAATAATCCAGGCTCAGAACATACTTGTTCCAGTTTAGGAGGAACTCTCTCCTGAGTTTGGAGATTGGCTTGGCTGGACACCGTGAAGGATATTCCATAGGAGGAAAAATCAGGCTCTGTGGGTGAGACGAGATGTTGGGTGTCTTTGTGATACAAAAATCAGACACCGGAGGAGGCGAGCAAACTTGTCCTCTAAATCATTCAATATCCAGCGTTAGCGTGGGGATTAATTGTAAAAAAAAAAAAAAAAATGTATTTTAAAAACAAATCAATGTCTATCCTTGTGGCCTTCGTAGTCTAGAGGCTGTAGAGGGGGGCGTGAGCTTGGCGGGGTGACATTCAGGGACAGTTCTGGCACCCTGCGCAGAGCTCCCTGCTTTCTGGGGGCTTATCACAAGCTGCCCAGAGCTGTATGGGGGATTTTTTGGCGCGGAAAGCGACAGGAATTGGGTCAGATTTTGAGACTTCTGCAGCTTCAGCCAGCCACGTACAAAAGCGGAGGACAGATGCTGGAGCATCTGCTGTAGGTCACTGGCAGAGGAAGATCACAAACCCTGTCATCATTTGATCTGATTCGTTATGACAGTCCTTAAGTAGCTGTTCCCCAAGAAGAAAGACAGAAGATTAAGGCTGGTATGAAGTGATCTAATTGAAAGGCAAGCTTCAAAAGCCAGGGAAGCTTAGGGAGGAGGCATGGGGAGGGAAGGCACTAATGGTTTGAAGATCTTCCCCACCTGCTCTTGCTGCTGATGAGGGGAAGGAGCAATGTCTTGTTTGCTGCTGTCTTTCCTTCACTCCTATTTGGAGGGTGTAGCAAGGTGGGAGTCTGTCTCTTCTCACAGGTAACAAGTAATAGGACAAGAGGAAATGGCCTCTAGTTGTGCCAGAGGAAGTTTAGGATGGATATTAGGAAAAACTTCTTCACCGCAAGGTTTATCAAGCCTTGGAACAGGCTGCCCTGGGAAGTGGTGGAGTCGCCATCCCTGGAGGTATTTAAAAGGCGTGTAGATGTGGTGCTGAGGGACATGGGTTGGTGGTGGACTTGGCAGTGCTGGGTTAATGGTTGGCCTTGATGATCTTAAAGGTCTTTGCCAACCAAAACGATTCTATGATTCTATTAGAAGAGATACAGAAGTAACTGAAGATAAATCAACTCACTGCAGAAGGGTTACCTTCAGTCTTCTGAAACCACCCCGTACACTGCAGAGTGGATCTCACCCTTGACAAAGCACCTTGCTGGATGGACCGGTGATAGGTTGAGCAGCAGAGAACAGAAAAATGTGGCAGACATATTCCGTGTTGCTCTTCCCTTGCCCGAGAAGAGTTGTCTGGTTTTGGGTAGTTGGCATGTGGATGGGCAGATTGGGGTCACAGAAAGAAGCTGGTGGGTGGGATTGCAGAGAAGAGCTTGTAGGACTGAGCTTGTTGAGGGCCAGCGTATCTCCAGGAAAGCAGCTCACAGAGTTACTGTGAGAAATGGGAAAATGTGAGATGGGCTTAGGTAGGTTTTCACTGATAGATGAAAGTGCTCTACTGACCTTGAGAGGACAGATCAAGAAATTATTATCTGAGGGTCTCATTGTTGGAGAATCGTAAGATGATGTCCCGTCCTTTGCACAGTTCCCTACTTTTGGCTTCTCACCTGAGCGTTACTTTGACCACTGAAGTTGCCTTACCAGAAAAAAATGAAAAGAAAAAGGGTAGGGGAAGAAAAAGAAGGCTCTAAAACTTGGTTGAAGATGCAGAAAAGGAGTGTCAGACTGAGAGGTGAATACAGAGGGAAAGAGAAACAGGAAAACAGCGCCCATCACTTGATTCTTTTTTACACAGTAAAGCAAAGAGGAACAACAAGCCGTTCAATTCATTTCCCCAAATGCTCACAGTTTTCAATTTAAGGTAAAACCATAATGAACGTTGGATAGAATGTAGTTCTGCATCTGTGGCATGTTGGTAAAGAAAATGAGCATTATCAAATTAAGGTTACTTGCCAGCTCCCTTCGTGTTCCAGAAAGGTACGAGGGAGTTTCAGGTGTGTGGAGCACTGGGTCCAGTTCTGGGGCCACCAGTTCAAGAAGGAGAGGGTCCAGCGGAGGCTGTGAAGATGATGAGGGTCTGGAGCATCTCTCTGCTGAGGAGAGGCTGAGGGACCTGGGGCTGTTCAGCTGGAGAAGAGGAGACTGAGGGGGGGCTTCATCAATGCTCAGCAATATCTGAGCATTGGGCAGGTGTCAAGAGGATGGGGCCAGACTCTTCTCAGTGGTGCCTGGTGACAGGACATGTGGTAACGGGCACAAACCGAAACACAGGAAATTCAATCTAAACATGAGGAAAAACTTCTTTCCTGTGAGGGTGGCAGAGTCCTGGAAGAGGCTGCCCAGGGAGGTGGTGGAGTCTCCTTCTCTGGAGACGTTCAAGCCCCACCTGGACACGTTCCTGTGGGACCTGCTCTGGGTGGCCCTGCTCTGGCAGGGGGCTGGACTAGATGATCTCCAGAGGTCCCTTCCAACCCCTGCCATTCTGTGATTCAGGCTGAGAAAAATACCGGAGACAGGTTTTTTCCCTTGAGCTTTTCAGATAATTTTCATTATCGTTTGCTGTCAGGAAGGAGACCCGTTTATAGGTCTTGTCTGTGGGAGTTTCCAGCTGTGCATTTTCAGTGATTACTGGTATCTGCTGGCGGGTGAGGTGAGGTTCTGTGTGCTGTTATCAGGGAGGGTGTTCATACAGTGAAAATAACCATTACTCCTGGGTTTGTTATTCTCTGCAATGGCATTTTTTTTCCCTGGAGAGTGGTCAGCTGTATCGTCCTCAAATAGCGATTTGCTAAATGCGTTGCATGAGTTTTACGTGGGAAACGCCTGGAGAAGGTGGGTCAGCCCATGAGGAAAGTTTGTGGTGTTAGGGGTTTTTACTGGTTTACCTTCTTCAAATGTGAAATGTGATGAAAGATGAGCCAGATTTATAGAAACGTCACTTTTTCGTGGAGACCACCCATGGAAACGTTAGCCCCGAGGGTGAAACGGTGGTCACACAAGTCCCTGTTGCTGCTGACGGGGAACAAGGTGTGAGTTCTGCAGGGGGACGGTGCCTGCTGCTCCCTGTGCCTCGAAGAACAGCATTTTAGTGACAAGAGTGAAGCCACTTGCCCGTCTGTTGCAAGGAAATGCTGAGGTCCATGTGTCTAAGCTTATTGAGGGTTTTCTAGTTCTAGAGGCGTTTTAAGGCTGAACAAGAAATGTGGCTTTTTAATACATATATATGGATTTATCTTTAGATCTGAAATATCTTACACATGTGCAAAGCATCCATATATTATTAGCATATTTCATACTCTCCAAACTTTTGGAAAGGCTGTTCATTAGAGAGGTCCTTGAAGCTTTTCCATTTGATTTTTTATTCTGGGTAATTGGTAAGGAGTCTGGGGGGGTAACACATTCGTCTTTATTTTTCAAAGGTGCTCAGGACTCACTTTCAAATGCACGCAAAAATGTTGCACATTAAGAAATCTTTTAATTACACAGTGTTATTTTTGCTCCAGCAGATTATCAGAAATAATCAACCTTTGGAGGTGCAAGTCAACTCTAGTGGCATTATAGAAGAGCTTTGACATCTCTTTATAGATTATTGCTTTGCGTGAGCAAAATAACGATTGTTTTGTCTGTTCCATGGGATAAAACCCTGGTTGCAAGCAGTTCTAGGCAAACCTGCGAGCTTGCATTAACAGCTTTTGGGGGAGTTAGGAAAAAAAAACGGAGCAGGATGAAATATTTGAGAGTTTAGACATTTGTTATGGAGCAGCTTATTAAAACATAAAGTGATTAATGATCCCATTAAATCTCATTATGTCATTTTGTGCTGTATCAAAGGAAGCAATTAAACAAAAAGGTAATTGCCCCAGGTTAACTCTTGAAAATTGTAAGTATTTAATAGCTGGATTACAGAAAATGATATCTTCAGAATTTATATAGGTAGAGCAAACTAGCAGTTATCGTGCACTTTATTTACATAATGCAGAATTCCACAAACCTGATTAATGTGATGGATATATAATTACATAATCTGATATTTACAAGTACATTAATTGGAACACGGAAATACTGGAGCATAATTTTGTATGTAACTACTCGCCCTTCTGTCTTTAGGGGTAACAGTACAATATGTGTTTCACACTCATTTGCAGTGTTTCAATTATTCTGATTTTTAATCTGTACAGATTTAATCATATGTAGAAAAAAAGAAATCAAATTTTGACATCGGTTTCTAGTAACATTTTCTTGTGTTTTTTTCAATGAAACGATATCCCCTTGTTGGAGTGTAATGCTTTTTAAAAGGCATATTGCATATGACAGCTGTGGTCGGAGGGGTTCAACACCCAGCTACTGCTGGTGGCCTGGTCCCTCCGCTGACCCTGGGTCTGACCTCAAGGCAAAACTTCAGCGAAAGAAGGATGGTTAAAGCGAAGACTGAGATGGGGTGAGCTGTAAAGGCTGGGTGTAAGGCTTGTAGAAAGGAAAGATGGTACTAATGGAGATGAACAAAGTAGAAGCAACATCTCTCAGGGGGATGAGACTTGCTCCCTCAGCAAGTTTGCCGGCGACACCAAGCTTGGTGGCATGGTCGACACGCTGGAGGGAAGGGATGCCATCCAGAGGGACCTGGACAGGCTGGAGAGGTGGGACCATGTGAACCTCATGAAGTTCAACCAGGCCAAGTGCAAGATCCTGCACGTGGGTCACAGCAATCCCAGGGACAAATCCAGGCTGGGCAGAGAATGGCTGGAGAGCAGCCACGGGGAGAAGGACTTGGGGGTGTTGGTGGACGAGAAGCTTGACATGAGCTGGCAGTGCGTGCTGCCGGCCCAGAAAGCCAACCCCATCCTGGGCTACATCAAGAGAAGTGTGGCCAGCAGGTCGCGGGGGGTGATTCTACCCCTCTGCTCTGTGCTTGTGAGACCCCACCTGGAGCTCTGTGTCCAGCTCTGGAGTCCTCAGCACAGGAAGGACGTGGACCTGTTGGAACGGGTCCAGCGGAGGGCCATGAAGTTGCTCAGATGGATGGAGCACCTCTGCTGTGAAGACAGGCTGAGAGAGCTGGGGTTGTTCAGCCTGGAGAAGAGAAGGGGAGACCTCATAGCAGCCTTCCAATGTCTGAAGGGAGCTACAGGAGAGCCGGAGGAGGACTCTTTGTCAGGAAGTGTAGTGACAGGACAAGGGGTAACAGTTTTAAATTGGAGGGGAGATTTAGATTAGATATTAGGAAGAACTTGTTTGGTGTGAGGGTGGTGAGAGCCTGGCCCAGGTTGCCCCGAGAAGCTGTGGCTGCCCCATCCCTGGAGGGGTTCAAGGCCAGGTTGGAGGGGGCTTGGAGCAACCTGGTCTGGTGGGAGGTGTCCCTGCCCAGGGCAGGGGGTTGGAGCTGGGTAATCTTTAAGGTCCCTTCCAACTCAAACCATTCTATGATTCTCTCGAGTGTTTTGTTACCTTAGAGCAGAAGATGGACCTGGCACAGTGCTTGGTGTAGGGTCCTGAGCAGGCTCCAAAGAATAGTGAAAAACCTCACGTATGTTGGTGGCAAATGCTAATTAGGGGGGGAGTGATGTTTACCTACAAGTGCCTACAGCATGCAAACGTCAGAGGTGAAGGAGTAATTGAGTGGTTTCCTGTAACTAGAAATAATTGAATAAAATTGAGGTGTAGCAAAATGAAGCTTCGTGTCAGAGGAAAGCCTGAAGTCACATTCTCTGAGTGTGAGAGGCTGTTGTGCAAGAGCAGCAGAAGTTATTTTGTTACGGTTTGTCAGAACTAGGATCGGATGATAGATTAATGATATATATACATTAAAAAAAAAGGTATTATTTTTTTAAAGTAGGATCCTTGATAGAGGCATGAAGGGCATGACTTAATGTCTCCACTGTTATCTTAATTTCAGACAACCTCAATACAGACTGCAGCACAGGGTTGAAAGCTCGTTAAATTGGGAGCAAATGGCCAATACATGAATCTTGTTAGTTATCTCCCTGTTGGTGAAAATGATTTTTTCGCCCTGGCATGTGAAGTAATAGAACTGTTGTGAAGTAAGGAATAGGTGAATAAGGTAAAAAGAGGTGCCGTGTGGAGGCCGTGGCCGAGGGTCTCCGCTCCCGCTGACGTAGGCCGGGCGGGAGGATTTGGGGTGATGTCCTTGATTCCTGCTGTCAGTGTGTGCTTTCTCGTACATCTCCGCAAGGTGTAGACTAATTGTGTTTATTTGGTAGGTGCAACTTAAAAATTAAAGTGAGATTTATCTTTCTTTTGCCCTGGATGCAAAGGAAAGAGAATTTATAGTCCTTTATCAGAATCGGCCTCCTGTTTGTATCTCTGTGGGTCTTTATTAGACCTTCACTGGCAGTTTTACAGCAACTCGCTCATCATCTGATTGACATCTGTTGAAGCCTACAACTCCCTAAAGTGTTTGCCTCTGTCCTTTTCAGTGGGTGTAAAATATTTCTATGAGTATATGAAAATCTTGGCTGAGTTACAATTTCTTGCACCCTGGATTTTATGTAGACTTAAGTTCTCTGGTTTGTTTTTCTAGGATCCCCACGCTGAAGAGTTTGAAGACAAAGAATGGACGTTTGTCATAGAGAATGTAAGTTGGAATGTTGTTGGGGTTTTTTTGTTGTTATTTTGGGTTTTTTAATACATGTAAGATCATTTAAAAGATTGAAGGGTGTCTAAATGCTGAAAAAAAACGAGTAAAATGTGAAGTGCTGAATCACAGTAGAGCCTTGCTTTGTAGTTATAAAGGCTTATTAAAATACCTGCTTAAAATACATGGAGGGGAGTACTTTACTACCCTGCTTAAATTCCGTCCCTGTAAGCATCAGTCCTCCTTGCATTATTTTGCTATGAGCAATGGAGTAAACAAGTTGGAGCTGGGTTATGACTCATTGTTTTATGGGTTCTGACACATTATTTTTCTATGAGCAGGGGAGTGGACAAGTCAGAGCTGGGTTATGACAAGGGGACATCCCCAGTAGCAGCCTGCCCTGCCCGGGTTTGAAGCCGCTCTTTAGCCAAGAGCAGGGTTTTCATCCTACCCCGTGTTTGGTAGGTGAGGAGAGGGAGGCAGGGTGGAGAGGTGGGACCTGCCCGTGGCCACCTGAGGGAAGAGCAAGAGAGTAAAGATGAGCTCCCTGGGATCCACGGTCCCACTCTCCCTGCCCGGGGGAGCCATCCTGGGCACCCAGCGAAAACCCGGGAGGTGGCTCCTGTGAACCTCTGACTCCTCTGAGTCAGGAGCTCCCAGAGCTTCACGGAGAGCTGAGGGCTCTCCAAACAACACGCTTTGCCAAAAGGCAGGGCTTAATGTTGCGTGGAGCAAGTGCTTCACGAAGTCCTTTTTTCCTTCCCCTTTTCCGCGGTGGCCCCCTCACCTGCTCTGCCTGGGGTTTCCTTGAGGAGGAGAGTTCTTCTTGAAATACATTTGAAAGGACAGTGGTATGAGGATGGTGTCTTTCTCTCTCGTTAACACAGTTTCATTCTGGACTGTTTCTCAGTAACATGGTGTATTTTATATTTATGTTGCTTTTAAGCAACAACAAAAAAAATTGCTCCTCTGCTGTGTCGAAGTAGTGCCACGGAGCGCTGAAGTAGGAGAAAGCAATGGAATTTGCCTGTTATCCTTACTTTGCTTAAAAAAAAGCTGCTTTTTCTTTCTTGTTGCTATCAGAAGTGATTTGGATGTCCAAAGCTAAGGTTTATTCTGATGACCAGTGACTGAACGTTCAGAAGGGCTGAAAGCCAAGTGCTTAATTTATACTTTTGTTTTTAAATGTCAAGTTTCTATTTTCGTTTGAGACTTGTGAACGCAAAACACAGCTTAGTTACTGTTTCCTGGAGTTTCCTTTTCTTTCTCAATTTAGTTTATTTTAACGGGGGGGAAGTCTCCATCACCGATTGTCACTGCACAAGTGACTCCGGGTAAAACAATGTCAGTGCGTTTCTCAGCCAACCCCTCTGGGTACAGCTGGGTTTCCTGGGGCATTGCGGCAGGTTTTTTTCAGAAGTTTATAGTGGGCGTGTAGACTTTACGGCCTGCTTTCTCACACGTTGCCTTATGTTTTTTTTTCCCCCTCGTCATCATACGATTATCTGGAGGAGGCAGTAGTTCGGCCGCTGCCTGCCGTTCTTGCTCTGCCCCAGGACTTCTCCGAGCTGCAGTGGGGCTTGCGGGGTGGGAGGCTGCGTCAGTGGCCGTGGCCCAAAGCACTCGATCTCTGCCAAAGCAGATGGAAACGGATCCCGGACATAATCAGTGATGGAGCAATTTTTTTGTTATGTGCAAACTTAATCTCTGCGACGATAATTATGCCATTAGTTCATCCCACGAGAACCGCCAAGTAGTCATTGGTAGGTAGGTATTTATCCTTCCATTAAAAAATATATAAAACATTGAATCACAGAATGGTTAGAGTTGGAAGAGAACTTGAAGATCAGCTCGTCCACCCCCCTGCCCTGGGCAGGGACACCTCCCACCAGACCAGGTTGCTCCAAGCCCCCTCCAACCTGGCCTTGAACCCCTCCAGGGATGGGGCAGCCACAGCTTCTCGGGGCAACCTGGGCCAGGCTCTCACCACCCTCACACCAAAACAAGTTCTTCCCCACATCTCAGCTCCGTCTCCCCTCTTTCAGGGTCAAACCCTTCCCCCTCCTCCTAGGGCTCTCCTCCCCAATCAAGAGTCTCTCCACCTTTTCTGTATCGTTCTCAGAATACATATATAAAGCAGGTTGGGTTTGGTTTGGTTGTTGTTTTTTTTTTGATGAAACACTACAGAAAACTGTAGATGCTGCCAAAAAAAAAAAGATCTGCAAACATACTTGAAAATATGGATAAACTCTTTTCCAAGAGTAACAGCTCCACTTAGTGGTGGATGAAAATATGTTCATCGGTTGGAGCAAGTCACAACCAATCCCGTGGCTGCCTGAGACTTCAGAGACCAAACACCTCCTTGTTCAAAGTCTGGGAACCGGGGAGACAGCAGGTTGATCTCCCCCCCACTCCATAAATTGTCAACATTTACACCTTTCAGGTTTAACATGTAGTTTTCGTGGGTTTAAATGATCATATTTGTCATTGAACCTGGCGAGGACGGGTGACAAGCCTAGGAACATTCATGGTCCTTTGTGGGATGTTCCTCTTTGCCCAGGTACGTTCTGTGCCCTCGGAGGCTGCGGGTTTCCCTGCCACCGTGGGTGGTGGGGCTCCAAAAGGAAATTACCCAAGCCTAAAAAGTTTATAGATGTTATTTCGTTACGAAGAGATCCGAGTTCTGCTAAAACCATGTCTTTTGAGCTTTTTTTTTTTAATTACTATTAAAAATCAGTCTCTGAAATCATTTTGCGATGCATCGGTATGGGTGAGTGAAGATCAGCTTAAAGGAGATGTTCTGCTGAGTTGGATGCCTCTGCTGGCAGATGCTACCCAATTCAAAACAAGATGATTCTGGACTTTCAGAGGGATTTTTAAGTAGTGGTGAGGTCATTTGTGGAAGATAGCCGTGCTGTAGATGAAAATGAAGCAACATATTTGGTTTTTTGGTGGTTGTTTTCGGTTTGGCTTTTTTGTTGTGTTGTTTGTTTGTGGTTTGCTTTTCTTTTCTTTTTTTTTTTTTAACCCTGCAAATACATGTGATCAATACAAATCAATACAAATACATAAATACTTTGTGATCTATCACCTTGGTTATTGTAGGGTGTTTTTTTTCTAACTGTATTTTAGTCACTCTGTATTCTTGTAAGGGAACCTTAGTCGTCTACTGTGTGTCTAATCCATAAATAATTTGATCATAGCATGGCTTGTTAATACTTACACGTTGTTATTCATTTTCCGTCAGGGAAGACCCTGATGTCTTTACCTCCTTCACAGCTGTGTTAGTTGTGTATTTACTGCTAACTTTCTTGTCTCTGATTTCACCTTTATTTAACCACACCCTGTGTATTTGGTTCCCTGTTTTTTTTCTTCATGAGGCAGTTCTTGGGCTTGTCTTGTGTTTTGTGCTCTTTTGGATGATAATATTGGATATTCAGATTGGCTGCTGCAGGTTGGAGAGAAAGAAGTTCATAGGTGAGAATAAGACTTACCCACCTGTGGGGAGCTAATAGGCTTTCAAAATCTTACAGGTTGGCATTAGTTTATTTTTCCTGTTTGGTTTAGAGAACAAGGACTAGTTGCCTTCCATTAAAAAAATATAAGCTGCTTCCTCTAGTAAGGGATTTTTCTCTCTCATTGTTCCTACAGATGGGTCAAACGTGCTGTTTCCACACTTCTTTCCTTTCACTGTCTGAGCTCCAACTTCCAGTGTTAATTTTTTTGGTATTAACTTCTGATTTCTCTTATGAATTGCTTTCTTGGGCTTTCTGGTGTGCCAGTGCCCAACAAAGAGCTTCTCCGTGGCAGGAGGCTCTATAGGTACCAGGGGAGACTCTCACAAACAGCATCGATGTTTCTGCCAGCCTTTCTGTGGGGCTTCCGTGCTCTCTGATTGACGTAAAAGAACAGCACGTGTTTCTAAATACATCTTTGCCTCTTACCAGTCAGATAGTGTTCAAGTGAGGTGGCCTGTGCTGGAGGGGCAATCGTTAAGTGTGCCCTGGGAGGTGCCAGGGGGAGGGCAGCTGCTGAGTCTCAGCCAACTTGAAATGAAGGCTGTGGTCTCCAAGAAGAGTTGAGCTGAGCTGAAGTTTGGGCTGTGTTTCTTGATCTCTGCAGATCGTCTAGCTAACCGAGGAAGAGAGGGGCAGGAGGAAAGAGTGAAGGTTTAAATTGGTCCAAATATGTTGAAGCTTTCACTGACTCTAGGTGCAAAACTTTTGTCTAAAATAAAAGTAGCTGCAGTGCTGAAAAAATGTCATTTTGCTCCCTAGCATGCTCAAAGTGTGGAAAAGCACAGAAGAACATCCATTGAGGACGGACTGTTACATTTGCCTGGTTGCTGACAGCTTTCTAGACTTCATAAATGAAGTTGAAAAATTCGTAGTATGCTTTCAGAGGGTAAAAAATTTGGCCTATGAAACAGCTTTTCCAGCTTTTTGTAGTGTTTTTTTTTTTTTAGCCCAGATTTGTATTTCTAATAGCTAATAAGTGGCAGGTATTTTTCACTCTGAGGGTGGTGAGAGCCTGGCCCAGGCTGCCCCGAGAAGCTGTGGCTGCCCCATCCCTGGAGGGGTTCAAGGGCAGGTTGGAGGGGGCTTGGAGCAACCTGGTGTGGTGGGAGGTGTCCCTGCCCAGGGCAGGGGGTGGCAATGGATGTTCTTTAAGGTCCCTTCCAACCCAAACAAATCTATGATAATATACCCCAAGCTCCATAGTAGGTTTCTCCATCTTCCCTCCTGTTTCACCTTTGTAGGTAGGCCCCAGGGTTGTGGTGTGTGGTGTTTCCAGTAGCATCAACACAATCGAGGCGTTGGCAATCGTTACTCCATCCCTGACGCTAACCACATTCCTCTGTTTATGTGGCAGGCTTATTAAAGCATGCTCTTTGCTAACTGCAGAAGGGGACGTCCCAGACCTACTCATGTGGCAGTGCCCTGCCTGGTTTTGAAGCTTTGACCATAGATTCATCTGGGCTGGGGTAGGAGGCCTGGTCTACCCCCTCCTACCTACACCTGGCCCGTTCTGCTGCCTCAAGGCAGCGTCATTCCAGACAAACACTTGCCTAAACTATTTTTTAAAACTTTTTAATATGGGGTCCCTGCAGTGTTTCTGGGCAGCCCGCTCCAAGGCTCCGTTGCCCTTGCTGTTGGGAGTTGTTCTGGCCTAGATCTCCGTTTAAGGCCGCTATTTCTTGTCTTACCCATTGCAGGTATGGATAACAGGTTCTGCTTTCTGCGTGGCTGGAGGCTCCCTCCCTCCTTGTCATCTCTGACTAATCAACCACGATAATGTGATTGTGGTTACACGTGGATTTTCATTTCCCTTGATTGCATTAGCAGATCATTAGCGTTCTCTTTCTAAGGACTCATTTATGTGAGTATTTTAGCATCTTTTACTCTGGGGTTGCCCAGAGAAGCTGTGGCTGCCCCATCCCTGGAGGGGTTCAAGGGCAGGTTGGAGGGGGCTTGGAGCAACCTGGTCTGGTGGGAGGTGTCCCTGCCCAGGGCAGGGGGTTGGAATGAGATGATCTTCAAGGTGCCTTCTGACTCTAACTGTTCCATGGTTCTATGATCCTACTCTGCTCACACTCCCCACTCTTTCAGGGACGAGCAGCATTGAGGTCTTGGAAACTGAACTCACTTCTGCATCTGTCTTTTCTAGAGTGTCTTCCAAAATGTTTTGATGTCCCTTTTTAGACCACTGCTGTCTAATCGTGCCTTTTTGAATATTAAGGTAATGAATAGTGAAGAAAACCATGCCAAGCTTTCAAGTTTGACAGTGATTTATTGTCAGATGTACATCCTTCTGTGAGACCCATCCATGCTTCTGGTTATTGTTTTTAAACCTTAATCTCAGAAGGGTATTCTAAGTGCTTTCTCCAGGAAAATATGTCCAAAAAAGGTGCTGAATTAAAAAAAAAAAAAGGGAGTTAATTTGCTGTTCACGCTAGCCAACAGTAGACACTTAGAAAGAATAACAAGTTTAAGCTGAAAAATGAGATCTTTTCCTTTTGTCTAATGCTCTCGTGTAACTTCAGGAACCCTAACCCTAAAAGAGTTCTGAACTCAACCGTGGGCAAAGCCTCCAAATGAAAGAAACTGTAGAAAAAGTTACAGAACATTTGACATTGTCATTTTATTGGTGCAAGCGCATTGCTCTGTGGCTTCCTCCCCTGAAATTCTGTATCTGGGTTGCTTATAATGATTTCTCATTTTGAATGCCCTAAAGCGTGTTATATCACTCACAGGTTTGCAGAGATTATTTCTCTCTCCTGAAATGCCCACCCGTTATTTTTCGGCATGGCAACGCAAATAAAGGTGATAAATAATGGGAAAGTAACGGGAAAGAGAGGGCAGGCGGATGGGATGTAGAAACGAATTTGTTGATCGTGTTAAAGGCGACTGATTTTAAATAGGGCACAATAAAATAGTTTTCATCAGATAGAACTCTGAATATGTTGTTTTCCAAATGAGGCATTTTGAGAAATAGCTGGTTTGAATTTGAATAGTAATTAGTCCAGAATTTTATACTGTAGTTAAATCCCTTTCACTACAGCGGTGCCGTGACACCGACGGAGCAAGTTTTGCTTTGCTTTAGAATGAAAGCCCGAGTCTAGACGTGAAATCTTCCCACTTGGTTCTGGAAATAAATGTTGGGAGGCAGGTGCCAGCCTGGCGTAGTGAATCGAAATTCTGAGTACTGTCAGCGCCGTTTGCTGAGAGAACCTGGGGAAAAGGGCTTGCATGTGGAATAAGCTGATTCCTTATTTGCTGATCAGTGGCTATACCAGAATTTATTACAAAATCTTGGCTGTCCCTTCTCGTGCGTCTTTTTAGCATGTGGAGCTTCACTTTAAATTGCCTATTTGCTTTATTGGAGAAAAAGGAATCCAAAAACCTCTGCCGTTCATTTTTGTATTTTCCGCTTGAAATAAATTTTTGCTTAAAAGAAGAACCCACCCCGTTAGGCTTTTTCCTGAATTAAACGTCTGCATTTAATACATGTGGAATAGGAAGCTCATCCTTCAGACGTGCTCTCCTGGTCCTTTAATTCCCCTGTCATATTCTGCCGGGTGTGATTATGCGAACTGTGATTGTCTGTTCGGGGTAAATTAGGCTGGGTCTTCTGGTCCGGATAGAGCTGGGAATTAAACGCTGCTTTGTCAGCCCGCTCCCTCTCGCGCCGCTTCACGGGTAAGAGAGAAGCAGGAAACTTGTTTTACTTTTGGTTGTTGCTTACGTTAAATATTTAGCGCTTTGTTCCAGTTGGGAAACCTCCGAGTTTAGGTTTTTGGAGCAAAATTTGTGGAAATCGTCATCTTGGAGCAAAATTTGTGGGAATCATCATCTTGATTGGCTGCTGGAGCTCGGAAGGAGAAGGGGTAGGAAATCTTTTTTGCGGGGGAGGGCCTGATCTGGTGGTTTTTAACTAACACCTTCTTGTTTCTTGTGTGTTCTTGGAATCTCCTTCTCTGGAGACATTCAAACCCCGCCTGGACACGTTCCTGTGCAACCTGCTCTGGGTGGCCCTGCTCTGGCAGGGGGTTGGACTAGATGATCTCCAGAGGTCCCTTCCAACCCCATGGGATTCTGTGTGTGCCCCACGGTGGCGTTTCTGGGCAATTTTAACAAAAAGCAGAAGACCATCTGAGGCAGAGGCTTGGCTCTGGGTGGGTGAGTCTCCATGGCTGTGCCCGCACCTACTCCACGGGGTCACTTAATTAAACAACCCCCTTTGATTGAGTACCTTCTGGGAAAATGACAGACGGTAACAGAAGCGGGTTGCACACTTGAGTTCTCCTGGTGAAATTTTCCGCCAAATGCTGTAGGACAAGTAAGTTACCACATGTCTTTAGTGCAAGTGCATTGTGGTTTGAGAAACACACAATTTATTGTCATTTAGACAATTATTCTCTCACCCCATGACCCCTCCCCACCTGAAAAAGGGGGTTGGGGGGAAAAAACAAGGAAACCCGAGGCTTGAAATAGAAACTGATTTAATAGAATAAGACTAAATAATTAACCTTAATAATACTAAAGAAGCAATATTCATCCTGATGTCAGTATAAAATCCACAAGGACTGTCTCCAGCCCATTCCCCCAACGTGGGACCCTGCGAGCGCTGGGGCTTCGGGAGGAAGGGAAGGGCTCAGGGCTCCGGCACCGGGGCAAGGAGTTCCCAGGATCCCAGCCATCAAGGGAGAGAGAGAGAGAGAGAGAACTCCTCAGCAAACTTTTTAATTTATGTTGACTGTGACATTCAGGGTATGAAATGGTGAGGGGTCTGGAGAACAAGTCACAGGAGGAGAGGCTGAGGGAACCAGGCATGTTTAGTTTGGAGAAGAGGAGGCTGAGGGGAGACCTCCTTGCCCTCTCCAACTCCCTGACAGGAGGGTGTAGAGAGGTGAGGGTTGGCCTCTTCTCCCAAGGGAATGATGACAGGAGCAGAGGAAATGGTCTGAAGTTGGGGCAGGGGAGGTTTAGATGAGATCTTAGGAAGAATGACTTTCTTGGAAGAGTGGTCAGGGACTGGCACGGCCTGCCCAGGGAGGTGGTGGAGTCACCATCCCTGGAGGTATTGAAGAAACGTGTAGAGGTGGCACTTCAGGGCATGCTCTAGTGCCTGAGATTGTGGGGTTGGGTGTTTTGGTTTGTGTTTGGTGTGTTTTTGTTGTTGAGATTTTCTTGTGTGTGTGTGTGTCTGGTTGGACTCGATGATCTCAAAGGTCCCTTCCAACCATGAAGATTCTGTGATTCTGTTGCCGGAGTTGCCATGGGTGGCTTTCTGTTGCAGCTGGAGGGAGGGAGCTGATCAAGGAGGCCAACAGCTTTGGAAACCAACCCCTAATACTACATGAGGCCCGTTTAAAGCCAGCAGTGTGTTTCAGCCACTCTCAGCGTATGTTTATTCATAGAAAATCAGCAGTAAAATATACTTGCCAGCGCACACAAGAGACAGAGCCTGCATGAGGTCATTTCTCTTTCAGACATCAAATACAGAAGAGTGTCTCGGTAATTGTTTTACAGTGGGGTTCTAATTGTACTCTGGGCATAAGCTGAGCCAAGCGGCTTGCCTTTTAATAGAAAAGTATTTACTTTTAAGCTTGTTCAGCTTGCCACTTTTTTTTTTTTTTTTCCCCTGGTTTTATGTGTCTGAGAGTGTTTTTACATTTACATACAGTCACGGGTATGTGTTTGCTCTCGATGCGGTTCAGAATATCATTATGTAAAATGCCACTGTCTGGGGCAACATTATGATGGATAAATCTCATTTTTGACCTGGTAGCTGTACGGTGTTAAAACAGCATATGCTGAAGCCATGTAGTACAAAATATTCAGTGTGGAAGATGGAAAAAAAGGGCAACGCATTTAATGAAAAAAAAACATTTTTGACATAAGTCACCTTCAAAGGCAGATAATCTGGGAGTCCAATTGAATATGTTGGTTGATTTGAGATAGTACCGTGCAGTCGCATGTGCTCGAGGTATGGAAATACGTGTAAAAAAAAAAAAAAGAATTAAAATAACTATTATTGTGTAAAATGTAGCTCTGCATTAGGTAAGTGGATAGGATTGTAGATGCAAGCAGTTGTAGTTTAACTTGGAGTGTATTATTTAAAAATAGTGGCCACCAGCAGAACAGGAGCCAGCTGACAGAAAAATAAGAGTTCTGGCTTCCTGAAAACCTTTGTTATTAGGAAAATCATCTGACAGTGTAATTGCACTGTTACTGCCTTCAGCCTCTTATCTTTGGTTGTTAGTTGTCTTAATAGCATTTAATATAATGGAAATTAATTGACCACCATAACTTAATCGATGCCATTTCAGTCAGGTTTTTTCCCCTCCCAGCATATTCTTCTTTCTGAATTGATACTGCACCATCAAGTTGGGTTTTTTTTTCACGTGAAGTTTCTCCTTTCTCATTGTTTTGCACGATCTATATCTGGGACAAATTGCTTCTTGAATCTTGACAGGCAGCAAAAAGGAACTTTTTCTGGTTTAGATTAGGTGTGGTGGCAACCTGAGCCTGGCAAGATTGCGTCAATGAAATGGAGGTCTGAATAAAGTCCCATAAAATGACATCTTGTAGCTGTTCAGTGTTTTCGGTGGCTCCATGTACTAACAGAAATATAAGGTTAAACTGTTTTTCTGCCAAATTCATGACCCCATACAGAGTTGCACC
This sequence comes from Calidris pygmaea, assembly GCA_003697955.1. Lineage (NCBI taxonomy): Eukaryota > Metazoa > Chordata > Aves > Charadriiformes > Scolopacidae > Calidris > Calidris pygmaea. Next base: position 562,764 of record QJSC01017374.1, read on the forward strand.
CCTGAGCTCCCAGATTGCTATCCCAAGCGCAGTGGTCTGTACCTAAGAAAAGTTTCTTAAATTTTCCAGTGGCCTGAAAAAGAAAATATAATAATATACCAAACGTGGTTAATTTAAAGTGCGCAGATGGTACTGGGGTGTGTTACGTCGTGCTGTTAAATTGTAATATTTCTGTTTCTGGGGTCTTTTCTGCAGACCAGAACTGAGGGCCGGGTGGAGTGTCCCCCCTGGAAGCGCAGGAGGTTGGCAGACTGGCAGGATGGGCACCGGGCTCTGGACGTTTGGTTTAGTACCCCCTATTACATGGCCTGAAATAGGGAACTGCCAGGTTCTTTGCCTGCTAAAAACAAACACGCTTACTAGTTTTCAGAGGTTTTTCTTCAAAGACTCTCAGTTTTCACACGTAGTTTTAATGATTTATACCCTGAGAGCGTTTTGCTCAGCAAGGGATGATGACGTGGAAAATTCTCTAAAGCTTTGCTCCCTAAAGCCAAACACCTCCGTGAAACAGTCCTCAGCCACAGGAGGGCACAGCACAAAAATCACGTACAACATTTACCAAATCAGAAGTGATGCTGAAAATTACGTGAAGAATTAGCTCTCTTAATTTTGTCCGTAAAGCAGACCCTGGAAATGGAAATGAATTACATTTGCATTTTTCTGATGAAGAGTGAGAAGTTATTTGGAGTGAGAGATTTGTTAGTGCTTTCCACATCTAAGTGCTAAATAAATTCAGTAAAGAGTAGAAAAAGACCATAGAAATCAACTGCCATCAAAATCAGTCTCTGACAAAACCTTTTATCTTTTCACCTCTTTTCCCCACCTTCGGGTTGTGGGTTTTTTCCCAACCCTACTGTTCTGGTATTCTCTGTCTTTACCTGAAAATAAGAAGCTCAAGGGGAGGAATTTTCTTGATATTTTTGTCAATGAAAGAACAAAATGGAGTATTTGGAAAATAAGCCTAAAAGTTTTTCAGCAAAGAATTAGTATAAAGCTTATGTGCTTGTTGTTCCATGAATCTTCTGTGTAAATCTTCCTGGTAATTAGTTTTTATTCATATTATATAACTTTATTATATATTATAGCTGAAGAAACTCATTTATTAGGAAGCATTTGAGGTACTGAATAAATAGACTGCCTCAATAACTCGTACGGATGCTGCTGAGAAAGGGTGTTATCTCCAAAGATACTCGCCATCTGTGGAACAGTTTGGGTGCTTCACCTGGACATGGTGAAGTTGTTCCAGCTTCAATGGCAGAGCTCCTGCTACATCGCTACCTCTGCATCCTTCTGTCCAACCTGCTCTGGCAGGGCGGTTGGACTAGATCATCTCCAGAGGTCCCTTCCGACCCCTGCCAGTCTGAGATTCTGTGATTCTTCCTCTGGGATGAAGCACCCTCTGTTGCTCCGTGGAAGCTGCTCCATGGAAACTGCTCCATGGAAACCAGGCTCTTCCACTCTTCTTTCAATCTCTGTAACTCTTAGGTATTGTTCAGTACTTTGGGAAGTAGCTTACGGAACCATGGAATTGTTGGAGTTGGAAGGGACCTTCTAGAGATCCTCCAGTCCAACTCCCCTGCCAAAGCAGGGTTGCCCAGAGCACATCACTCAGGACGGCATCCAGGCAGGGCTTGAAGATCTCCAGAGAAGGGGACTCCACACCCTCCCTCTTCCAGGGCTCTGCCACCCTCACCCCAAAGAAGTTCTTCCTCAGATTGGAGTGGAACTTCCCATGTTCCAGCTTGTGCCCGTTGCCCCTCGTCCTGTCACTGGGAACCACTGAAAGAGCCCGGCTCCATTCTCCCTCAAGCCGCCCTTTAGATCCTTGTCAGCATTAATAAGGTCTCCCCTCAGCCTTCTCTTCTCCAGGCTGAAGAGTCCCAGCTCTCTCAGCCTTTCCTCATCAGGGAGATGCTCCAATCCCTCCATCCTCTTTGTTGCCCTACGCTGGACTCTCTCCAGCAGTTCCCTGTCTCTCTTGAACTGGGGAGCTCAGAACTGGATGCAGGATTCCAGTTGTGGCCTCCCCAGTGCAGAGCAGAGGGGGAGAATGACCTGCCTGGACCTACTGGCCACACTCTTCCCTACGCAGCCCAGGATCCCATTGGCCCTCTTGGCCACAAGGGCACATTGCTGGCTCATGGAGAGTTTGCCATCCACCAGGACTCCCAGATCATTCTGCTCACAAGTGCTTAGTGTCATTTCAGTTCGGTTCTTGGTAATTTCTTCATTTCTTTTTTCCCTGCCTCTAATTCAGTCTTTGGAAGTTTGGTACAGGTTTCCTGTGAAGGGTCTGTTGTGCAGAATCAGGAATGTGGCTGCCCTGCTAAAGTCAGCAAGTGGGAGGGGAATATGGGGAAGTGTGAAGTCGTCTGTGAGTGAGAACACGGGGAATGTTTCTGCGTTACAAATTCCAACTGTCTTTGATCCACCACACATGAGCGTTGCTTTGCAGGTGATGAAAATTTATTATGGGGCTTCACACGCCTGCACTGTAACTGTGGGGTTCCTCAGGGTGCTGTGGTGGGCATCCCAAATGATGAGCGGTTGCCTGAGCAGGTTGTGTGGACAGACAGGATGGGGGAATGTTGTTGGTAGTTTTTGGGCAGATAGGAACAGCCACAGAAGAATTCGGACCTCATTTGCCTTGAGCGTTTCTTGAGCGTGGATGTTTCTTTGTCACTACTACAGCAAAAATATGGTTGAAGTTACATCCTTAAAAAGACAGCGGTTGTGCTGGTTTGGTCATGGCTCTTCAGCTTCTTATACTTTGGAGCCAAACCCTTTCAGAAATGAAGAGAATCATGTCTATCTTGATCAGTTACATTCGAATCACATTTTCTTGATATTTTCTTTGCCAGCGCAAGCTTGAAGGTGTTATTTTAGGTGACAGATGAGTTTCTGGAAGTCGTGGTGTGGATGGCCATGAAGATGAGGTTTCTGGAAGTCATGGTGTGGATGGTGAGACATGACTGGATAATCTTCAGTTTCATCTCATCCCCACCAAGCAAAACTCTTCTGTGCAAAACTCTTTTCCTACAGTGGCAAGGTTGCCACAATTTTCAGAAAGGCAGAATGGAAAAATCTGTCTTGGTGCACTGGAAAGTAGCTTCTGGTTTGGTGTTGGTTGGTTGGTTTTTACTTGCCAGGCAAAGGTGAGTTGGAGTAATGGCCTGTGGTTTAGAGCTGATAAGTGTATGGATTAGAAGAAAATGTGACTGTGGAGTATTTCTTCTGGGAAGGCCAATTGTTTGGGTCAAATTGAACACTTGTGCCAGAGAATGATCTATCAGCTCATCTTTACTTCAAATCGCTGAGTAATGTCAAAGGTACTCATTGCTGTCGTTGCAGAGAAGAGCTCCCTCATCATCTTCAAATTCAGCATGAATGTAGATTAAAAAATAACCTGTAACTCAGCTTGATTTGAAACGGGATGTGGTGGCACAAGTGATTGTATTTATTCTCCCTGTCTTCTGTGAAACCCCCACCCTTCTTGCCCCAGTGCTCGCTGGGAGGGTTTTTGGGCATTATGAAGGCTGTTCTTGACTTGTCCTCTGGTGCCCAGTGACGAGTAGCTGAGCACTTGATGGCCAAAACAACCCTGGAGCCTGCTGACCCACCTGGTGAGAGATGGGGCTGTCTCCTGTGCAGTAGTGGTCCAGCAGCCGGCTGTTGGGCTGAGCCCTAGCATTTTAAGGGAAGGAGATGGTGCTGTGTGGGTCCACCATCTCTCAGCGTAGAGTCATGGAATCACAGAACGGATCGGGTTGGAAGGGACCTTAAAGATCATCCAGCTCCAACCCCCCTGCCCTGGGCAGGGACACCTCCCACCAGACCAGGTGGCTCCAAGCCCCCTCCAACCTGGCCTTGAACCCCTCCAGGGATGGGGCAGCCACAGCTTCTCGGGGCAACCTGGGCCAGGCTCTCACCACCCTCACAGCAAACAAGTTCTTCCCCACATCTCAGCTCCATCTCCCCTCTTTCAGGGTCAAACCCTTCCCCCTCCTCCTAGGGCTCTCCTCCCTCATCCAGAGTCCCTCCCCATCTCTCCTGGAGCCCCTTGAGGGACTGGAAGGGGCTCCAAGGTCTCCCCGGAGCCTTCTCTTCTCCAGGCTGAACCCCCCCAACTCTCTCAGCCCCCCCTCCCAGCAGAGGAGCTCCAGCCCTCCCAGCATCTCCGGGGCCTCCTCTGGACCGGCTCCAGGATGGTCCACATGTCCTTCTGCTGGTGGTGCCCCCAGAGCTGGACGCAGTGCTCCAGGTGGGGTCTCCCCGGAGCAGAGGGGGCAGAATCACCTCTCTAAAGCATCTGAATTTTCCCGAAAGCTTTAAATTCTGGCGGCGTTGAAGCCACCCTGGATGGCGTGAAAGCCCTTGCAGAAGGGGAACTTTGCATAATGCTGGCAGCGAGCTGCAGCCACTTGATGGCACCCTTTGATTTGGTACATCCCTCATTAGCCGGAGCGCGGTGCCGTGTGGCTGGAGTATTTGTAATGGAATAACACGTAAGAACTAAAGACTGCAAGGTATCTGGTTAATGTAGAGATGAAATGAATGAAACAGCAAGGCTAAGCTTTCCTGACCCTTCATGAGAGAATAGATGAAAAAAGGAAGAATAAGCTATTGTGCCGAAGGGAGATGATGAAATTCAAGATCCACACACATAATCTCTGGCTCAGCCTCTGAAATGTTAATCCCTGGGTAGAATTATTTGAGCTGTAGATTGCAATTTATCATCAAAATGGCACTGTGTCAAACAATACTTCTTGTATGTGTGATGTTTAGAACTATCCAATTTTAATATAAAATGGTTCACGGAGCACTGTCTGACGTTTAAGTAGCAACTCGTTAAGCTCAGGATGTTTTTGCTCCTTTCTGTAGACCCGTGCTAATCGGGTAGAGTTCTGTTCCGCAGACGGCTCTCAGGGCCTTTTGCTAGGAATATCGGATGTTTTAGGGAGTGAGCTGGTTTGATTTGAGCAGCGGCAGGGCCACTCGATAGGAATCCTGACACAAAGTGGTCGGGGGTGGTGGTTTTGAGGCCCTCAGTTAATTTTTGCAACGAAGAAACCTGCCAAAAAAATTGCTGATGGCTGAAAAATCCCCAGGATTCGAGATTAATGTTTTGCCAAGTTGGGCGAACAATTATTTTGAGGTTACCAAAAAAAAAAAAAAAAATTTTCTCATTATGTTTTACAAGCTGGAACACTGTTGAGGTTTTTCTTTGCTTGCTTTTAAAATATGCCAGTAGAGGGAGCAGAAAAATTACCGTCCCGGGAAGGAGAGAATATTCTGCACTAAAATTCAGCCCTTTCTCCTTTAGAAATCGTAGTATTTCATACTGCAGGCTGTTCCTGAAAGTGAAAGATCCAGTGCCTTGAGAAAATGGAATTAGGAGAAGATAAACACAGCTCAGACATTTTCTGAAATGTAGGAATGTGTGAAACAGGATAATTATTAGAGAAGTATACTTAAATCCAAAGATATATTTAGAAATATGACTTGTTTTCCCCCCTCCCCCCAAGTACTTATGGCTTGTTTGAAAATCACCTTGTAATTTTATTGTTCTAGCAAAACCCAACAGGTTTTAGTGCGTGCTAATAAATTGATTTCTCTGCATTTCTTTTTAAAATAAAAATGTGCAATTAAATTGTGGAAGGTTTTTGCAAACGTGAAATACTTAAAAATGGGCATTTTTCTTGCATGCCTGGCTTTTTTTTTTTTTGCTTGGGGAGGGTGGGAGACTGAAGGCGGAGAAGGGGGGAAGCCGAGTGTAAACCCTGCCAGCCCGGCAAATTCCTACTTCCTCCATGGAAGTTTTGTTTCAGAAGGGCGCTGAGATTTGAGGCAGAAACTATTGGGCCATCTTCCTGTGTTAAAAAAAAAAAAAAAAAAAAAAAAAGGTCTCTTTTGGCGTGGTGGTAATTAAAATCTGCTCTACAAATATGTCAGTATGGACAGGAGACGTGAAAGCCTCCCTGCGCCGGGGAGCGGTGGAGCTGGCGGAGCCGTGGGGGCGGATGGGAACTCAACTATGAAGGAGACATTTGTCTTGGAGTGGGACCTTTTGTGTTAATCCTTCCAACCTTTATAGCCTAGCATTTCGTGATGGTATTTAGGCAACGTATAACTCGTAGCCTGCCTTTGTGATCCCTTACCATCAGAAACGAGTGACTGGGTGGAATAAGTATCAGTGTTAGATAAGAATTATTCTTTTATTTTGTATTTTTCCTGCTCCGGGGCCTTTTTTCCTTGGAGGCTGGTGCCTTAGTAGCACGTATAGTTTCTAGATTTGTAATATTTTTAAAAGTGGACTCTCAGGAGATGAGCGTGATCACGCTGAGTGTGTACAGGGTTGTTTTCCGTGCACCTTAGATAACCGTGTTACGGGAGTACATCTGAGCGCGCATATTCACGGCTTAAAATTACACGGGCCAGTAAGATCCTTGGTGTCCACAAACACGTTTCATTTTAAAAAGCACAGGCTGAGAGCCTCACCTCCCAGCCCAACCCGTGTGTCGGCACCATCGGCGGAGTTTGGCTGGTTTAGAAAAGGTATTTTTCCCAGGTAAAACCACTACGTGTTTACTAGAAGCCAGAAAGTTACCTTTCATTCTTTCGAGCTGCTTTGAAAGGTAAAACTTGTGTTTGATAAATGGGGAGTTCGAGTTTGGTTTGGTCATAACCTGTGTCTTCTGCCCCCTGCCTTAGGTGTGAATCTGAGGATCAGATTTGATCAAGTCAGTCCCACCGAGTTGTTTAAGAGTTTGTTTGTTTAAACTCCCACCGCGGAGGAGACCCTTGATGGAGGTTCTCCTGTCCCGTTTTGCAAGGATGGTGGTAATTAAACAAAGGTAAAATCAGTCTTATAAACCAGAAATGGTGCAGAAGCAAGTCACAACAAATCTTGATAGTGCTGGTTTGCGTTCTGGCTGGAAACGGCATGAAGAAGTCCGTTATAGAACAGCTTTTCAATGTGTCTGGGTTGCGTACGTGGATTTCACTGTCAAATTATTTTCTTCCAAGTAAAGGTTTCAAATTGATGTACAAGAAGAACAAAAGCTTCTTGTCTCTGATTTTTATCTTTTTTAAAAAAAGTAATTCTACTGTGTTTTAGAGCTGCAAATATCAGGGAAAAAAAAAAAATCACATTTGTGTACAGTGGATTTTTTACTGAAGCGGAGCTAATGGCTGTCAAGAAAACTTTGTTCTGAGCTTACTCGCGGTATCTGGCTTCTATATTTCTTTATAAGGAATGTACCAAAAATAAATAGCAGTAATCAGTCTCTGTTACGATTTTATCTCTCGGAGGAAACCCGGGGTTGGGTGTCCGACCGAGTTTTCACAGGGTGCGTGTTGTGAGCTCCCGCCTTCCCGGGCGAAGTGGGGTGTAAAGGGGCACCCGGCGTCGCAGTGTTCGCTGGAGAACCCGGGCAGACGGGGGTAATTACTCCCTTGAAGCTTGTTTTCCGGGCAGTCGAAGCACGAGAGTGTACCCTCGGTTTTGTTTGGGATAGGTCTGGATTAATGCCGGTTTACAATTATTACTCACGGGGCGTTATCGTTTCGAGATCTATGCATCTACTTTTAAGGTACGCCAATTGCTGTAATTAATTAAAGTGCTGCAGATGCTGCTGGTTAAGCCAATTTAAAGAACAGAGCGTGAATTTCCAGTTATGTGAGCTAGATAATGATAATGCCTTAACGTGGCCGTGGCTCTTGTGAGCCAATTAGGGCTGGAGGGAGCTGGAGCGGGTCCGTGGCTCGCTCTCTGCCTGCCCCTGCTCCCCGCACGCACGGCTCCTTCCCCTGCCTCCCGCTGCTGAGTAATCGCGGTGTTCCTCCCCGATGGCGGGGTGGTCCGACTGACAGCTTTTACTCTTAATAAGCTTAGAGGTAATAATCCAAGTCCTGCAGGTCACATGTACGATATGCCTTTTACTCTCAGGTTTTCCTGCTCTGGTTTTGCCCAAACATCAGGCTCCCTTGTAATATTATAGGAGGGCCGTTGCTAACTCCCGGGACTGAGGCACTGCTTTCTCCTCATTGATTAATGCAGGTGTCGTGTAAGTGTTTTTACAGAACAATCATTACAAGGTTAAGTCTGCTTGCGTTTTAGGGGTTTTTTTTTGTTTTGGGTTTGGGTTTTGGAGGGGTTTTTTTATTTGCTTTTATTGTGGAATATTTTTAAGTATGCATGCATCAAATATGAAGTTAATGAACACCGAGATTTCTTTTACTTCCATAATTTAGGTTAACTTCACAGCCAATGAGTACAGAAAATATTTTCCTTAGAGATAGTCTGTATTTATTAATTTATTCTTGTATTTGTTTTAGATGGCAACGTGATATGTTAATAAACAAAGCGTTAGCCACGTCTTCGCTTTTTGTACAGGTGTGAATTCGTTCCCAGGAGAGCTTTAGAGCTGTCGAGAGTACTTGTGTCTGTGACACTCCAGGAACATTCCCGATGTAGCCAGAATGTGGAGAACAACAACTTCCAAAAGAATGTATAAGAAACTGATTATTTGAAACTGATGCTTTCTTTGTAACGCTTATTTTTGTGAATTAGAATTAGAAGTCTAATAATAATCGGTGTAGATATTCTAGAGAAAGGGGAAGCTGAATAACACACGACGTACTTGGCATTTGACTTGCCGGTGCCCAATTTCAGGTTTCGGGCTTAGCGGAGGGAGTCTCCGTGCTACGGAATATGTCTGTATTTTTGGAGTCAGCTGCAGGTTTGTGTCGGGTATATTTGAGCTGGGCTAATGTTGCATCAACAACCCCCGGGGTGGCAGCCCCTTAAGCACCGCGGGGTGGCTGAGCCTTTAAGGAAAAGGTGCGCCTCCAAGTTCACGGGCAAAATGGGGGGAGAGTGGAATTTTCCTAGGACAGGAGCAGCGGGGACAGGTTTTCACCCTGGATCTGTAAACGGAAAGCCCTCACGCCTGGGGAGGGCTCCTGGAGCCTGGGGTAGGAGCAGGGAGAGGAACAGGGGAACATTGTTTTGGAGTGAAGGAGGAGGAGGAGGAGGAAATTGGCTACAGAGGAGAAGGAATCCATAATTTCGGAGAGGGAGCGGAGGAGAGCAGAGTGCACTCCTTACCTGTCGCTGGCCTCGTTCCAAGTGGTGGAAATCAAGACAAGAAAGCACATGTGAGCATTTATCACTTTTTCCTTTTGTATGCTGTCGTGTGACCTGAAGCTAAGGAGGGGGGGGGGGGGAAGAAAAAAACAACCAAACCCAAACACCTTTTTGAGGAACCTTAAGAAAAAATAAAATCTTTGTTTCACTTCAGCCGTCCCCTATCTAAGGACAGGGAGCTGGATACACCCAGCTTGGAACAGGCAGACTAAATCCCTGGAAAATACCGGGGAGCCTGAAAACGCTCCCCAAAAAACGTGGGATGACCAAGCCAGTCCTGGGTGGTTTCTGGCTCCTTCCTCCGCTCCTCGCGATGTGCTGCTGCCCCTTCCCAGCACCGATTGCCGGTGCTCACCCGGCCTCTGGAGAGCTCGTTCTTCTCCCTGACCCCACCACAGCCATGGTGGGTTGTTTTGGGTTGGTTTTTTCTTTTTTTTTCCACTGGATGGGTTTTCTGCTGGTTTAGTCAGAGGAACTGGGTTGTGAAAAAAGAGCCAGCAAAGTGCCGGGTGGGAGCGTGGGGCTGGAAAAGTGGGATACAAGTAGGAGATGAGTTAGGAGTCAGACACCGTCTGATGGGGAAGGAGTTGTGACCTTGCGCCTCTGCTCTGGATGAGGAAGTTGAGGAGAAATGGGCGTTTCTGGGAGCCCTCATCTTCTCGTGTCCTGCAGGAGCTCACACCTTGCGCCGCAGCATGGCTGCTCCATCCGGATGGGCCTGATGGCCTTCTCTGGCCCGTTCTTGTACCCC
>QJSC01017374.1:573029-599678 GCA_003697955.1 Calidris pygmaea
GGAGCCTTCTCTTCTCCAGGCTAAGTTTCCCTTGGTTTGGGTTCTTTCCTGCCCCACATTATGTTGGATTCTCTCTCCCTGGTAGGAGGATGAAAACCCTAGTTTCATGCTTTGGTTTTGGTGATGTTTTGGAAAGACAATAGCCTTATTTTTGTGACAGAGATGGTAGCGGAGGCTTTATAAAGTGCGATACCGTTGGTTTTCGTTGGAAGTTTAGAAAAGAATGAGCCCGCGTTGCCCACCTGAGTTTTGTGGCTTAGAAGTCATTGTGGCCAGACCTCCTCCTCCTCACCTGAGTAAGAGCTGCTCTTACTCCTGTGTCGTTACACTAAAAATAAATTCCCTCTTGCAAAATTATGCATAATACTCTGTGTGTGTGTTTGTGTGCCGTAAACCCAGAGATAGAATCTCCTGTTTTATAAGGGCTAATAATTTGTTCCCAGATTTAACAAGGTGCTTAATCGCATGGCTTTCTTTAACTTGGATTTAATTAGGAGTAGATCATATGCTTGGAGCCAGGCGTGCGCTTAAATACCTTCCTGAGCCACCGTGCATCCTTTTCGGTGTCGCCATATCCCGGTGTTTAATGGACACAGGGGATTTATGGGCCGAGCTGGGGTGCACGTGTTATCCTGGGGTAGCTGGAGTCAGCAACACCGCATCAGGGCCACACCATTCGTTACAACAGGCTATAAGTTCCATAAGACTTCACCATTTTCATTATATTTTTCATGTAGTAGTAGAATAATCCCGTAATTACGACTCGCTGCCCGTCCTATTTCATTTTACAGTCTTTTTTTTGGTTTTTTTTGGATGAACTTTATAATGCAAGTTATGTACCTTGAAGGGGAATGTTTAAAGAAATGGAATTGCAGGGCAGAATTTGAAAATTCCTTTTTATTATATTAAAAATGCAATAATTGTTGCTGGTTAAGACTGCGGCAGATTGCCTTGGGATGTAAAGCTTTTACTGCCCAGCACTTGGTGAGAAGGAAAAAAAAAATGTTGTATCAAGGTTTTTTTGCAATTAAAAATCCGGAAAAACTTGTTTAAGAAAATGTTAGCCCAAGAACATGCATCTTTTGTCAGTATAATATGCAGCCCTGAACACAACTCTTTTTATCAACAGTACAGTGTTTCATATTTAATCAACATAAAATGAAGTGCTTCCCTCCCGTGAATGTAACACAGATCAAGTCTCAGCCAAAGCAAATAAAAAGAATGAATGCTTTGTTAATCATCCATAACTAATTTGTGCATACACAGGGAAAAAAAAAAAATGAAATCTGGTTTTGACAAGAGCTTTTTCATAGAAGCAGCAAGGGAGAATTGCAGGGGTAATGCGCATTCGTAATAGCGAGTAGCGATGGGGAGGTGGGAGAGGTTTGCCTGGGACGGCTTCTATTTCTTGGTAGCAGCAGCATTTAACAAGATAAGAGAAGGGAGGGCATTTTGAGTTGTTTGCCAAAATATAATGAGACAAACCTGTGCTGGCGCAGACGCGGATGGGCTCTTGTAAGCCTTGCCGTATGTCCATAGGTATTTTGGGGGAACGGCCACGCATCTCGGGGACAAACTCAGCTCATAGGTAATAGGCGGGGAAGGGGATGTGAAACGCGTTGCTCCCTGGCGCAGGCACTGCCATGGTGTTGCTCTGCTGACAGCCTGGTTATGGTTGACGGGGCAGCTTCATTACAAGCCCCTGTTTTCGGGCTATTGCAGCTTTTTTTTAAAAAAAAAAAAAAAAAAAAAATAAAAATCACCCATTGGGCTGCAATTTCTTTATGCTTCTCAGCCGTGGGGTGAATTTCACTTGAAGCGCAAAGTTAAAAGAAATCCATTTTGGTGTGTTTCTCTTTTGGAGGGATGGATGGGGTGCTTTAAAAAGTCGAGGTTTACGTTCATTGCAGAGCCGCATTTTGGAACGCTTGGTGTTTGTCCTTGCTGCTGAAGTGTAGGTGATGTTCTTTATAAATACAAATCTATAAAATAAGCAACTGCACCTGCACGCTGCCCGGTCGTGGCCGCTGTGTGTGCAGGGGGTGCGCCAGGGGGGATGCCGTGCGTGCGTGAGCATGCCCTCGCTCCTGCTTCACGCAGATCTTCATCTTCAGCTCCCTCCCTCTGCCCCTGCTGATAGACCTGCCCTTTGCTCACCCCATCTCTCGGATCCAAGTCCCCCCTCAGTTGGCTCCATTGTTTCCCTGGGTTTTTCCCCTTCCTTTGCTCCGTAGGAGGGGGCGCCGCCTGTGGGAGCCGTAACCACCAAACCCCCTGCTCTTCCACAGCAGCCAGGAGAAGATTCTCATCTTAAAGTTGTCTCCCTGAGTTGTTGTCCCCCGATGGGGAGCTGCAGGCTCGGGATAAAAGAAATAGCAATAAAGTGGCACGACCGAGAGTACAGTGTGTTTGTACGAAGAGGCTTTGCTCAAGACCCAACTCTTCCAGAGTGAATTGTGTGATTGAGACCTTATTTATGTTTACAAGTATCTAAAGGGTGAGTTGAAGGATGTTGGAGCCAGACTCTTTTCAGTGGTTTCCAGCGATAGGACAAGGGGCAACGGGCTCAAGCTGGAACATAGAAAGTGCCACTCAAATATGAGAAAAAACTTCTTTACGGTGAGGGTGACGGCGCACTGGAAGAGGCTGCCCAGGGAGGTGGTGGAGTCCCCTTCTCTGGAGATCTTCAAGCCCCGCCTGGATGCTCCTGAGTGATGTGCTCTGGGCAACCCTGCTTTAGCAGGGGAGTTGGGCTAGATGATCTCTAGAGGTCCCTTCCAACTCTGACAATTCCGTGATTCTGTGATTGGCGGCCCCGGAGCTGTAAGAGCTGGGGTGGCCCCGCAGTCTGTCCTACTGGGAAATGCAGGAGGAGCACCAGCAGGTCCAATACCTTCTCTGTAGTCTGGGGGACTCTTCCGGCTGTGTTAGATCCTCTTGGGATTATGTATTTTGGTTTTGGGATGTGTTTGAAGTGACGTTGGGAGCAAAAGAGAAGATAATAAAAAAAAACACAATCGTGAATTTAATAATGGAGATAGAATCATAGAATTGTCCAGGCCGGAAGGGACCTCCAAAGGTCATCTAGTCCAACCTCCCCGCAGTCAGCAGGGACACCCCCAACTAGACCAGGTTGCCCAGGGCCTCGTCGAGCCTCACCTTGAATATCTCCAGGGATGGGGCCTCAGCCACCTCCCTGGGCAACCTGTTCCAGTGCTCCACCACCCTCACAGTAAAGAACTTTCTCCTAAAGTTCTTTATCTCTAAAGAGATACACTGGTGCTCCAATAATGACTGAGGTGCTCACTTCGAATAACATCATACTGTTTCTTTTGAAGTGGCCTTTTAGCCTAAACCTCAGATATTACCAGTAGGGTGGATCATTTGACCTAAAGGCTGTGGTTCTGGGAAGGAGTAGGGTGGCCGTGTGAGCATCCCCGCTCAGCACACAGCCACAGGGCGTCACGGACCCTACATCAATTCACAGAATCTCGGAATCTTCTAGGTTGGAAGGGACCATCTGCGCTTCTCAAGGGAACGTCCAACTTGCCGTACAGAAACAACGTGACATGGGTTGTAGTATCTTCGTCTTCGCTTGGCGCTGTTAAAAGCTTTCCAGGGTCATAAGCCTTGCAAATTTTATGTGATTTCATATTGTGCATTCAGTCTGTTGAGGTTACCCTTGGGTAGGAACAACTGGCTGATGACACACTGGGGTTTTACAAAACCTGTTTGAACAGGTTTGATCTATGCTAGATAGTCAAGTCTAGACAATGTTATATGCCATCTTAAAGTTTTCTGGAAATTTTCTTGAAATCACACCATTTTCTGGAAAGGTGAAAGGAAGTATATAAGGTCGCTAGAGCGGTTAATCTTTTTGACCTTGTTTCTTCTTTAATGAGCGTTACCTCAAACTTGCTTCCTTGTTGGAGATTACAAAGGAGCTGAATCATGTGGTTACATTTGTGAGTCTGTTTAAATAAATCCAGGGTTAATCTGGGGTCTGTATCATGTGTGTCTCCCTGCACGGCGTTGCTTTCCTCGGGAGAAGGCTTGCAGGTAGGCATGGCCTGCTGTGTGGAGCTGGAGACTTCTCAATGGCTGTTCCTAAGGTTATATTGACCTCACCCTAAATATTCGCTGCTGAACTTGAGGTGTTACTTCAAACCCACCTTTTTAATGTCAAAGATGCTGGGTCTTTGTCTTGAAGTGACAAAGAGAGAGTTGGGCAGATTTAGAGCTTAGAATGGAAAGTGAAAAGAAGATGTAAGCAACGGGAGGGTCTTTCGCATCTGAAGCCTACAATAAATAGGTAACCAGTTTAACCTCTTTTTACAAAAACGTTTCTTTTTCTGCTCAAGATTGACTTCTGCCAGGGAACACTAACTGGGCATCTCTCTGGCATCACGATGTGGAGGTTCAGTAGCACCGTCCATGGGATCAGGTGGGCAATAGAGTCAATCATAGTAGTGGAGACTTCTGCTGGGCAAAACAGAGCCGGGGCGTGAGCTTCAGTCCAGATTTTATAACAGGTATTGCCTATTATTTAAAAACAAACCCCAGAAAACAGCCTACGAGTCCGTTTAGTCAGTACCTGGACAAATGTGGAGTTAGGAGCTGCCGAGCAGTAAATAGAGTTTTGGGTATCAGGTCGACTTCGCTGTCCTTCCCCTGGAAGGAGAAGGTCTCACGTCGTAGGTGTATCTTACTCCGCTTTCAGCCAAAAACTTAGGAACCGCCTTTATCATCTGCTGTTTCTCCCCGTCTCGTGTTAGGTAAATTATCTGTATTTCTTCTTTGTTTTGAAGCCACCTCTACAGAAATACTGTACACTTATCACAGTGAACCCTTCACAAGTAGGGAGAAGGATGGCCGCGGCCCCGGGGGATGCTGTTTGGAGGTGTCCCAGCCGAGGCGGAGCGTGGGAGCTGCTCTCAGGGGTGGACCCAGGCTGGGAAGGACCCGGCTCAGCGGCACACAGCTCACCGAAAAGGAAAGGCCATTATTTTCTCCCAAACTGCCAGCCCTGGTCTGCCCAACTTTCCTCCCCTGCCAGCAGCAGCTCAAGCCCAGGCTTCCTTAAATCAGCTCCTCTGAGAGCAAGGGTGGGAGGATCTGAATGGCCAGTTGGTCTGAGTGGCAAGTCTTTCTGCCTCCCTGAGCTCGTGTCCTGCCTTGGTGGCAACATTCAGATTCTGCGTGGGAGTTGCAGCAGGTCTGGAGTTTACAGTCTTTGCTAAAAGATTATTTAATCTCAATGGCTTTTGCTGGTTACTGATTTCTGTGGTGCAGACTCTCAGGTAGCTGCCCCGTGTACCTCGGGAGCCCAGGGGAGATCGTAGCATGGCAGGGGGTTGGAAGGGACCTCTGGAGATCATCTCGTCCAACCCTCTGCCAGAGCAGGTCCACCCAGAGCAGGTCCCACAGGAACGTGTCCAGGTGGGGTTTGAATGTCTCCAGAGAAGGAGACTCCACCACCTCCCTGGGCAGCCTCTTCCAGTGCTCTACCGCTCTCACAGAAAAGAAGTTCCTCTTCATGTTTAGGTGGAACTTCTTATGTTCAAGTTTATGCCCATTTCCTCTTGTCCTGTCCCTGGGCACCACTGAAAAAAGACCAGTCCCATCCTTCTGACACCCACCCTTGAAGTATTTATAAGCATTGATGAGACCCCCCCCTCAGCCTTCTCTTCTCCTGGAGCTCCTGCTACAGCTCTTGGGGCCAGGCAAGGAACAGACAGTCCATACCATGCAGTGGTCCCACCAGGAGAGAGCAAACGGCAGCGGAAGGGCAGCAGAATATGGGGAATATGAGGGTGCTGGGACCTGGGCGTTGCAGGAAAGGGTGGGATAGGGGACAGCGACGGGCTCCTGAGCGGTGTCTCACCAGCAACACCAGCGGTGTCTCCACACACCCCAGCAAAGGCAGATTGATCCACTTTCCAAAGCTCCCCCAACGCTTGCATGGAGCCTAAGGACAGAGAGAGGTGACCGAAGGCAGGTAACACAGGTAACAGGTAACAAATGGATTTCAACCTGCCCTTAGAGAAACTGGCACAGCCTCTCCAGAAGCAGTGATCTGAAAGAGCAAGGAGCAGAAAGGCTACAAATGCCAGAGCAAATGCTTCTCAGCATCAATTATCAATCTCATCGCGTCCTTCTGTGGGAGAGCTTTCAGGAAGCCCTCCTATTTACTAAATAGTCCAAAGGAGAAAACAAGGAAGACTTTTGAAATGGGCACGTAAAGCTGTGCTCCACTGCCTTTGCCAGTGAGTATTTCAGGGTTCGGTAGTTCTCTGTTGCTTATTAAAATTGTCTAGCTCACCTGTAAACTTTTTCCTATTGCCCTTAGTAAGCATTAACCTGCTTCAGAGGTGGACCCTGTCTCATACACGTGGTCCATTTGATCAATCGATCAATTAAAACTTTGGTTGCGCACGTATTTTGCCGTCTGTCCGGTAGTTGTCGAAGCAACTTAGCAGTATTTCATTTAGCAAAACAGGACCTCCCAATTTTCTTGGTGGCACTTTGCATAGTGTCCATGAATTGCCTCAATTTATGGGGTGTGTTATTTCACTTCTTGGCCTTCCTGTCTGATGCTGATCTTTGGAGATTTCCAGAGGGTTAGCCTGGGAAGAGGAAGGGCCTGTTTTTACTTCCAGCAGGTCGTGTGAGCGACACCCATGGGGATGATCTTGGTGAGAAGGGACCATTCCCTCTCGGGGTGCTCTCCTAACAGCAGACCACGAGAAGGTAAGAGCTGTAGGAGGATACTGTATTTTCTTTTTGCTTTCTGAACGTGTTGTCTCCCCTGGTGCCGGGTAAGAAGCAGTGCATTCCGCTTCCAATATAACGGCTCATCAGTCTGGACGTGCTATAAAAACCATCGTGTTGGTGTTTTGGAAACACAAGTTTCCATACCCAGTATGATAATTTGACCCGGTCTGGCAAGGACAATGGTCACTTTGTCAGCATCACAAATAAATACATAAATATTAAAAAATATAAAATCAAGTGTAGCTGTTTCAACATCTATATATTTTTTAATTTCCTTCCCAGTCCTCCTGTCTCGGGCTCAGACTTTTCTGGTGTGTGCAGAATTTTTTAAACATTAAATTCTCCATTCAAATGCATCCTAATTCTTATTAATGTTCTGGATACCTTGAACCATTATTTGCTTTTAAACAAGTTTTCAGCGCAGATCGTGCCGCCTGCATTCGGCCCTCCAAATCTCCCATCCGACTGTCTAAATTATTTTAACTGACATAGTTTCTAATTTACTCTCTCCAGTTGAGAGAGCTCCCTGTAGCTTGTCTATTTTAGCATTTAATTGCTGTACACTCTCACAAATTAAATTCGGTAGCGATCCCTTTTGCTCTGCCGGTGAAGCAGTGATCTTTTCATCTCGGGGAGGTGGCACTTGCAGCTGGGGCGGTGGGGCTGGCACCCGCCGGGGCCACTCTCCCCTCTCCTCTCTCTGGTGGGGAGTTTGGGGGGGAGGAAGAGGAGGGGTGACTCTGCCAGAGGACACCTTCCCTTCAAAACCTTCTCCACTTCATTCCCAAGCCAAAAAGGCCAGCGAAAGCCCCAAGGCTTGCTCCTCTCGTGGGCTTTTTACAGCTGGAGGAATTGCTTTGTCTGATCATTCTGTGCTCTGTGCAGCAGAAGGCTCGGCTTTAACATCTGCCTGTCTTTGGGGGCTTTTCAGCATTCGCTTCTATAAAACCTGAAAAGGCAGCTTCTAAAAATATTACGCCCTACATCTTCCTTCTCCAGGAGAAAGACAGTCAAAACTCACCGTTTCTTATGACAAAATGACAATATAGGGTAGATGGTTGGACTCGATGATCCCAAGGGTCTCTTCCAACCTCAATGATTCTATGATTCTATGATTCTAATATCCAATTAGGAAACTTGTCTTCCCCCGTTAGGTCCTTTCTTCGCATAATGTTTCTACAGCGCTTGCACATCATTTCATACATTTCTATAAGAGAGGGACCATTTCGTATCTAAATAATTGAGAAGCACTGTACTTTTTGCTCTGGTTTCTGCTGAATGGCAATATTTTTCCCCGTTTTCTCAGTACAGGCCTGTTCCCCAGTTCCAGAAGGACAGGGAACTGCTGGAGAGGGGACAGCAGGGGGCTACAAAGATGATGAGGGGCCTGGAGCATCTCTCTTGTGAGGAGAGGCTGAGGGACTTGGGTTTTTTTAGTCTGGAGAAGAGAAGGCTGAGGGAGCATCTGATCAATGCTTATAAATACTTCAAGGGTGGGTGTCAGGAGGACGGGGCCGGTCTTTTTTCAGTGGTGCCCAGTGACAGGACAAGAGGTAATGGGCATAAACGTGAACATAAGAAGTTCCATCTAAACATGAGGAGGAACTTCTTTGCTGTGAGGGTGGCAGAGCCCTGGCAGAGGCTGCCCAGGGAGGTGGTGGAGGTGTCTCCTTCTCTGGAGACATTCAAACCCACCTGGATGCGTTCCTGTGGGACCTGCTCTGGGTGGCCCTGCTTTGGCAGGGGCTTGGACTGGATGATCTCCAGAGGTCCCTTCCAACCCCATGTGATTCTGTGATTCTGTGAAAACCTGGCCAGTGTTTTGATTGTGTGTAACTCTAAAGGTGTAAAGCATGTTTTAACAGAAAATACAAAGCTGTTTCTTATTTGCACTTCTTATATTAACCCGGGTAAGGAGTACCAGGCAGTTGGTAATTAAAGGACACTTAAATAAAATGTCATTAAAAATACATTTTTAAGGAAAGAAGGCTGCATGAAATTTGCATTATTGCTTTATTTGGATCTCCTTTAAATGAAGAGCCCGAGTTCAAACCTTTCATATGGAGATGGGAATCTTTTTCCTCGCTTGATTCAGCAGAGAGCTGGGCACTGTTTGACAGCGTGGCTCTGTTGTCTGCCATCACCATCTTCCCCCCCAAAATAGGCTGTTTGTTTCACGGGGGTGGTACAGATTGTCTGGTCTTGGTTCCTTTGGCAGAGCGGCTTAGTCCGATTCACTGTGAAAGGTCTGCTTTAGGGGGGAAAGGTGGGAATGATCACTAGAGAAGCCTGGTGGTTCATAGCATTGCTTCATGTTCTCCTTGGAGAAGGGGATGTGGCCGTGCAGATCCTGCACATGAGGCACAGCTTGACGTTCAGGTGGCACTTTCTATACGGTAACTTTTGGGATGTCTGACACTGCTCGGAGTCATGAATGGATCATCTCTGGATTGAGGGCAGCCCTGAGGAGAAGGACTTGGGGGTGTTGGTGGGTGAGAAGCTCAACACGAGCCGGCAACGTGCCCTGGCAGCCCAGAAAGCCAACCCCATCCTGGGCTGCATCCCCAGCAGCGTGGCCAGCAGGGCCAGGGGGGATTCTGCCCCTCTGCCCCGCTCTGGGGAGACACCCCCCCAGTGCTGCCTCCAGCTCTGGGGCCACCACCAGCAGAAGGACATGGAGCTGTTGGAGAGGGGCCAGAGGAGGCCCCAGAGATGCTGGGAGGGCTGGAGCCCCTCTGCTGGGAGGGGGAGCTGAGAGAGTTGGGGGGGTTCAGCCTGGAGAAGAGAAGGCTCCAGGGAGACCTTGGAGGCCCTTCCAGTCCCTCAAGGGGCTCCAGGAGAGATGGGGAGGGACTCTGGATGAGGGAGGGGAGCCCTAGGAGGAGGGGGAAGGGTTTGACCCTGAAAGAGGGGAGATGGAGCTGAGATGTGGGGAAGAACTTGTTTGGTGTGAGGGTGGTGAGAGCCTGGCCCAGGTTGCCCCGAGAAGCTGTGGCTGCCCCATCCCTGGAGGGGTTCAAGGGCAGGTTGGAGGGGGTTTGGAGCAACCTGGTCTGGTGGGAGGTGTCCCTGCCCAAGGCAGGGGGTTGGAGCTGGATGATCTTTAAGGTCCCTTCCAACCCAAACCATGCTCTGATAAGCAGTTGTTACCATGCCCGTTGCATAAGTATTTGCACACCACATGATATATGCCAGTTTTCTCTAAAGATACTTAAAAAAAAGTAACTGAAAGAGGCTTAAGCAACCTTTCTTCCTATTCACCCTGACCACTCTTTTCACATCGTAGAATGAATATTGAAAATTTAGCTTGAGAAACAGGTTGTGATTCAGAGGCAGACTGCTTGCGTGCGGTTAGTTACCTGGAGAAAACGCAGAGCAGAAGCTCCGTGTCTCTGGTGCTGCGTTCCGAGCGGGCGCCCCGGCAAATCTTGCCTTCGCTCTAACGAGTCGTTAACGTTTGGTTATTCCAACGGTCGGGTACGGTGACAGATTGTTGTTGTTCCTATCTGTGTCCTAGTCGAAACTCCCCCGATCGGTACTTTCCATTTTACACATTGTCAGAACCTCGGACCTTAATCTCGCTCCGTGATTGCCGGAGGTGGCTGGGGAAGGAGCTCTCCTATTGTTTGCCAAAGTCGCATCTGCTCAACGTGATTCAGTGGAGGGTATTTGCATATTCTTAAGTATTTCTTCTGAGAGGCCCTAAATCCTCCTCAAGTGTTTGATGCATTTTTGAAATTCATTCATAAGGTATCTACATGCACTAATAGTTCCGTATAATATTGCTGTGCATAATCTGACAGATAAGACCAGGTTTTCTTTAAACAAGGTATTCTTTGGGGATGACATATTACATTCTGACTTATTCTGCTGGGCGGAAATGTCAAGTGCTTTGAAAAAGGATGCTTGAATGTTTTGATTGAATTAGTCTTCTTTATTCACCACAAATTGTCAACTGCAGTAAAATGTAGTCTTATTGTGAGGACATTTTTCAAAAGAGTCAACGGCAGGGATTTTTTGTTTTATTTTTGTTCCTGGAGCTTTCTTACATATAATTGTTCCTTTGCTGCTGATGCTAATATTGGATGGAACAAGAGAGTAGATTCTTAGATGCATTTGAGATTATTTTGTCTGAATTGTTAAACGGTGAGCAACACCTTTATGTTGAAATGCAACTTAGACTTTTATCTTTCTCTTATCTTGCCTTTTTTTTTTTTTCCTTGCAAAATTTTTATCAACGTTTTTTGGCGCATTCTCAACCTTAATTTCAGAAACCTGTCACTCTTGATAGTCCGTGTACAGCACTGATGAGAAATACGGTTGCTTTGAGAAGTATTCAGGCATGGTATTTGAGGCTTGAACACAGAGAGCAGTTCAAAATACTAATGCGATGGCCTCGTGCCATTACCTGAAGGAACAGATGCATAACTGAAACCCATGGTGGGTGTCCTAATCCAGGACTATCCCCGGTTGGACAGGAGTAGCCCAGTTTGCTAGCAGAGGGAAGGGAGATACATTCCGGCTTGCTCATATGGATGTGTGCTGTGGGTGCTACTGCAGGCTCAAGCCCTTAAAAACCTGAACGTGGGGTCTCATATGGAAGACCGCTGATCACAACGAATAACCTTTCCTTTTTTCCTCCGCTGGACTAAGCAAGTGTTCAAAGAGGCACCATTAGGGCAGACCTAGTGTGAGAAACGGGTTTCTGTCTCTAGGAAGGACCGTGGCCGTGCCTGCTGTCTGCCTACCTGAAAAAAAGAATGATGCAGATTTAATAAGTGTATTTTTTGTTTCACGCGCACGCACGTTTAGTGCAACAGCACCATTTAACGTCAGTTTGGGTTTTCTCTTGCTTTCAGGAATCTCCTTCTGGACGCAGAAAAGCCCTTGCCACCAGCAGCATCAACATGAAGCAATACGCAAGCCCCATGCCTACCCAGACTGATGTCAAGTTAAAATTCAAGCCTTTGTCCAAGAAAGTGGTGTCTGCCACGCTACAGTTCTCTTTATCTTGTATTTTCCTGAGGGAAGGAAAAGCCACGTAAGTCGTTTTGTGCTTTGTTTGCTTGGGGTTTTTGGACCAGATAGCCTGCTTTGGGTTGCTTTCCAAAGAATTCTTTGGAAAATCCAAAGAAATCTTTGGAAAATGATTTCTGTATCAAATGGCAGAATTTGAGAGCATCCTTCAGCCTACCTCTCACTCCTGCCATGCTTAGTTTCTTAGCTGAGTACGAGTTGTTTCTCACTCTGATTTTAGTCTGGTGTTCTTCAGAGTCAAACAGCTTGTCCTCCACCATTACAGATATTTTAAATAACAGCAGCTTAGCGATACCTACGGGTTTGAAATCAGCAAGAGTGTACATTTGTGTGTGTGTGTGTGTTCACCCAGCAGCGCCCTTAGCCGACGGCAAGGGAAATGTGGGAAGGAGAACTTATTTCTGTGTTGCCTGTTTCCTAAAGAATGAAAGAAGGACAAGGCCAGTGAGGGAGGAGAGAGAAGTTCTCTTCTGGAGACAGAAGTGAGGTTTTGGGTTGAACACGAGAAGATGCCGTGAAGTGTTTGCTTGGGCACTGACTGTGCTCCCCCTCCTCACTCACCTGGGTCAGTCCCTTATTTCACCAGCCTTTGGAGAGCTCAATATATTGGATATTTTTGCAGCTTCTATAACCTCCCCTGCTGCTTCTGCCAGATTCAAGATGTTTCCCCTTAGAAATTAATATACACGAGTGTGTTCATTTTGTTCTCTCCCTATATTTAAGATCAGATCTGAGATCAGAGACCTCCCTGAAGAAAAGAAACCATAAATGCACTTAAAAGATTTTTAATCATGCAGTAGTGTCAGATGTGGTGTTGGTATTAACAAGACTGCATTTTAATGCCTAGTTTGGAATTTTTTGTTTAGGGATGAAGACATGCAAAGCCTGGCTAGTTTGATGAGTATGAAACAAGCTGATATTGGAAATCTAGATGATTTTGAGGAAGACAATGAAGAAGATGAAGAAAACAGAGTGAATCAAGAGGAAAAGGCTGCGAAAATTACAGGTTGGTTTTGCCACAGGGATGGAATAACAATTTGCTAATTGGAAGCTGCGTTCCATGGATTTTATCCTTACGCTGCATTTGTATTTAATTTTTAAAAAATACAAAATAAAACAAAATTTGGGTAGTTTGATTGAAGAGGGACCAATCCGTAGCTCAACAAAGTTTACTATTTGTGAATTTAAGAGCGTTGATTTGTGCGTGTGTGTTTTTAGGAGAGAATGCACTAAGCAGGGATTTAGCAGTTTAAGGAGGCAAAGAACCAGTGTGAACAGAGGAGTAAAATGACGGAGGGAAAGGGTGGGTGAGCGAGAAGGCAAGAGGATGAGCTGAAGTGGAATAATGAAGATAGTTGGTGAGAATAAATGCGAAGTGGGTTGTGCCGTGGGTGGGTGCTGAGGATCTGCTCAATGACATGGTGATTCTGCCTTTTGGTTTGGGGGGGCCTTGTGGAAATGGAATCGGGAGACTGTTAAATGACTTTTAACAGAATTTGGTGGTCAGGTTGTTTGAAGTGAGATGGTGTAACCTCATTTGAATTGCTTTCTGGTGAAAAGGTGTAGTGTGCCCAGGATAGCTGAACTAATGGATGCACGTGGGCTCAGGATGCGATGGTGTTAAGTTGTTGGTGGTGCTGCTCCAGACAATCTCTGTAGGAACTCTGGGTGTAACAGAATCAGGAGAAGACAAATGAACTTCTGGTGCCAGCCCTCATGCCTGCCAGTGCTCTCTAAAGATGTCTGTTGAAATAATGGGATCCTTCACTAAGGTGGAGAAGAGCGTCCCGGGCAGAGAAGTGAATTGTCAGATCTGTTCTTGAAAATCCCGAGGAGCGTTGGTTCAACGTTACGAAACACGGTTATGTCTCTTCTTCTCCAGCTTTCCTTGGAATCGAAAGTCTCCGCCTGAAGCAGTTGTTCCTTAGTTACATTTAACGTTGTGAAAGGATGCAAATATGATTTTTCCATGCTCCCCATATGCAGTTAACCGTTTTGCACCCTGACCAAATCTCTACTTATACTGTATATGTCTGGCACAGACCAGATGGAAAAGTCCAGAATGAAGTATTTGAGAGGCAGAGATAATGTATTCTTGGCCAGGGAGTGGAGAAATACCTCTCTGGTCACTCTGAAATCGTTCTGCGAGGGCTTCCTCTCCTTTCCCAGCATAACCAGAAGAACTCAGGTGCATAGAATCATAGAATCATAGAATTGCCCAGGCCGGAAGGGACCTCCAAAGGTCATCTAGTCCGACCTCCCCGCAGTCAGCAGGGACACCCCCAACTAGACCAGGTTGCCCAGGGCCTCATCGAGCCTCACCTTGAATATCTCCAGAGATGGGGCCTCAACCACCTCCCTGGGCAACCTGTTCCAGTGCTCCATCACCCTCACAGTAAAGAACTTTCTCCTAATCTCCAATCTAAATCTGCTCCTCTCCAGCTTAAAGCCTTTCCCCCTCATCCTATCACTACGGGCCTTTGTAAACAGGCTCTCCCCAGCCTTCCTGTAGGCCCCCTTCAGGTACTGGAAGGCTGCTATTGGGTCTCCCCGGAGCCTCCTCCAGGCTGAACAACCCCAGCTCCCTCAGCCTGTCCTCATAACAGAGGTGCTCCAACCCCCTGAGCATTTTAGTGGCCCTCCTCTGGAGGAGGAGCATGTCAGAACACCAAACAGAACCTGGCCATCTGATAGTCAGAAGAGGAGGACACATAAAGGAGAGGCTACATAAAGCCCATATCTAGTATTTAGCATATCTACTAGTGTGCAGAAGTGTTTTATTAAGATATGCCTAGATACTCCACAGAGTCACAGTAGGGACCTGGAAAGATGAGGTGGTCCAAGCTTTTGTGGGACAGGGAGACTGGATGAGATTATCCAGCACCCTGTCCAGTAGCATCTTGAAAACCTCCTGCGACGGGTACCCCGCGTGCACTGAGGACTGCTATGGAACACCCAAGGGCAGAAGGACAGTAGTTGAAAAGCAGCAGATCTTGCTCCTCAACTTCATTGATTTTGGCAGCGTTCAGCACCTGAACAAGCCAACAAACAACTCCTGAACAAGCAAAAAGCTGATGTAGGTTAGACTAGTCTGTCTGCTGTCCGTTGGCTCTGTGGTGAATGCCCCTGGAGGTAGCTGGGGAAGGGTGAACTGCCTGATGTGCAACACGAGGTCCAAGCTTGAGTTCTTTTAGGGGCATTTGAGCTTTTGGATTGGTTGTAAAGGCCAAAAATTATGTGTTCTAAGCAAACATTACAATCATAGAATCACAGAATGGTTTGGGTTGGAAGGGACCTTAAAGATCATCTCGTCCCAACCCCCTGCCTTGGGCAGGGACACCTCCCACCAGACCAGGTGGCTCCAAGCCCCCTCCATCCTGGCCTTGAACCCCTCCAGGGATGGGGCAGCCACAGCTTCTCAGGGCAACCTGGGCCAGGCTCTCACCACCCTCACACCAAACAAGTTCTTCCTCATATCTTAGCTCCATCTCCCCTCTTTCAGTGTCAAACCCTTCCCCCTCCTCCCATGGAGGCAGAGAGGATCCCTGATCCAGAGTCCCTCCCCAGCTTTCCTGGAGCCCCCTGAGGGACTGGAAGGGGCTTGAAGGTCTCCCTGGAGCCCTTCTCTTCTCTACTTGAAAGGCAGAAGCAATAAATACTTCTGAACTATGCTCTGTCTGTCCATTGTTCAACCTGTTCTGATGCTGTTTTCTAATGATAGAAGATGAGAGCGGCAGGTTGGGGTTTTTTTGTAGATGCATCATTAAGGGAACCTGAGTGAGGGAAGGAGTTTTTCTTCTTGTGTTGGCTACAACACATCTGAGTTGCTTCATTACCCTGGCTACCTGCTCCCACGTTAGACCAGGACAGGGATGAGGAGGATGTTGAAGGAGAATAAGTGCATGTAGTTTCCCAAGCAAATGGGAGAACATAGGGTAGTAAGTAAACATTAATAAACGAAATGTAAAGGTTCTATTTCAACATGTATTGAAGACTGATTTAATTGACAGTTGACTAAAACACAAGGAGAAGAGCTGAGAAACCAAGGGGAACCACCTCGAGGGCTGCGTCCAGTTTTGGGCCCCTCACCACAAAAAAGACAATGAGATGCTGGATCGGGTCCAGAGAAGGGCAACAGAGCTGGTGAGGGGTCTGGAGCACAAGTCTGGTGAGGAGCAGCTGAGGGAGCTGGGGGTGTTCAGCCTGGAGAAAAGGAGGCTGAGGGGAGACCTTCTCGCTCTCTCCAACTCCCTGAAAGGAGGGTGTAGCCAGGGGGGGTCGGTCTCTTCTCTCAAGTCACAGGCGACAGGACTAGAAGAAATGGCCTCAAGTTGCCCCAGGGGAGGTTCAGGTTGGATATTAGGAAAAATTTTGACACTGAAAGGGTTATCAAGCCTTGGAATGGGCTGCCCAGGGAGGTGGTTGAGGCACCATCCCTGGAGGTGTTCAAAAGACGGGTTGACATGGTGCTGGGGGACATGGGTTAGTGATGGGTTTTTTTTGTCAGAGTTGGGTTGATGGTTGGACTAGATGATCTTGAAGGTCCCTTCCAACCTAGATGATTCTATGAAAAATAGGTTGGAATAATTGTAAAAAAACAGGAAGAAATATGGAAAGAAGGAAACGGAACAAAACTGATGTAGTGAAGGACTCTCTTTCTTTCAAAAAATAGTCTCGTGCACAGAATCTCATCAGGTTAATTGAGGGAGTTACATAAGGTGACTTTTGAGAGCTTGCTGGCTCCCAAGGTTTTCTCACCCCTCGCTGTGCCGGGGTGTTGGCAGCCGAGCGGGCTGGAACGCCTGCGCTGACTCACACCACACCCCCCCCCATCCCACCCCCGGGAAATCACTGCGCCTCACTGCGCCCGCTTTCCCACCTGCGGAATGAGGGTGCTGCCTGCGACTGCTCCCCGGGAGCCGGGGAGGTGGTACACGCTTAACGTTGGTGAGCCAGCTTCGAAAATGGAAAAGGGCAAGCAGTAAAGGGGAAGGGATTATTATCTTTCTTTCAACTCAAAACCTTCTCACGGAAACAAACGCTGGGTGACTTGGTGACCGAAACGTTGTCCTTCTCAAGCCGCAGCTACGGGAGGTGCTGCAAACCTTTATCGCAGACACTGTCCCTTTTTGTAGTGCACAAAAGTTATTTTTTTATTTTTTTTTTTATTTATGGGGCCCGAAGTTGCAGTTTTATAGATGAACAAATCTACCCACTGCGAGGAGAAGGAGGGAGACCTGCTGCACCGGGCTCTAGGTGGTGCAGGAGAGTTAGGAAAGGCTGCTTGTCTGCCTTGACGTGGTGACTAGCTTGGGGTAAGTCTCTGTGCCTCAGTTTCTTACAGCAAAGGGCCACGAAGATGATTAAGGGCCTGGAGCATCTCTCTTATGAAGAGAGGCTGAGGAACTTGGGTCTTTTTAGTCTGGAGAAGAGAAGGCTGAGGGGGGATCTGATCAATGCTTATAAATACTTAAAAGGAGGGTGTCAGGAGGACGGGGCTGGTCTTTTCTCAGTGGTGCCCAGTGACAGGATGAGAGGAAATGGGCACAAACTTGAACACAAGAAGTTCCACCTAAACATGAGGAGGAACTTCTTTGCTGTGAGGGTGGCAGAGTCCTGGAAGAGGCTGCCCAGGGAGGTGGTGGAGTCTCCTTCTCTGGAGACATTCAAACCCGCCTGGACATGTTCCTGTGGGACCTGCTCTGGGTGGCCCTGCTCTGGCCGGGGGTTGGACTAGATGATTTCCAGAGGTCCCTTCCAACCCCATGGGATTCTGTGATTCTTCAGCTCCAAAATAAGGGGTGCGATACTGACTTACCTCGAAAACTCTGTGGAATTTGGTGTGGTCACTGTGCCAAGTGGTGCCATACAACTGACCTTAAGATCAGACTGAAAGACATTCTCCATTGAAAGCACCACTTTCATTTTTAAAAAAAAAGCAATATAGATCTCCCTCCATCTCAGACTTTTGCCCGTCCTTCCTAATATTTATTGTTTAAATTTTTCATGTGTAAAAGCTCTGTCTCCACCTGACTGTTCTGTTTTATGTGGACTTGAAAATGATGTTCGTAGCCATGAAATATGTTTCCAATATTTTGCCCCTACACTGTTCATATAGATGAACTGAAACCTCCCAGAACTATCCTGCCCTTAGTCTGCAGCTGAAGACAAAGTCTCCCCCGCGCTTGAAGAAGTGTAGCTCCCACCTCACAGACCTGGGGTAGCAATAAATGCGTTGCTTCTCTTAGTGTTTTAATTGGTCCCTGGAGCCTGATGCAGGGTGAGTGTCCTGGAGTTCCACATGGACTCAGCAACGGGCCCATGTGCTCCCCGTTGCAGGAGTCTGAATCCCAGTATATTTCAAGAGCAGGCTTCTGGAGGGCACATATGTGTAACCCCTACTTGCCACTTGCACAACCGTACCTCCCGTGTGAACTTCTGGGACCTTTAATCCTCTCTGTTCAGTAGCACCAAGCTGCTTTAAGAAGAAAAAGAAAAAAAAAAAAAAAAAAAAAAAAAAAAAAAAAAAAAAGAGCAAGAGAGAAGAATGAAAAAAAACCACCCCAGTGATTTATATGACATACTTGTAGAACAAGGTAATATACCTTTGTAGATAATGAGATTTATAAAAGATAATAAAGGACATAAATCTCCAACCTACCGCTTCCACACTCCAAAATATGACATAAACCATTTAATATTGTAATGAGAAACATTGTAGTGCGCACAGGTGTTTGGGTTGGCAGATGGGACCAGGTGATTCAGACCACATCAAAGAATTCCCTCTTTTTAAAGCCCTGAACTTAATTTGTTAATTTCTGACAATAAAAACTGAATTGTAATTGTTTTGTTTTGTTTTGCTTTTTTTTTTTTTACATGTTGGCATAATAAATTGTAAATCATGTCAGCATCTCAGCCTGTCTTAAACTAGTAATTTGTTTGTACTAGTGTTTTATAAGGTCAGCTCTCTTTTATTTGAGTACAGCAAAGTATTTTCCATTGTGTGTCTCGAGTCTTAAAAATTCCCAGAAGATACTAGTGTGGTGTTCAGATCTTGGAGGCGTATCTATGATTTTTATACCGAGGAGGTGAAGAGTTTGGGGGCAGTTCTGGTGTTATCTTGTAGGATAATAGTCTTGTTTTTTGGTAGTGAGGAGGGTGAAGTTAACCCTGTGGAGACAGGTATAAAGGTGATCCCATCTGGGTTTTATTTTTGTGTTAAGGTGGGGAACAGTTTGGAGATGTCGTTAAGAGGAACCACTGCTCTGTCTTTGTTATTGCCAGCACAGTATCTGTCCAGTAGATATTGGCAGAATCAGTCATTTCACTCAGAATCACAGAGTCACAGAATCCCATGGGGTTGGAAGGGACCTCTGGAGATCATCTAGTCCAACCCCCTGCCAGAGCAGGTCCACCCAGAGCAGGTTGCACAGGAACGTGTCCAGTTTTGAATGTCTTCAGAGAAGGAGACTCCACCACCTCCGTGGTGGACCTATTCCAGTCTATTCCAGGGCTCTGCCACCCTCAAAGTGAAGAAGTTCCTCCTCATGTTTAGGTGGAACTTCTTATATTCAAGTTTGTGTCCATTTCCTCCTGTCCTG
The DNA here is from genome assembly GCA_003697955.1 of Calidris pygmaea. Lineage (NCBI taxonomy): Eukaryota > Metazoa > Chordata > Aves > Charadriiformes > Scolopacidae > Calidris > Calidris pygmaea. The sequence continues at coordinate 592,442 of QJSC01017374.1, forward strand.
TCCCTGGGCACCACTGAAAAAAAAAACCGGCCCCATCCTCTTGACACCCTCGTTTTAAGTATTTATAAGCGTTGATCAGATCCTCCCTCAGCCTTCTCTTCTCCAGACTAAAAAGACCCAAGTCCCTCAGCCTCTCCTCGTAAGGGAGATGCTCCAGGCCCCTCATCATCTTTGTAGCCCTCTGCTGTCCCCTCTCCAGCAGTTCCCCGTCCTTCTGGCACTGGGGAGCCCAGAACTGGACCCAGTGCTCCAGATGGGGCCTCCCCAGGGCAGAGCAGAGGGGCAGGATGACCTCCCTCCACCTGCTGGTCACCCTCTTCCTGATGCCCCCCAGGATGCCATTGGCCTTCTTGGCCACAAGGGCCCATTGCTGGCTCATGGGCATCCTGTTGCCCACCAGGACTCCCGAGTCTTTCTCCTCAGAGCTGCTCTCCAGCAGGACAGCCCCAACCTGTCCTGGTAATTCACAGATTGGTGTATCTTCTCAAAGCAGTGCCAGTTTGGAAAAGAAGGAGTTTTTTAACCCTATGCCTGAAATATTGTCACGTTCTGGACTCTGCTTTTGGCTTTGGGTTCTTCATGCTGCCTGTGAAGGCACGGAAGGCAGAGTTGTGTCAGGGTGTCAGCTGGGGAAGGTGGTGCCCCATGGAAAAGCACGGGTCCCCCCCTGATGGGGGAGGTTTGTGTGCTCTGAGTGGCTGCAGTCACCACCGTGAGTTGGGACAGCCTTGTTACTACTCAGTTGTCACCTCACTCTGAGATCTTGCTCCCCGTAACCGGTTGGTAGGATGAAGATTACTGTAGGGGGGGCAGTGACAAGCGTTTGCTTCCCCAAACAAAAGCCCTATGAGAAGAAGTCAAGTACCCTACAGCAGTGACCTAAAAGTGTTCCAGAGAAGTGACTTCCCGTGCGCGTCAAGGAATTGAAGTTTAAGTGGAATCCAAGGATGATTGGCCTGAGAAATGTGCAGTGAAGGCATCTCCATAGTTTAGTAATGGGGGGGTTCTTTTGTATGGTTTTCTTTTGGTTTTTTTTATCAGAGGTAGGTTGATGGTTGGACTAGATGATCTTAAAGGTCCCTTCCAACCTAGACAATTCTATAATTCTATGATACCTAGCTTTAACTTCACTGATGACACCAGAAGACATCAGCTATTGCATTAGGAAACGGCAGGAGATGGAAAAAACCTGTCGGAGGGGCAATGATCTTCAACCAGCGGGATCATCTCTCCTGCACAGGTTCCTCTGGCCCGTTTGCCAGCTGGGAGGAGGAGGGAGCCGGTCCCCTCTCCCCAGGAACCCCATGCCTGGGGGCTTTCAGAGATGCCCCCTTACCTGGGACACTCCATTAGTCGGATGGGGTGGATGGGGCTGCTTTGGGGAGGGGAGCAGAGAGGAATTTTCCCCCTTGGGGCAGAAGCCACTAAGACCTCATTGGTTTTTGTTTCTTTCCTTCCTTCTGGAATTATGGAGGCATCAACAACTTGATTAGAATTAAGCATGAAGTTTAATATTTTAAAAAAATCATTAATTCATGGTAATTCACCCTGCGGACAGAAGGTGAGATAGGATTTTACGTGAGGTGTTACGTGCAGGGCATTTCCAGTGGCAAACTGCTCCAATCCATACCTTCCGTCTGCATCCCCGTAGCACAATTACTGACCGTAGCCTTCAGAACTATGAGGTGACTTCAGCTTGTCACAGGTCAGAATTTAATGGTGACTGATTGTAAACGCTAAATAGGCAGAGTGTGTGTGTGTGTGTATGTGTGTATAAATAAATAAAATATATAAAATGCATGTGTATGAATTAGTTTTCTGTAGCCTTAAGGATGGGGAGGGGTAAATTGTTCTGGGGCTGTCGTGTGGTCATTGACAATGGTTTGAAATACAAGTTTTCTTCCTGAGCAGGAAAAGCCTGCAAATTCTAGCTAGTCCATCTAAGTTTTGAACTGATTTGCATACTCATCCTCGTAAAACTAATTACTGGCAAGGCTTTGTTTATGTCTGTTAACGGAGTTTCTTGTTAAATTATCACTGAAGCCCGCCCAGGGATGCTTTGCTGTAGGTACCTCACTGTAAGGACTGGCTCGAAATGTGTTCTTTTAATTAACTCTTAAGTGTCTTCTCTTTTACGCTGGCTCTCTCTCTTTCTAGTAACAGTGTTGGTTCCGCTTCTGTCTCGTTACGTGCCCCTGCCTTACGTTTGTCTTGACTGGCTTCTATTTACAGAAATTGTAAACCAGTTGAATGCTCTGAGCAGCTTAGATGAAGATCAAGATGACTTCGTAAAGCGAGCAAATATGCCTTCAGCTAAATCAGCCAGTTCCTCTGAAGGTCTATGAGCTTTCCACCTTTCTTTCCCTTTCTGATTGTCTGTATTTACTGCCACCCGTTACCTTTTGACTCCTGCTTGTGTTCAGCTGTGGGTTTGATCTCTCTGTCTCCACCCAGCATGACTCGCAGTAATTTGTAGTGCATCCAACAGGTAGCAACACGATAGAGAAAGAGCCTGGCTCCTCTGGAGCTCCGTTGTCATCTGATCATGAACAAGAAAGAAAAAAAAAAAATAATTACAAAAATAAACCCCGGAGCCCGAGCCTAAAACATCAGTCAATAATATTTGACCTCTCTAACTTGACAAAATCTCCCCTCTCTGATTTCACGTGCACCTTACATCCAAAACTCCAAATTTCCTGCCGATAGTTAACATGTGTGTGAACGAGCAGAAAGAAATTGCTGCATTTAGCTCGTTAGATGTTCTGCAACATGTATTTAACGAAGATAAATAGAAGGCGTTCTTAGTAGTCATTTCAATTTCGTGATGTTCTGATCAGCAAAGAGAAGTTTCATTCATTTCACTTTTTTTTTTCCCCCCTCCTTTGTTGGTGTACCATGAAGTGCATTAGCTTAGTTGTGCGGTTCGGGCCATACCCTGGTGCAGTGTTTCGAGGGACTGTTGGTACGGGGTTTTTCTCAGCTTGAAATATGTGAGGTGAACACTTTGTATATATACTAAAACAATATTCCGCCTTGTTTCTAGAGCTTATCAATAAGCTTAATTTTCTGGATGAAGAGGAGCAAGACCTGGCCGATTGTAGCACGAACCCTTTTGGTGATCCTGACACAGCAGAAATAAATCCATTTGGAGACCCTGATGTAGAAGGTAATGGATTTGTGCTACATAATTCATCGTTAATTGCAAATGCTTAATGAAACGTGATTTTTTTTTTTTTTTTTGAGGGACAACAAATGCAAAATGTTGCATGCAGTACTGAGGTAGCACTAGCAGTGATCCACTTGCCACTGGAAAACAGGTTTATCCTTTGGGTCACATCTGTATGTGCATTTGCCACTGAGGGCTACCAGCGAAGAGCTGAACCAGAGACTTTTAGACCGATGGGATGTGTTACTGGTACTCGCCTCGCGGTGTAAATGAGCAACACGTACTGTCAAGCACCTCTCTTCCACGTGGGCAAAGGTTTATGGCAGAACTTCCTTTACTGCTGTCTTCACCGCATCACAGCTATTGCTGGTTAGCCCTAATCTTCATTATGATAATGTAATTGTATCTCTTTCATTCTTCTTCTTTTGCTTTTATGGCTTCATTAGTTAAGCCTTCTGGCATCACGCCTTGCATCACGTGGTAGGTATTAATCCCCTTTCCAGTCCAACACAGAATCTCAGAGTGGTGCGGGTTGGAAGGGACCTTAAAGATCACCCAGTTCCAACCCCCTGCCCTGGGCAGGGACACCTCCCACCACACCAGGTTGCTCCAAGCCCCCTCCAACCTGGCCTTGAACCCCTCCAGGGATGGGGCAGCCACAGCTTCTCGGGGCAACCTGGGCCAGGCTCTCACCACCCTCACACCAAACAAGTTCTTCCCCACATCTCAGCTCCATCTCCCCTCTTTCAGGGTCAAACCCTTCNGCTGGGGATGCAGCCCAGGATGGGGTTGGCTTTCTGGGCTGCCAGGGCACATTGCTGGCTCATGTTGAGCTTCTCGTCCAACACCCCCAAGTCCTTCTCCTCAGGCTGCTCTCCATCCATTCTCTGCCCAGCCTCAATTAGTCCCTGGGATTGCCCTGATCCAAGTGCAGGACCTTGCACTTGGCCTGGTTGAACTTCATGAGGTTCACATGGTCCCACCTCTCCAGCCTGTCCATGTCCCTCTGGATGGCATCCCTTCCCTCCAGCATGTCAACCGTGCCACACAGCTTGGTGTCATCAGTAAACTTGCTGAGGGTGCACTCAATCCCAACATCCATGTCACCATCAAAGATGTTAAACAGTACTGGTCCTGCTACTGATCCCTGAAGAACCCCACTTGTCACTGCTCATCGCTTGGACATTGAGCTGTTGACCGCAACTCTTTGAGTGCAGCCATCCAGCCAGTTCCTTATCCACCAAGTGATCCATCCATCAAATCCTTGTCTTTCCAATTTAGAGACCAGGATGTTGTGCAGGACAGTGTCAAATGCTTTACCCAAGTCCAAGTAGATGATGGCAGTTGCTCATGCCCGTTCTTGTTCTCTCCAAGATTTTTCTTCCCACGGGAAATCCCAAGGAGCATTCCCCGCCTTTGCCCAAGCCCCAGGTGCCACTCTGTAATGGTGGTGGAAAAGAACCACACCGAGCAGGGTACAGCCATGGGGTTTCTAATGCCAAGCCTAATGAGATTGCATCTCTGAGCTGCAGTTTCCACCTGTGGCTACTCTCTGTCTCCGGACAAGCTGAATGTGTACTCACACCATGGCTTTTCTGCCTTCTGAGTCCACAGAGGCCAATGTGGGTGGAGATCTCAGTCGTGTCATGCTTTGGCTGTGGTGTAGTCTCACAGCTTGTGTTTCTCAACCAGGGACATTGCGCTATCTTCTGTGTTTGGCCACTGAAGCCATAAAGCCACTACCCCATCCCCTTCTCTCTCCTATAGATTCCAGAGCTGCAGAAGTGAGTTGTTTCAGCTTTGTAGGTACCAATGTACATGGATTAGATTCTGGCGTCTGGGTCTTGGGCTTCATTTCCAGTCTGTTCCTCGGCTGTGAATTCCCTTAGGATCATGGAAGAAGGCAGCATAACCAGGGACAGAAGACACCTACTCTCATCCATCTCGTTGGCCATGCACAACTTGCTCCGAGACACTCAGCCTCTATTCCTTTCTTCCCTCTCTGCTCTAGGAAGAGGAGCGCCCTTCTCCCTGGAGAGAGCCCTACGAGTCCCACCTTATGTAAACTGTTCTTTTCCAAATCCCCGCTTTCCTTTCCTTTCCAGAGAGAACCTGCACTGGCAGAAGGCAGCAGGTCGTCTGACCACAGAATATCGGGGCTGTTGGGTCCCCAGAGAGGTCCCATCTGTACAGCTGTGGGCAGCGATGCTGGGTTGGGCGTGTGTGCCAAATACTCCTCCCACACATTGTTGCCGTCACGCAGCAGTCAACGTACAACAACACGACAGTGATTTTGATAAACAGGGTGTCACTAGATTCCTTCTAGTGTGTCATCAGGTGTTTTTCATTTGGGAGGGATGGAGGAGCTCGCCTCAGGTTCATGGGACAGCAGTCCATCTGCCCAGGGCACTGAACCCAGTGGAAGGTCTGAGGAATCTAAGGCTGTGGGACCAAGAGTGGGACATCTGGTGTGGCCTTTTTAAAGCTTCTACTTTATGATTAGTGGCTGCACAGGGATTCCTCCAGTCGCCTCAGACACCTTTGACAACTACTGGCTCCTCCACTGCAGAGCTGTCTTGTCCCTGTAATGGGCAGTGGTTGTGTTCCTTCTTCCTTGCTTGGCCTTGACACGTGCCTTTCCTCCAGTTGTCTTCCTTCACAGAAAGTTGAGGGAGTGGGGGAAAACGGTGCTGAAACAAATCAAGTAGGACAGTTCTGGTCTTCAGCAGCAGGAGGAATCCCCTATGTATGTCTGTGGCTAATTGGCTCTACGTGGGGAGCACCCAAGCCTTATTGCTTTTGGGGAGATTTCTCTTGGGTTTGGACTACATTTTGAAGCTATACGGTGTTGGAACTCTTCTCACCCTGGTACCCTACAGCAGAAAGCTGCCCTCTTTGTTTCCCATTAGTTTTACAGGTATATTCCCTCATGGTTTAGGACATACCACGGGCACAGCCTGCCCAGGGAGGTGGTGGAGTCACCATCCCTGGAGGGATTTAAGAAACGTGTGGAGGTGGCACTTCAGGGCATGCTCTAGTGGATCATGTGGGGGTCTTTTGTGTGTGTGTGTGGTTGGACTCGGTGATCTCAGAGGTCCTTCCCAACCATGAAGATTCTGCAATTGTGTGACATTTCTTCTACTTTGAGACCTCCGTGGAACTTTTATTGCCGCCGTCGCTTTTTAGGAAGCACTTTGAGACTGTGCCCACTTGTTTGCTTTTGCATCCTTAAGTGAATGTGACCTTTTCGGTGGCCACCCCAGGAGCTTGGGAGCATGACAGAGGTTCAGGAGTTTAAGGCAGACTTTTTCCTTCAGGCTTAAGGAGTCACGTTACCTGTTTCACTTGTCTTGTGATCTGCTTAAACCCAGAGATTAACCTTTTATGCGTGCGGGGGGATGAAGTATTTTGCTATTCTCTGCCTGTTAGTCCGCTTTATCTTTTTATCCGGACAAGGCAAAATCTTGAATTTAGACTTTGTGAAAGTTCAGAGTCTCCCTGCGGAATTTCTAACTTGTTTTCCCCGAGACGTGCGGAGCAGCCACCCGCAGCCCCCCTCCCCTAGGACTTGGCCGTCAGATGCTGGGAGGCACGAGATTTTCCAGGGAGATTCCTGTCCATCCAGTAACCTGTGCGCTTTGCTCGGAGTCACCCGGGAATGAAGCCGCGTGGAGCGGCAGCCGCTCAGAGAGAAGGGAGGGTTGCTTGCCCAGTATGTGCTTGTTTCCTAGACAGATACTTCTCGTGCCTCTTCCCAAACCACCTGCTTTCCCTCTCTTATCTTCCTAATCCCATAATCACCCGACCCTGGGAATGTGGGGTGGGGAGAAACTAAAGGTGTGAGCGCTCCCGGCACCCACGTGTGCTCCGTGGGTGCAGTGCTGGGCAGAGGGTTCTCAGCCGGCTCCGGATGCTGCTGGGGCTCACCAGGTCCTTGGTGGAAACGCGGTGGAGTTGAACGTGGGTATGAACGACCTGCCTTGAAAGAATTCCTCAGCTGGGGAAATGAAGCCTTTCGGTCTGTCTCCCGGTTGGCACGTTGACCTGAGGTTTATCCTCGCTGTATCTGGT
>QJSC01017374.1:599821-630914 GCA_003697955.1 Calidris pygmaea
CCAGTGCCTGACCACCCTCTCAGTAAAATAATTCTTCCTAATATCTAATCTAAACCTCCCCTGCCAGACAATCAGAGGAGGGCTGCTTTTTAGTCATGTTACAACAGAATGCTGAAGTCAGTTCATTTTTTGCAAAATCTTTGACTGGTGGAAGTCACCATACGCAACGAATTCAAATGGAAAACTGCGGCGCACTTTCAGCGCTCCAGATAGTTGTGTGTTGCTTTTTTTTTTAATTAGGTGGGGAATGCAAATTTGGAAGTTGCGTATGCCCAGTTTCCTGCAACACTCCCAAGAGGGGAGGGTAACTCTTTGCTCCCGCTGCCTCCCACTTTTTGTTTCAAACCACATTCGCTTGACCCATGTGTGTCTTCACCCTCCGCGTGGACCTCGGGGCTCCCGCAGGAGAGGGGAAAAAAGTCTGCTCTGTCCCTTCTTAATGAAACGCAGTGCCTCGCTGGTGTGGGTATTAATAAAGGCACTAGAAGATCGTGGCTGGTCGCTAGGGATGCCAGTTGGTTATGCTTTCTAGCAGTGCTGGGAAGTGACATTTTTATTCGGTGCCCTTCGTTAGGCTGGTCCCAGCCTGGTGTGACCCACGTGGCGCCGCCAACGGCAGGGCTGAATATCTTTCACGTGGGGCTCGTCCTTTCATCCCTTGCCAAGGGGAAAGTGGCACCGCCGAATGTTTTGGCGGTGGGGTTTTTTTTTTGTTTGGTCCCAAGGCGTGTGTCACAACGTGTTTGCGTTGCAAAAGGCAAGTGGGTTGAAGGGCAGGGTGATTTTTGGAGATCCTCTGGGAACTGGGAGGCAGGTAGGTTGTGCCGCGGTGATTGCTATCGCCAGCAGTCGTTCCCAGTGGAGTCAGGGCAAGTAATGCTTCCAGAATCTGGCACGGGAGCAGCTGGTGCTTCTGCTGGAGTAATACTTCTTGTCACTCCTACCCCTCTGGCTTTATTACTTAACCATGCAAAATTACTGGGTGTTTGACCCTTGGAGTGCCAAACTGCGAGTCTTCAAGTAGAAACTGGAGTCCCGTGCTTTCAGCTGTGATTAACGATTCGGAGGAAGCAGGGGAATATCTGTGTTGGCTCCTTAGTGTAAAATGGGCTTGAAGAGGAGAAATAAGCCCCTTTTAAGCTGTTGTGTGTTCAGCCTCCCCCCCCAACATCTCAAATGCGCTTCCAGACGTCATTAGGTTCTTGAGAAAACACGAGTTTCTTTGTCACAGAGAAGGTAACGGCGGCTGAAGCTCGAGGGGCGGTGGAGTTGAGTCACCACCCCAGCTGTTTCATTTCTTGTAGAGAAGGGGTAGACTTGACCTAGGAGCTAGTCCTGAAGGGTTTCGGAGACCTCACGGTTGGGTTTGGCTTCAGGTGGGGACATCAGGCAGTGTGCCCAGGTGGCCAAGAAAGCCAATGGTATCCTGGCTTCTATTAGAAATAGCACGACCAGCAGAAGTAGGGAAGTGATTGTGCCCCTGTACTCAGCGCTGGGGAGTCCACACCTGGAGTATTGTGTCCAGTTTTGGGCACCCCAATCCAAGAGAGATATGGAGGTGCTGGCGCGGGTGCAGAGGAGGGCAACGAAGCTGGTGAAGGGACTGGAAAACAAATCATATGAGGAGCGGTTGAAGGAGCTGGGACTGTTTAGTTTGAGGAAGAGGAGGCTGAGGGTTGACCTCATCACTCTCTACAACTACTTGAAAGGACACTGTAGAGAGGTTGGTGCTGGGCTCTTCTCACAGGTAATTAATGACAGAACGAGAGGGAATGGCTTCAAGCTCCAACAGGGTAGGTTTAGACTGAACATTAGGGAAGAGTTTTTCACAGCAAGAGTGGTCAGAGACTGGAATAGGCTGCCCATGGAGGTGGTTGAGTCACCATCCCTGAATGTGTTCAAGAGCCGTTTAGATGTGGTGTTGGGGGATATGGTGTAGGGGAGAACTTTGTAGAGTAGGGTTGATGGTTGGACTCAATGATCCCAAGGGTCTTCTCCGACCTGAGTGATTCTATGATTCTATGATCAAGGGAGGCAAAAACCCCAATGTCCTGGAGGAGAGAGAAGGAGAAGCCACGTTAAGTGGGCTCTCGCTGAGTCTCTGCAAAATCCTGCCTGTAAAAGTGTCTTGAAAACTATACTTTGAGAAGCTCTTTTAATTGGAGCCTGTGTGTAGGATTTTGTGGAATTTGTTCATGCAGGCAGAGGTCTGTGAGTGCTGATGGGCGATGCTGCGCGGCTAAGGCCAAATCTGGAGTGACTGTTGAGCCCGTGAACGAGAGAAAGAATCGTGTCCCAGTTAGAGTCACAGCACCCCATCCACAGTGTTGAAAGCGAGAGAATTGCAAAAACCATTTGCGTCGCCCCTTAAAGCTTATCAGATTTAAACAAGCTTTTAACTTGTCGTTTCCAGGAGACATTTCAAAGCAAATTAGAAAGAAAAGCTTCCAGCGTAGTTTTAAAAGCTGGTTTCCCTGAATGTTTTTAACTTCAGGAAATATTACCGACGTTCCTTCTAGTAATATTTGTTTGAATGCGGCTCGTGAGTTTTCAGCAGGCTTTGCTCGGATACGATGATGTGTATTTGCCCGCAGACGCTCGTGCCGGTGCAGTGATCCATCACACGAAGCAGGTATCCGGAGTTGCGCGCTCTCTTCACGAAATACTTAAAAGATTTGAGCAAAGTTTAAAGTAGAGAAAAAAAAAAAAAAATATTGGTTAAAAAGTCTAGTTCATCGAATCACTCAATGTGTGGGGAACATCTGAGCGTTGTCCTGGCTCCCGTGAGCTTCGGGCGGTGCGTCTCCGTGCAATAAAGGTGGGATTTGGCTCCCCTGTCTCAAGACATCGGCACTTTGGGCACGTCCCTGGAAGCTTTGGCTGCAGCGGGGTCTGGCTCGGCCACAGAGACCCTCCCTGAGGACATCTCAGGGCAAGCAGGGGGAAACTTCTGCTTGCCATGACCACCTGTGCTGGACGCTAAAGTAAGCTAATGTAGAACCTCTTGTCCGGTTTTATCTTAAACTAAACTAAACGAAAGAAAAAAATATATTTCAAACGCTGGGCTCTACTCTGTTGTATTTGATCCATAATACTGGGAAGGGATTCTTGCTTGACTTGTTCCTATTTGTGTTTTTTAGAATTTCTGCCTTGGAGGATTTTCCCTTGTCAGTGAAACTGTAGATCTTCAGTATTATTTTATTATGGCTTTCCCTGAAACATAGTTCTTACAAGGATGTATCACAGACGAATCCCCACGCATCGACCAGGGTGGGAGCTTGGTGTGCATCGCCCGCTGCCCAGGAACTGCCCTTTCTCCTGGCATGGGTACCCGGGAGTTTATTCCCTTCCATTAATGGATAAGGATGTTGTATTTACTCCGGGATGGGAGCAAACTCATACACTAGAGCTGCCATCCTGCAAACACGCCTCCTGATTTATCCGGCAGGACTCTGCTGATCTGCCCGTCTCCCGAGACACAGCTGAAATGTTGTTTCGTGATGTTCAGATGAGGCTTGACCAGTTTAAACAGAAACAGAACCTCTTTTTTTAAGATTTAGCTAAGACTATTATTGCAACCCTGATTATTTGGTGTTTTTTTTTTTTTACTGTTAGTCACAAGAGTTTTGGTTAATTAATTCTTTTTGGTAGTGTAAAGACTGACCATTAAGCATAATGATAGCTTCTTGTGGTCTCACTTGACCTTTGACTCATCCCGTCTCAGCACGGTGTCTGATTTACACTTTTTTCTCAATCTTCTCTTTGACTCCAGTTTTTGACTTGAAGCAGCGGTAGCTGTATTCTGAATCTGAAGTTAGATAATAGAGCATATGAGATGCTTAAGAGATAGATGTGTACTCATGTTACTTCTTTAATTCTGGTTTGGACCAGGTTGCTGAAGGAATAAGAAACTGCAAACTTCACTTGGAATTTTTTTAATGTAATTTTCTGAATAATCACCATAGGGAAATGCTGTGCTCACAAGCACTGGGCACAGTTGTGTATCTACCAGTTAAAACCTCCAGTGTTGTCTGGCAAAGTTTTATTTTGCTTCATCCAGCTGAGCTCACCCTCAATCTCAGATGAATGATTTATCTCCACTGAGTCCACGTTAGGCCTAAGAAAGATTTTGATTATTTTTTTCTGTTACTCCAGCGAAACCCATTTGGTTTCTACTTTCTGACCCTTGAGAAATGACCCATCACTTCGGAAACAGACCCTTAGAAATAGTATAGAGGACAATACGCTGACATAGTATTTGCAGTTCAAATGTGAAGAACCAAGAAGAAGAGCAGTAGAAATGTGAGATTCTTCCTAAAACGAAACCTTTCCGGTCTCTGGGAGGTCTCAATTGTTCTGAGAAGGACTAAAGGTCTCCCTGGAGATACACCCCCCTGCCCTGGGCAGGGACACCTCCCACCAGAGCAGGTTGCTCCAAGCCCCCTCCAACCTGCCCTTGAACCCCTCCAGGGATGGGGCAGCCACAGCTTCTCGGGGCAACCTGGGCCAGGCTCTCACCACCCTCACAGCAAACAAGTTCTTCCCCACATCTCAGCTCCATCTCCCCTCTTTCAGGGTCAAACCCTTCCCCCTCCTCCTGTGGCTCCCCTCCCAGATAAAGAGTTTTGACTTTGAGTCCAAGCTTTCCTGGAGCCCCCTGAGGGACTGGAAGGGGCTGGAAGGTCTCCCTGGAGCCTCCTCTTCTCCAGGCTGAACCCCCCAACTCTCTCAGCCCCCCCTCACAGCAGAGGGGCTCCCAGCATCTCCATGGCCCTTTGCTGACCCATAGACAGGTCCATGTCCACTTACATTTTGTGGCAGTTCACCAGCATTAGCAATGTCAGTGTGACACCTCTCCAAGGCCAGGTAACGACAGCACTATTTCCCTTTTTTAGTTGTGTGACCAGCGATTTTGTCTTCCCAAACATATTTCTTTTTTTTGACTGACACACTTGGAACTCCATCTTCTCCTTCTTGAGAGCCTTCCCACCAAATAAATTTCAGGTTTTTCTTTTAAAGCCCAAAAAGCGTGCTTTATTCAATTTAGTTAGCATGCATCTGAAAAATAAACACTTTCCGTCGAGAATAGCGTGGGAGTGGTTATTGAAAATCGGGTTTTAATAGCACGGTGTTGAAGTTCCGAGGTTTTGAAGGCAGATCAAAGGTGGTGTTGAGCGGAGCTTCTGATGGTTCGCTGGAGAGTCAGATTAAAGTTGCTGAGGGTCTTTGTGAGAGCCGTTGTGTTGCCGCACGGCCCTTTGTGTTGCCCAATACCCAGCCGCCCTCCGCTTTTGTGTAAGGTCCTTTCCCTGGTGTCTGTCCCTCTCTAAAGAACTTCCTGCTTCAGGGTGCTAATAACTTTTCCTTGTGCGGCCCAAATAATAGATGAGTAATTTGATTATCTGTCTCTCCGGGGTTAATTTAAATTCTTTTTTTTTTTTTTTTTTTTTTTTACTGCGAGACTGTGTATTGTTACCAGGAGCAGTTAGTGGTGAAAATACGTGTGTTTTGAAATGCAATTACTGATCATACCTAATAACTGATGCTTCGTTTGGTCATTTTAAGACATGAAAAGGGCACCTACTTGCTATCACCATTTTTAATATCCAGTAAAAGTAATTTTATTATAAAATGCAGGGTATCTTTTTGCTTTATTAAAAACTCCAATAAATAATTATGAACATTTTGTTAGGATACAAATTGTCTGATAGCTTGGGAATATGTTTTAAAAATACCATTTATATGACAAATAAGGAAACTAATAACTAATTAGGTGGAAAGAGCTTTAGTAAGTGAGAAAATGAAACCTATTCAATATACTGTAGATGAAATGACCTTTTGGAAGACCTATTTTTGAACAAACAAGGTTAACACTGTAAATAAATAAAGCATGGCAATTTATCTCTGTATTGAGAGGCGGGAAGGAGGCCTTTTCATAAGTCTTCAAAATGGAAAGACCTGATCGAATGTTTTAAAATTTTTTTTTTTCCTTCTGTTAAATCTGTTTAATGATAATTTTGTTGTTGTTGTTGTTGCCGTTTGGTAGAACCGGACACTGGAATCGCTTCGTCTTCAAAGCCAGAAGGAAGTTTCCATGCAGACAGTTACAATCCCTTCAAGGATGACGAGCCCCCGGAGTACTTGAACCCCTTCGAGGAGCCGGACGCTGAGCCGGAACCCTTCGTCACCGTGCGAGATTCTCCTCCCCAACCTGCAAAAAGGAAGAACCTCAGACCGGTGGATATGAGCAAATACCTCTATGCGGATACCTCCAAAGCTGAAGAGGAAGAGCTAGATGAGTGAGTATGGTTCCTCACCTTCCAGCAGCTTTGGGAGCATTAGTGGGATCCCTGGCTTAACCTTGCGGTGTCTTGGGTTCAGCCGTGGGGATCCTTAATCACCTCCTTAGTTCAGCGGCGGCAGACGCCGTCCCCCCGAGCCATGCCGTTCAGCCCAACGGGAGCCCTTAGGAAACCCGAAACTTGGCCTCACCGATCACTAATTACTCGATAGGGAACAAGGCTTGGGATTCCTTCTCGGCATTTTGTGCCTTTTATTATGGGCATCCTATTACAATTACGAACGAGCCAAAACTCAAGGAGCGTCAGAGCCGGCTCCTTCCCGTCCTTTTTTTCCGTTAGTTTTACTACATGAAATAATAATTTTTGTTAACGACGATGGAGAGCTTGTTTTCTGTCGGTGCAGTACGTAAGAAGGAAGAGTGCTGCGCAGCCCGCATAGCGTGTTTTTGAGAGTCTCATGGAACTGAATCTCTACACGGGAAAGCTAACACCATACGGGCTTTCTGAGGTTGTTTCTTTTATCTTCACCACGTGTAGAACGTGGATAAACTCACGCCGACTGCTCTGCGTTCTCGCACAGGGACCTGACGAGGAGCGAGAGCTTTTGGCAGTAGCTGTGCCGCTTGGGAGGCTCGGAGGGATGTCCTCACTCCTTGTTTGTGGTCGTTGGTCACCAGCCACACCACTCGCGAGGCGGTTTGTGGTGATGACACGCGAGCAATTTTGCCGACAACAGCTGTAATTAACGTTTAGCTTGACATTATTTAATGAGATTTATCATGGCATGACATTTGCATTGCTTTCATATTTGGTATTAATGCAGGCGTCGTATCATCATCTTCGTGTTTCTCTGTTTCTAGCTGTGTTCTAGGAAATGGAGGGATTCCCATGGACTCTAATAGAAATGTAGAAAGGACTCTGCAGGGTTTTTTCCCTTTTAAAGCTCTGTGGCCATGGATTTGTTGTTGTTGTTTGTTAGGGGGCAGGGAGGGGAGGGGAAGAGAAAAAAAAAGGGGCATTGGGGGAATGACATCTCTGCCAGCTCCGTTCATCAGGGCACTGCCTCCTCTGTCTTAGGAGCACAGTGTGGTGATCTGGTCTGTGTTTTCGTTGTAAAAGTGTCATCCCTTGGAAAGGTGGAAGGATGAGGACTCAGAAAACACCATAAAATAGATTTTTACGTCTTCTACATACGTTTTTTATGTCCTGATCCCACAAGGAGCTTCCTCTTCACGTTCTTCTCCTGGGTCACAGGAGCACCATGTCATTGAGAAGGATGCGGAGACCGTTTGTTAAGTGTCTCGGGTAGAAGTGTGACTAGGAGAACCTTAGAATCTTGATACTGAAATGCTCTGGAGGAACAGGTGTAATAATAAAACTCCAGCCTAGGAACACAGGACTTGTGATACTCATGCCCACGGGCACTAATACACCTTACCTCCTATCATTAATTTTCAAATTTTTTGGTAGAACGTTTCTGCTAAGGTATGATACGGTGAGCACCAGAGGAAAGATAGTGCCAGTTGGTAGGTTTTGTGTGCCCTAAATCATGAGGATTTATGTGCAGATGTGCATTGTTTCTTATCTAATGTGAATATTGATGCTTTTATTATGTACGGGGGTGGCTAATCTTCTTCCAAATCCTATTAAAGTCAAGGCTTCAGTGTCAATTTCTGGCAGAGAGTTCCACAAGAAAACAAGATCTCCTATGAAATGTGTTTGCTTTTACTGATTGTAAATAAGTTACCTTTCCAGTCCCATACGTGGTCTCTTCTGCTGGCTTATCAAAACAGCAATTAGCAGTGTTGGATTTATCTGCCGCCAGCAGTTGCTGTTGTTGGGTATCTCCCTCACGTGTTCGCTGTTACGTGTCGCTTGCCTGAGTTAAACGGTGCTAACTTTATCCATCTCTCTTCATACAGAAGTCTCTTCATCTCTCTAATCATTTTCACCGCACGTCTCTGGACCCTGTTGGTTCTTCTGCTGTGTGTCTATTTTAAGATGTGTTGAGTTGGCCCGAGATGAGGCTGAACAACCGAGTCCTATCACGGCGTTAGAAAACTTTGCGCGTTACTTTCAACCTCTCTTCTAACACCTCGGGTTTTAGTTTGGTTTGGTTTGGGTAGTTTTTTATAATTTTTGGCTGCCGCCGCCGGTCCGGTGCGTTCCCCAGGAGTGCCTTTGAGCCAGATGGAAGGCGTGAGAAACAGGAAGGCTCCTGAAAGACATTTGCTGTCTTGGTGGTGCCATGTGTGGTAGGAGCATGGAGACCTGGGTTGGCACCAGGAGCCTTGTCCCACTCGGCTCTGGCAGAGCCCAGATTCTCATTCGGGACTCAGGAGCTTGCCCAAAGTGCCCCGAGAGCTGAACTCTGACTCCGGTGTAATCTTGGAAAAGGTCCTTACCCTCACTTCACCTCCCTGAAGGACTCACCTTGGGTGATCGTCTTCATTGAGACACATTTCATAATGCTTGTGAAGATGAGATTTCACAACACACCTGAGCAAAGCCTGGTGGCGAGCAGAAGCACGAGGAGGTGCTGAGTGGTGCAGAGGGATTTAGATGACCCAACGCTCATATCCTGCTCTAAAACTGCGTCCTCAGAATCCTCTGGCCCATTTCTCAGCCCCAGCCAGAGATAAGGAACACGTTTTCCTTGGTTTAGTCTGGGGCATTTGAATGTTAGTGTTAAATTCTGCTTTTGCCTTTTGGAATTTGATACATTAAAATCAGGATGGGAGGTGGCTACCTGTTAATAAAGGACAGCCTGCCTTGCTAAGCTTTAATTATTTGAAAATAGCTTAGCTCACAGCCACTTAAAGTATAATGCTTTCAGCCCTAGTGCTTCTGGTTGGGAATATTGCCTGATCCTTTATACCCTACCACACTGACACCTTTGGTTTTCCTCCTCAATAAAATGTTGATTTATTTTTTTTTTCCCCAGTTAACCAGTAACACTGATCCAAGTAATTTGTCAACCGGTCAGAATAAAACTTGCTTTCGGTATTATTTGGCTCTGTGGCTTCTTATCTCGTTAATGATTGCATGGCTGAGAATAATGCTGGCTAATTGGACAGAGGATGGAGTTGCCATCTCTCGAAGCTGCCTCTTGCACAAGAAGCCACGAGCCACCACGCTGCCAGTGGCACCTTAATGCCAGGTGGTTTGTCAGGTGCGGGGTTTTCTTTAATTTTATGGTGGACAGTCCAGGGTCTCTTTAAGCAAACCGGATCGTGTGGATCAATTAAATAACTTCGCCGAAGCAAAAAGTGTGAGAGCCAACCTCGGGGAAAAGTGCTTTAATATTTTTCAGCTGAGGCTTTTTTGGGCCAGACTTTTCCCAGTAGGGCCAGGGAGGAGATGTTGGACCACACTCTGCTTTCAAACTCTTCCAAATTTGTAGCCTCTCTGGCCAAGAACCAGGGCTGTTGTTATTTCTGCATTAAGATTATTTTTTCAAAAATCTTTCTAAACGTTTCTAAGACTAATTAAAAGCAGTGGAGAGGGGAAGGTGGGAAATAGTGTGTGTGTGTGTGTTCTCTGTGCTATGACCCAAGTTGAGCATTGAGCCCAGCTTTCAGGCAAGTTCTTCTCTAGGGAAAAAAGGCAGTCGCTTGGCTCCTTTAGCCCTTCTCCTGGTGCCTGCAGTAGGAGACAGCTCTTCAAGATTATGCACAGACAGTCCTGCGGCATAAAAATTCAAAAGATTGTTCCTCCAAACTTTTTTACTCTCATTGATGTATCTTTTTTTTTTTTTTTTCTCGCACCGAATTCCTTTTAACACCTTGGGGGCCGACTTTTCTAATTCCAGGTGCAAGGTGGTAAATGGCTTCCCTGCTAACCGTGCCATGTCTGTTGGCCGTCCAGCACACCGACTCGTTCAGCTGAAGAAAACCTTGTGCTCTCCCGTAGAACTCGTTGTTCTTCAGCCTTTATCTTCATTTTCACCTCCCTTTGAACTTCCCGGTGTCTGAAGACAGTGGAGCCAAGCTGGGGGCTAAACCAGAGCTCCTGACAGCTCGGTGCCTTCTCCGCTCCAGCCTGTCCCTCCTCCTTTCTCCACTGCCTCCCACGGAAACACCCGTCCCTCTCCATTTAACTCGGTGGTTTGGTGTTGCCTTCAGCTTGGTGGCTTCACTGGTGGCTTCATCTTGGTGGGCAGCAAAGCGGGAACACCCGAAAGTTGCCTTCAGCCGGCAGATGAGTTATTTTATTGTTAGTCTTCCCTTTCCCTTTGGTATCTGGATTTAGATCTCTTCCTCTGTAACGAGCAGTGGCAGGTTTTCAGCATGGTCTGGAGTTTTTAAGCTCGGGCTTCTCTTATGCGCCTTTTAGAAATAGACTTCTGTTCTGCAGCGGGACTGTTAATTGCTTGCTTTTTCTCAGTGAAAAGCAGATGGCGGTAAACGACATTAAAATATATCCTAAAATCAGTCCCCGAGACTCAACGACATATTTTCGTAATAAAAGGACACAGAACTGAGAGGAATTGGGTGTGGGGTGAAAAGAAACTGGATGAATAGTTGGGTTTCCACTTGTGCCCAAATTTGGCTGTTGTAGTTCTTTGAAAAGGGTGTCCACTAGCTCCTGACTCTTCTCCGGAGGGGCAATTTGTGAATGGATCTAGCAAGGTGGGCTCTCGTCAGAGGTTATTTGTCGTGGACTGAGGTTATTTGTCGTGGTTAGTTGGATGCAGAGCGGGCTTTGGGAGTTGCAGTGACTTCCTTCCGTAAACGTAGTTTGAGATACGCGATAACTGTATCTCGCCAGGGAAGTATGGACTCGAAAGGAACTAATTAACGTATCAGTTCTGTAATTAAGCATCCAATTTTTGGGCAGCAAAATGTGAAAAAGCAAAGATTATGAATAAAATAATTCAGTGGAAAGAAGATTCCGGTAAGTATCCTCAGCAGGATACAAATGGCTGGGGTCACTCTTGGATAGATAGCTAAGGATAACTGAAGAGTTAGCTTTATGCAATTGATTACATTTCTGTTATTTACAGGACTTCATAAAATTTCTAGAAATGCCATTTTAACTGTTACAGCTCACTCTTTCAATCGTACAAAAAGTATTATCTAAAAGCATGTAAAAGCAAATATATTCTCATGTGGGGTAATAAAAGCATTTCAGTCATTGACTTCTCAGAACAGGTCTTGTTTTCCGTTTGAATTCCACGGAGATAGCAAAGAAATATGTTTCCCTTCTTTTAATTAGATCAAATCCGTTTTATGAACCAAAATCCAGCCCTGCTTTAATTAAAGTTGCTCCGCTGCAAGAACCAGAAAAGAAGATGAAAAGAAAGGCTCCCGAACCACCAAACCTCTTGCCAAAGACGGAGACGGGCGTGAGCGAGAACATGTCGGCTGTTCCTGCGTCGAGGGAGCTTTCTTCTTCTCCTAAGGTAGGTTTTCCATACCGAATTTTTGGCTTTGTTATTGGCAGTACCTTTATGTGTCTGGGAGACATCCTATTTATTTCTGCAGGCCACCTTGAAAGCTTCGCTTATACTTAATAAGTGTCGGCTCCTCTCTGTTGACTCGCTGCTTCACAGGGAGAGAGCGGCAGTGGGAGCTTGTATTTTTTCTTTAAGGATTTAATGACAACGGTAACAGCAACTGCCGTTTCAAAGAAAAGAGTCGTCGAGTAACAAATGTTACAGGACAGCTGGAGATGCCATCGAGAAGGAAGAAAATCACGTTGAACAATGCTCTGTCTTGATCTATTGTAATGCCGCTAAGCCTTGCCCCTGTTGAAGAGTCGGTCTCCGCATTTCTGTCATAAAGCTGGGTTTTAAGAGCTTAGTTCTGGGTACTGTTTATTTTTATTGGGAATTATATATGTCCGATTCCTTAGGTATGTCGAAGTAATTTAAAAAAAAAAAAAAAAAAAAAAAAAAAGACAGTCTACTTTAAATCAGATTAACTGCTTGTTAGGAACGTCCAGACTGAGCGTACTTATGTATGCACTTACATCTGTGTTTGTTGAGGGAAAATAGGAGTTAACTTCTGTGGAAGAGGACGATGGGTGCCATAGGTATGTCACAACTCCGGCAGCTAATTTCTGTGTGTGTGAATTTCAGCTCCAGTGGTTCCGCAGTGAGCACCGCTCGTGCTTTTTTGAACAAAACCGGCATTTGCTGGTGTGTGTTAATGGGCTCTTCTTAAAAATGGATGTGATACTTGCTGACTGCTTGTTGTGAAGGGCAGGGAGATGAGGACAGAAGGCACTTCCAGCACACCTCTCCCAGCTTATTATTGTCCGGTTTGCCTTGTATTGGAGCTGCTGTACTTTAATTTAAGAATTGGATGAAACGACTTGTCATACCTATCATTTGGTTGCTTAATTACTCACCCAGATTGCTGGCCTGTCCTTGTCCCCCCGGGCTCTGATCTTGCTGTCATTTTACCACTCAGGGTAAAGAGTATGAGACCCGAAATCTAACCCGAGTCTGCACTGAAGCGAAACAAAACACGAGCACAATTCGCAAGTTACTCTTTCTATGCAAAAACAGAACCAGGGAAATATTAAATCAGAGCGTAACAATTTCATGCTGCACTGAGCTGGGGTTCGATCCTGGAGTTTCCATCTGAAAAAATCACAGAATCATAGAATCGTGAGTTTCCATCTGAAAAAAATATTGCACGTTATTTGATTTCTGGTGGGGTCTGGCCCTTTGTGTCAAAGCAAAGGGGCCAAAGTAAAGCATTCTGGTACCGCCCGGCAGAGAGGCGATGTCTGCAGAGGAGATTTTATCAGCTCGCTTGATGGAGGTTGTGCCCCCGTTGCTCATTGTTGGAGAGGTTTTTTTACAGGTCTGCATCCAAGGAAATACATCTCTCTGCTTTATTGGTGTGCTCAAATAATGTGTTACTGCTGAGTTCGGCTGCTGTTGGTTTTGTCTGCCCCAGACCAAGGTTTAGACTGTCTGAAAGCTGGAATTGATTAAGAAAAGATGCAGGATGTGAAATCGCCGTGAGGAGACCGTGCTGGTAGGGAGACAGTGGGGTGGTTCCTGCTCTTAGGCAGGGTGCTAGCTCCCAAATATTGTGGTGCGGCCCCCCCACCTCTCTGCCCCCGCTGCTGAGACACAGCCCAGAGCAGCAAAGGTCCCCGTGCTGAAACTTGGATGTTCATTCACCCTCATGAATATCGAAGGAAGGAAAACGGAGCTCTGTGCTGACCTTCTGTGGTCCAGAAAGCTTTAATTAGTTGGTTTGTTGGGTTTTTTTTACAAGATTCTGGAGGACACAAGACCATTAGGGAAGGCTAACAGCAGACGCGGTGTCCTGGTTTATCATATAGAATCATAGAATGGTTTGGGTTGGAAGGGAACTTAAAGACCATCCAGTTCCCACCCCCTGCCCTGGGCAGGGACACCTCCCACCAGACCAGGTTGCTCCAAGCCCCCTTCAACCTGGCCTTGAACCCCTCCAGGGATGGGGCAGCCACAGCTTCTCGGGGCAACCTGGGCCAGGCTCTCACCACCCTCACACCAAACAAGTTCTTCCCCACATCTCAGCTCCATCTCCCCTCTTTCGGGGTCAAACCCTTCCCCCTCCTCCTAGGGCTCCCCTCCCTCATCCAGAGTCCCTCCCCATCTCTCCTGGAGCCCCTTGAGGGACTGGAAGGGGCTCCAAGGTCTCCCCAGAGCCTTCTCTTCTCCAGGCTGAACCCCCCCAACTCTGTCAGCGCCCCCTCCCAGCAGAGGGGCTCCAGCCCTCCCAGCATCTTCATGCCCCTCTGCTGGACTTGTTCCAACAGGTCCATGTCCTTCCTGTGCTGAGGATGAAAAAGCAAAGCCCTGTTTACAGCTCGAGTGGAAAGTTTCACTGGCTGGGTGTGTTAAAATGTCGTACGGTCACTTGCAATGCAGAAAGCTTTCTGTGAGCATGGATTTATTTTTTTTTTCTGTGCTTGAATCGTTTTTCTCCGAGGTGATCTAATAACGTTAGATCAAAAGCATTTTACTTGGAAGGCTTTTTGAAATTCGGAAAAGTACTGGCATTTAAAAGAAAAGAAAATCAAACAATTTCCTCACGCTGTAGCGCAAAATAGTGCCCAGGTAGGGCTTGGGCTGTTGGCACAAATAAGTTGTTTGTTTATTACTCAATAATAGTGACAATGTTTAGCAACTCTGAAAAAAAACCTCCATCAAAAGGTATAGGCACTAAACAAACATGAACTTAGCACACGCCCTCGTGCAGGGGGAGTAGTCCCATGGGGGTAAACTTAGGTAAGGGGAGGTTAAATAACATATCTTATTCCATGTTTTGTCCAGGTTTGCTGTGCACGGAAAGCCTCTGCTACAGCTCTGACCAGAACTGAAGTGTCCCAACATGTTCAATTCCCTCCCTTGGTTGTCTTCATGAGAAGCGGTTGCAGAGCAGAAATGCTCATCCTTAGAATACACAAAGGCAGCATTAATATGAGAACTTTAAAGTTTAAGGAAAAAGACTCCCAAAATGCTTCTGCAAGTCATTGACAGACTCTTTGGAGCTCATTTTTCCTTCACGTGCTAAGGGTGCTCATCACATTTGCTGAACGCAAAAAAATACAAATGCTGTTATTAACATCTATGTGCTGGCAAGCCTATTAGGTGGAAACTGCTCCTGAAAGATTATTTAACACATGACAGATTCCTACTCGAGATACAGTTTCCAAATACTTGAAATTATGTTACCCTGTTAAAAACAAACAAACAAAAAAAATCCCAAACATTTAGGTGCTGAAAGCAGTAGCGAGGTTCCTAGGCATTTAAATGCCAATTTAAAAGTAGGGCGAGAAAGGTTGATATTTTCCTAAGTACACACCCAAAGATCAAATCCCTAGGGTATGGCTGGACACCAAAATTGCTTGGTTTGGTGTTCAGCTGCAGAGAGCCTTCCAGCGTTGGCATCCAGGGTAGAGAAGCACTTCCACAGAAGCGCAATTGCTGTTGAAACATCGTAGCCTGAATCCAGCCCTTTACCATTACTCAAGTAGTGGTGGAAGCTGTTTCTTGCCTGAGGGACACCTGACTGCCCACACATGATTTTTTTTGTGTGTGTGGGTATGGTTTTTTTAATTTATAACAGCAGTGTCTGCTGTAATGAAAGAGAAGAATAAAATAATGAATTTTTAGCAGTCAGAAGTCGTGCCATTTGAGAATAGAATTAATCTAATGCATCTAAGTGAATTGCAAAAGGCCTTCTTTTAAGGGAGCTGTATGGTCTTTTAACAGCTGAATGCTATTCCTAGATTTTCCTGGAATCATATCCACAATTAATTACCCCTATTACTCCTGACACCACAAAAATCAAACCCCTCCTAGTTCCTTTGTTCAGAGATTTATGTTGTACAAGATAATTCTGTGTTTTAGTTTCATGTAAAACAAGGCAGGAAATTCCAGGAAGCATCTTCTGCTCTGGTGGTGTCGAGCATCGTGCCTGGTGTCCCCAGGATAGAGAGGGTGCTCCAGGGTAGAGTCAGGAGTTGGTCTTAACTTTGAGGAACTCAATGATCAGTAACCATAGAATATGAGACTACTAAAGAGGCATTAACAGCCGTGAAAATGGTAGATCTAGAGTTTGAAGCAAAGTCTAAATCTCACTGGGAGACTGACAGAAAAGCCTACTGCCCAGAAAATTATATAATATTGCTGGTCAGAAAGACAGGTGATGATACTAAATACAGACAGTATTTAACTTTTATATTTGCCTTGGAACGGTTGTTCTCAACTACATGTTCCTGAAGCAGTTATAGCCATAACAGTGTCTCCCGCTGCTGCAGAGCTTGCCTTTCGCCTCTTTCTTCTCCAAAGATGTTGCCTCACTCGATGTCCCCTTCCCTTTCCTTACCAAATTTCAGATGTGAGAAAAGAGTGCAAGTGAAGCTGGTTTTGCCTGCCCCAAACCTGAGGGGTTTAGTCTACGTGAGGTCGGCTGAGCTCATGAGCACTAGTGGTTGAGTCTTGCCCCTTTGGTAATAGTTCTGCACAGGGGACACATCTGCTTCTTTAACCCCTGGAAGATCATCCCACCTCCCATCGTCTGACCGTTTCCAACACCCCTCTCTCTGCACGTTATTCACATTGTTCGTGGAGGGGTTGAGGTGGGAAGGGACCTCTGGAAGTCATCTGGTCCATTCCCCCTACTCAGGCAGGACCTCTTGGAGCCTGTTGCCCAGGTCCGTGTCCAGACAGCTTCTGAATATCCCCAATATTCATCCGATCCTCTTCAGATGTTAGCCTTGGACTGCTTCCCTGAGCAGTCAGTTTGTGGTAGCAAACCCTTTCCAAGCCTCTTTAATGTCCTCCCTTTTGATCACTCAGAGATCCCCATGTCAGCCTGTGTTGGTGAGGAAGGGGCAGTTGTCTGTCAGAGATAAGGCAGGGTCTAACTGTCCATAAAGGTCCAGCCAGCTCTTGGCCCCATAATATTAGCTCAGTATTTTCCTTATCTGGGTTTGGAGGAAGTTTTCTTTCCAAATATTCTTACCTGCTTGCACTTCCTAAAGGAGTATCTTAATTTTCTCCTGCCTTCCTTCCATGTCTCCTCTAAACTCATCTGAGTCATCAGAGAGAGCTTAAAAGTGCAAAGTCTGAAAGCCTGGAATTGCCCCACAGTAAATCATCTCCAATGGCTTGAAGACCGTGGTGTGCTGGCTGTATTTACGTGAGTGTGACAAGCAAAGTGCAAAGCTGTCATTAAACTCTTCAGTCATCAACCCAGTACAGTGCTGTCGAGCCCAACTGAAGCCTTGTTGCGCTTGTTACCATCACACGTGTTCTCGACGTGGTTTGGATAGCCACGTTCTGCCTGTCACGGAGGCGGTGGAGATTTTTTCCACCTGTTGTTGATTTTGTGGGGGAAAAAAATTGAACAAAGAAGTACAGGCAGTACTAAAAGTGGTGTCAGAGCAGCACATAGCACATACGTCAGTGCCCATCGTTGCTTTAGCTGATTAAAATAAATGTACGTAGCAACTTCAATGGGCTGAAATCTCAGCCCATCTCAGTATCTCTTCTTTTCCCTGCGTGACGTTTGGTGACTCCAGCTTGGTTCCACGTCCTTTCTCCAGTCTTCAGGGTCCGGAAACCTGTGTTCACGAGACACATGCTTTGCAAACTGGCTGTTTGCAGTAGTGCTGGACTCATCGGCCTGGGCTTTGGTAGCTCACAGGGATCTCCATCTCACGGCTTCCTACTGGGCTACCCAGGGTATCTCAGTAAATGAAACTCCAGTCTTGGAAATAGGTGTATCATGGTTCGCTCCCACCCCCCAGCTGGGACTGGGGAGAGGATCAGAAAAGTGAGGAAGAAACTTGTGGGTTGAGATAAAGAGGGTTTAACAGGTAGAGCAAGAGCCACGCGTGCAAGCAAAGCAAAACAAGGAATTCCTTCACCGCCTCCCATCCCCAGGAGAGCAGGGCTCCATCACATGGAACAGTGACTTGGGAAGACAAACGCCGTCACTCCAAACGTCCCTCCTTCCTCCTCCTTCTCTCCGCTGTACGTGCTGAGTGTGGCACCAGACACCATGGAATAGCCTTTTGGCCAGTTGGGATCAGCTGTCCCAGCTGTGTCCCCTCCCAGCCCCTTGTGCCCCCCAAGCCCATCGTTGGTGGGGCCGTGTGAGGAGCAGAAAAGGCCTTTGAGAGCTCAGCACCAACCAAACCCACCAGTGCCCCATCAAACCTGTTTCCCATCCCAAAGCCAAACCCAGCTGCTGGTAAGAAAGTCAACTCCATCCCAGCTGAAACCACGACATGATGGGTCTCTGACAATATGTGATGGTGAGAACAGACGGGGGATTGATACCAGACCACAGGAGGCTTTCTGAACCCCTCCTTGGTTTTTGAGTTAGGCCTGGTGACTGGTGGAAGTGCGTCACACCAGGACAGGATAATAAGTAAGCTTCAGTCTGTCGTATCACTGTATACACCATTCTCACCTTTGTGAAAGTCACGGTGTTGCTGATAGTCGTGAGAACCCAAGCAGTAATTGTATTCCTTGTGGGCAAGAGCTTGCGATGGCCTTTTTACGCTGGCAGAAAAGGAGAACGCGCGTTCACGTAATAGTTCCAAACCAATAACAACATTTCTGGTTGTCACCATCGTTGCTTCATGTCGGCTTTCTCTCTTTCTTTTTTAAAGCAAAATGAGTTGTTTTGCATGCCCAGCGATAATCTGCTCTCTCATGCCGGGCAAGCCAGCTGGTTTAAGCTCTAATGAAGCATATTTATGGGAAACATGCGATAAGAAGTACAGAATCCTTTTTTTCTGCATGGCATGTAATAACCCATCTCCACCCAGTAGCTCTTGTAATCTGTTCTGTGTCTGCAGTGCTCCTGATCACTGGAAGGAGAGGAAAGTAGCGTTCAGTGTAGCACTAGGCACAGCTCTCCAAGGTCTCAGAGGTGCCATAGGCTCTGGTTGCTCACTTTTTCCACTTCTGTTTACCCCAGCGTTATCAACCTGGTGTGACTGAACAATAGGAAGAACTCATCTTGAAACACAGACGCGGTAACGCGGCCAAGGGGAGAAATTATGTTGAACTTCACACGATAGATGGAGATCACTCAGTGTCTCTTGGTATCAAGAGATTGTCCATTCAGGTAAAGGCTCCCTGGCTCTCTGGAACATCTTCCTTAATGGTTTTGCTCCTTTCCAGCTTCACATTAGCTGCAGAGGAGTTGTGCAGCTCATTGGCATGAGATCCTTGTCACTTCCTCCGCAGACAGATAGTTCACCAGGCCCAAGGAAGACTTGGGAGGTAGCGGACAGAATTTTAAGACAGCTGCTTTTATGAACTTGTGCAAAAAAAGGCACTCCGAGGAAATCTGCCTTTGCGTACAGCCCTAAGACATTTTATCTTTTAATAGGAAGCAAGACGAGGCACACACATAATGTGAACGGTGAGATAATGAGATAATCATATTGCAGCACCGACAATTCATTAAACTCGCAGCTTTTCAAGTGTTAAATAATAAAAGAGGCTCCCTATTTTATACAGTACTTTGGCAATTTCTTATTAATGTTTGCATGAGTTTTAAATGGTGTTTGTCGGCCTTACTAGCCGCGTGCTTCGTCTGTGTTCCTTACCATTAGCCAGTGTTTGGACATAAAACAACCTCGTTAGAATATGTGCTCGTCTGAGGAGCAAACTCTTCATTCCCGAAGGCAAGCGTGGTGGTTTTGCATTTTGCTGAAGGTGTGGGCTAAAGAGTGTCTTCCTCTTGTCCCCCACCAACGCGCGGGATGTGCCGCCTCGCATTCCATCCCTGTCCTGGGACAGGTTCCCACCTGGTGCCAACCCTGGCACCGACTGGGAGTTCTGGGAGTCCCAGGAGCCTGGCACCCACCCCAGGAACCCTGCAGGACAGTCCCTTTCGGTGGCAGCGTGGTCATCGCTCGGCTGGGAGAGGTACCCTTTGTGTCACAGCCACGCTGGTTTGGGGCTTTTGCTGCTGGCAGGGTCTAAGGATCCACCAGTCCTCAGGCCAGTGCCACCAGGAAGCACCCTCCTAAAATGGAAAAGGCAGCCTCAGGTGGAGCTTCCAAATGTCTTTGGTGGTTTGACTTCCCATCTGCTCATCTTTGCAGCAGAACCATTTTTTTAAAAAGAAAAAATTCTTTAATCGTCCAAGTTGCGACGTACTAAGTGTAGTTACTCTGTCAGTGTAAGGAAATCAAACTCTTCCATTCTCTGGTTTTACTGGTTGTGTGCAAGTCAAATGATTTGATGAAGAAAGGGGTGCTGTTTATGGAGGTGGAAGTAAGGATGCAGTAGATCCTTGCAAATTATCAGATAGCTGATTATTGCAGCTTCTAGATACTGTTTCTTATATTTCTGTTTCGTTGGTGACCAGAATGTTCGCCAATGGGAAAGCATTTTATATACATGCACACACATATGTCCGTATATACTAGTAATTTTTTAAATAAAATTATCTAACGTCTTATCTGTAGGCCGTATTTGTAAAAAAAAAAAAAAATTACTGTTGAAGGCAGAGCATCTTAAAATTAGTACAATCTGAGGATTTGAAACTCGACTGCAAGCGTGAGCTTTTAAAAAGTGACTTTTAGAAATTGCATCTTTCTAGGGAAAATGGGCTTTCATTCCATGGTGGTTTCCAGTCTGCTTTTGGTCTTGGAACCACGATGATGGGAGATGACTGCATCCCTCTGTCGCATCAAAACCCAGACAAACGATAGAACAAATATAAGTGCATATTGTGGACAAAATCTAGTGTTTCAATAGTACTCAGGAGCCGTAAGAAGGTTTATCGACTGCTCACGTGAGTAAGAGTTCCCAGGACTGGCCCTTACTAAACTGGATCCCCTTTTGGGACTGAATCACCCAACTGCCTCAGGTACCTTCTTCCTAGAGGTGTCTCTGAAGAGGAGGTGTGGGTATAGAGTAGGAGCGTTGATGGACGGAGTTGTGCAGCAAAATGGAGACCCCTTGCTTTGCTCTACCTGTGTAATTAGGAGTTTGGTCAAAACTGGTCCCAGTGTGTAACGTGTGATAACCTGTGCGTGAGCCGTCACAGAAGAAACCAGGAGAAGGGACAACTTTTTAGTGTCCGTGAGGACCCCAAGGAGTATGTCAGATACCCTGTGGAAGTGTTTGAGGTTCACGCTTTTATGAGTGGGTTTTTGCTGATGAGTGGTCTCCTGAGGGTACCGAAGTGATAGCTTCTTTCTTTGCTGGACGTGGCTTGTTTTGCCCGGGTGCTTCTGCTGTAGCAGTTGTCGGCGTTAATAAGGTACCAGGTTTTGTTTCTTTGCAGCCTCGGTTGGTTCCCTCCTTCTCCTTGCAGGTGGCTGTATGGGTGTAAGTTGGTGGAGGGTGGTGTCTGTTGTCTTCACATTATTCCCATGGTTGGATCCCAAGACGAGTTAATATTTAGTCATCAGGAGCGTAGGTAAAACCAAGCCCTTCCTCGGTCTATCTGCTGCTTTCTGCTGTTCTGATGGAAGCATTTTGTGCCCATTTTCTAGGAGCAAGCCAGTTGAGCTGCTGATGAAAAGATTTAGGTGCTGTTCCATAGTCACTTCGCCTCCAAGAGAGGCGCTTCCTTCAGAATTTGAGGTGTGAAACCAGACAAGTCAATAGTTCACCCGCAGGTAATGAAGAATGCAGAGCTCTTGGCTTGACTCAAGCGTGGGGCAGCCGAGAGAGTGCTGTTCCATGGCACATGAAGTATCATAAAACCAGCAGCTCTCTCTACGGCCAGGTCTTGGGTGGCTCAGACTGAGGACTCAAAAGCAACAGCTTCCAATAACTTGGACTTCTTTGTGGAGCTCACTTTTTCTTCTTCGGTTAAATGGACTGCTGCCTCACAAGGGTGTCTGGAGGATTAAATATTTCATCTTCTAGGTTAAATTACCACGAAGATGAACACTGTAGAAAAGGCCTTTGATGAGATCAGTGATACCGTGTTCAGTTCAAGGTCCAGGCAGCGTGCAGCAGGTGAGGCATGAGGACAAACAACTAATAATTCAGAAAAATAGGAATACTGGGCAGTCCCCTTCAGTGAGGTTATTTGTTGAGTGCTCTCTGTGAGGGAGAGCTTTAGGGGAAGAAGTACACTTAGGGGTTGTATCATAACACAAATACATAAAGGGTATTAATTAACATTGACGCTGTAACCAGAATTCTGTAATATCCCAACTTCTGAACACTGGATTTGGCAACTTTAGGAGCTGCTACTTAAGTATTTTACTGTTTCTTCTTTGGATCCTTAGTAGGAGTAGGGATGCAGAGATAACAGGTCCCCTGTTAGGGCTGTCCTAGAAAAAATCTTTTTCATTGCAAAGTAATGTACATAATTTTCAGGATGGTGAATGGTTGGTGGCTTTTAACTGGTTTCATAATTGCTCTTTGAGGTATCTCTGCGTTGTTGGTGCAACGCAGCTGCCACTGAAATGGATGGAAATAGCGGTTCTGGGCGGCAGCAGTTGGCACTTCTGCAAAACATCTGTGCAAAAAAAGGTGTGGTAATTTAACCAGGGTTATGACATTCAAAGCCTCACTTTTCATATTTTTATATTTAACTTAAATTTACAAATTGCAGTGCTCAGATTTGTCATCATAAAATATTACTTCCCTTCTTTAGGTGTGGAATGGCAGTGGTTTTGTACGCTTTATTTCATCTTGACAGCTTAAAACTGTGCGCCACTGTGAGAATAAAGCCCATCTCTGGTGGAAACTGGAAAAGCCGATAGTGGAGCGTGTTGTGTGATGAAGTGGAAGGGAACATCGTTGCTCTGTGCCATTAAAATGCCAGCACCATCGCATGGCGTGTACAAAAAGTACTTCTTTAGTATTTTATTTTAAAAATGACACCAATACTAGAATTTCTTTAGTGTAAGTATATGTGATGACTGTGTTGGTTAAGAAGGCAAATGATCTTCGGGGGGGGCATCAGGAAGAGTGTGACCAGCAGGTGGAGGGAGGTCATCCTGCCCCTCTGCTCTGCCCTGGGGAGGCCCCATCTGGAGCACTGGGACCAGTTCTGGGCTCCCCAGTGCCAGAAGGACAGGGAACTGCTGGAGAGGGGACAGCAGAGGCTACAAAGATGATCAAGAGATTGGACCATCTCTCTTATGACAAAAGGCTGAGGGACCTGGGGCTGTTCAGCCTGGAGAAGAGAAGGCTGAGAGGGGACCTCATCAATGCTGAGCAATAGCTAAAGGACGGGTGGCAAGAGGATTGGGTCAGGCTCTTCTCAATGGTGCCCAGGGACAGGACAAGGGGCAACGGGCACAAACTGGAACAGGGGAAATTCCATATGAACCTGAGGAGGAACTTCTTTGCTGTGAGGGTGGCAGAGCCCTGGAAGAGGCTGCCCAGGGAGGTGGTGGAGTCTCCTTCTCTGGAGACATTCAAACCCCACCTGGACACGTTCCTGTGCAACCTGCTCTGGGTGGCCCTGCTCTGGCAGGGGGTTGGACTGGGTGATCTCCAGAGGTCCCTTCCAACCCCGTATCATTCTGTGATTCTGTGCTCACATACTGAAACCTGGGAATAAATCACAGTTCTGGGGCAGAACGTTTTTATTGGGTATTTTTGTGTCGCTGGTGGAGAAATCGTGAGTCTAAAGCCAGAACAGATGGCTCCTGTGAACGTTATCTACGGCGTGGTGGTGGCCCTGAAGCGAGGCGCTTGTATTAACTGTTCTGCTCTGCTTTGTGAAAGTGGGGGGGTTTTTTTTTTGCCTCGTTTGTTTAAAATCGTGATCGCCGTTAGTCATGGAGGGGCCGGTTTGTAGATTCGTGACGCTGGGTGTTCTGAGAGGTGAAAACCAGGAGAAACGGAGAAGCGGGCAGGGGAAGGAGTCCCATATTGACGCGTGCGTCCTTGCGCTCCCCAGCAAAGGCGATTTAAAGGCAAACCTTTTCGAAGGGGAGAGAGTGGAGGCGGTTGGAAGGAGATGGCTGTGTCCCTAAGCTGCTGGGAGAAATAAATCGGTGGCCAATTCGTGCCGCGACACAGCCACGAGGGCTGGGAGCCGCATAATGAGCCCGGTGCTCCCGAGATAGTGCCGGCACACTGGCTGCGCGTCCTGCAACAGCATTTTTTAGCCCGTGTTCAACAGCGCGCTCGCTATCGCTCCTCCATTTGTTGAATTCGGGATGACCTTTGCATGAATAAAGTCAAATAGGATTAAGGCAGGAATTTTCGACAATGGGAAGGAGCAACAGATGTAGCCGACTTTGAACGTGGGAGGATTGTTGATGCGGGGTTGGCCTAAAGGGAGTGTCTGTGGCCACAAAAAAAATAAAAAAAAAAAAAAAAAGGGGGGGGAGGGGGGGAAAAACCCAACGATTTCCTAAAAAATTAAGCGCGTAAAAGAAAAGAAAATAAATAGGAAGCAATCCAAAGGAACTGGGTGATCCCAGGTTTTATGGAAGTCAAGCTGCCTGTGTGTTTTTTTGACTCTCTGCCTCCTTTTAAATAATTTTTTTTTCCCCTATTCTTTCAGAATGACTGTTCTCTGCCACTCTCGCTGTCCTAGGGGTCTGTGTGGGGTAACATAGTCTACATTCACCTTGTTTGTCCGAGGTATCTTAAAGTACATAAATGGAACATAGGGAAAAAGCAGATGATGTTTCTCTGGAGAGTTTGTCATTTGGATACAAAATCCAGGACCTGCTAATATTTTTTTTCTTGGGTTTATCCTACAGACAAGAATATAGATGGATCTCAGATGCATACAGTGCAAGCGCTCTGTATAGACACTGGGCTAAAAAGGGGGGAAAAAAAAGGCTACAAACACATTTAAAGCAAGAACCCTTTCTCATATATCTTAAGTAGTTTTATACTTTATGTGACTATTAGATAAACTGAATTTTTCTTTATCTCAGTTAAAAATAGCACATGCATATGTGGTTTTCTCTCGGTTGATTTAGAGAATATTTTTGTACACTATAGAAGTATTCTGTTACCTTTTATTAAGTGCAACCAATTCTTTGAAACTCACTTGGTTTCATTATTGACAAGAGCTATTTTGCATTTTAGTAGGTAGTTGTATTAATCCCTGAATGATACTTAATAATTTGTAGTAGTGAAGAATGCACAGATTTTAAATATAGTTCATATGTATAATTCAGACAAATCAGCTTTGAAAAGCACATATGGAAAAAGCTTTTAAAGTGTGAATGAAATCATGTGCTCTGGCTCAGTGAAAGGGCTTTAAAGGAGCTGGCTAGAAACTACAATTAATTAAGGAAATTATGTTGTTAACGTTATGAAAAACATTGGCGAGCTTAATATATTAGAAGTTCAACTGTAATATTTAAGAGCTTGATTAAGCACCCGCTGATTAAATTGCCTACATGGCGCTTGAAAATGAGCTATACTGTGGAGGGGGCAGTCTCTCTGGAGAAAAATAATTTGAATTTCAGAGGATATAAAACATCTTCGGATGCAGTTTATTCTGCCTCGTCCCATCCTCCTCTGGAGCAGAGCTCCATGGGGCAAGCTGGGGGTACCCTGTAAAAGGGGAGTCAGAACATATCTCTCATCCCCATAATAGGAGTCTTTCAATAGATTTTTTTTTTTTAAAGAAAAATGCCAATCTATTTCTCAAGTAGTTCCCAAGCCATCTCCAGCAGTATTCACAAATGCGTCCGGAGCTGCTGGCTGTGGTTGTGCGTGCACGGCTGCGTGAGAGGCCACCACGTTCACAAGAGCAAAAACTGAGAAAGGTATTTTCACTGAATTTCACTGAATTTTTAGAGTTGGAAGGGACCATAGAGATCATCTAGTCCAACTCCGCTGCTGAAGCAGGATTGCCTGGAACATTTTGAAATAACGGCTTGATGGTTGCAACTAGTAGTCACCTGGGATTTTTTTTTGGGGAGTTCATGAGACTTAACAGAGACTCTACTGAAGGCAACAAGAAGTTGGATGTCCTTCAGTTGCTCCTGAATCAGGTTCCTGAGCAGTGAAATCTTTTCATCCACATTCCCCCGAGTATGAACGGGTCAGAGCAGCGTCTGGTTCCTCAGTTGTCCTTTGTGGGGCGACCCATAAGTAAGAGTAGAGGGTCCTTGTCTTTGGCGGGTCGGCCAAAATCTCCCTTCTCCCTCGCTTCATCAACGCCTCTGAGACAAGGAACTGTGACCTTCCAAGCCTTTGCAAGGGTCACGTTTCCTGCCTTGCTTTGATGTGCATAGATCTTTGAAATCCCCAAATCAAGCCAATCGAGCTTTAAAAGTGTCCTAAAATGTCACCCTGTCGGAAATTATTGCAAAGCATAAAGCTTAAGTATAAAACTACAGCAAACCAAATATTGTTTCAATGGGCAAATTCTTCTAACTGTAACCACAGCCCTTCTATGGTGCTTAAAATGCTAATGGAATATTGCCATTATTATTCTTTTTAAAAAAGGAAAAATTGAAAAAATGCTTTTGAGGGATTTCCAAGGGAAGGTATTTTCTCTGCAAATGCATTTAACTGATTTTACATTCATTTCCAGCAACAATATTAAACTTCTACAAAAAATAGGGGGGGGGGGTGCCTACTAAAATTAGGCTTTATTTTAGCACAATATCTTTTAATATTTACATATTGACTATTGTTTTCAAATGTGACATAGGTATGAGTGGTAGGGAATAACCAGAAAATAGTTAAAATAAGAGCTTCCGGGTTGTTGAAATTTTTTTCCATTTCTGGTCTCCGTGGACGTAGAATTGGTTGATTTAAAAACACTTAGAATCTGGTTTTTTGCAAGTATTTAGAGTTTGAGAACCCCTACAACACATAGGACATTAAGTGATTTGCCTGGCAGCGCTCCGATCTTTTTGAAAAGAATGTTTTCTTCCTTTTTTTGGAGGAAGCAAGTGCTGTGACCGGTACCCAAACAAATGAAATACATCGCTTCTGATTTTGGGTTCTGTGCGTTTTTATATTTTATTTTTTTTTTGTGCACAGATGACACATAATTTGCCTGCCATCACCACTTGTCTCACCTTCACTGTGTCTGAGATAGATGGTTGCTTGACCAAATATTTGCTGGCTGTGCAGCAAATATTGCCCAATACAGGAGAAAAGAGTCAAGAAATACCATGTGGGTGCATCATTGGGGCCTCTACTTTCTGACCAGGTTTTAGTAATTTCACATCCTTAAACTCCTCAACGTTGTCCCCGGTGCTTTTGGCAAGAGCCATGGGCTCTGTGTGGAGCCCCAGCAGGTGACGTGGGTACTGCTGGAGAAAGCTTGGGAACTATTTGAGAAATAGATTGGCTTTTTTTTTAAAAAAAATAAATTATATTTTAAATGGGATATATTTGTATTTATTGAGTAAAAATGGGGCAAGGGGCAGGTCATATCCTACAATGATCTCATTTTCTATTTTGTCCTTTTCAAGTTAGAGGATACTTTTAAAAAACCGGTTGGTGAGTTTGACCATGAGTTGTAGGTTTAGACTCCGTAAGAACGTCCTTTTTGTCTTCTTTTTGTAGAGACGTTAGTTCCAACTGCATTGCTCGTGTCCGTCGTAGGACATGAGAGATCTCTGGCATCTTCCATAATGGGGGGGCAGAGACAGCATCCCCTAAGGCTGGCGTGGAGCATCTCGGTTGGACTCTCACCAACCTTTCTCTCTGATCGGCAGAAGGGGTCTCGGAGACTAATCCTCTCTACCCAAGTTCTCCTTTGGAGAGCCCAGTGCCCTCCTCCTCCCCCTGCAACCTTGGAGGAGGCGTTGAAAAGCTAAAAATGCAGCAAAGCTGTCAAACAGTGGCAGCTCTTACGCTTCCAAGGTTTTATAAATAGGAGATAATAAAAATCATTGCAAAATAACTTTTAAGTATTTACATGTGGTAGAAAAAAACTTACATGAATGTAACTCACTGAGAAACTACATGATGACTAAAGTATATATTTTATATCTGTATTTATACATATATTTATCAACTCATCATTCTCCTACCCGCGCTTCTATTTGAGTAGTCTGTAAATTTTATTGCAACTAGAGGCAAAACTACCCTTTGAACTCCTCCTCTGGGCAGTTTTAAAAATAAGGTGGATCTTAGTCCTAAGTGATACCCCTCTACTTGTTTCCTGATCATGTCCTGGGTCATGCTTCTCCTGCCAAGTGTTGCCCAGCAATCTGGAAAACCTATGGTTTTAAGATGATGAATCCTGCAGGTAACTTTAAATCATTTTTTAGAAGCTCATCTAACTTGGAAACAATACTCAATATTAGATTAAATTTTGTGGGTTACACTGGAAGCTTATTTAGAGCAGTGTCAACACAGTATAAAATAGGTTGGCTTTTATACGTTTATCAAAGTTTAGAAAGTTACCACAGCTTTTCCTTACCTACGCTTTCTTTTCTCTTTATTCTCCCCGTTTCAAAGATTGTCCTAATCGTTTAATCTCCCGTTACGCAATTAGCTATGTTGCTACACATTTATTAGCAAACTTACTGTCAAACTAGTAGTAATGCTCTAATTTACACTTCCCAGAGCATGGAAATTCCATGTGTAGGAATGAAGGCTGCCTTCTATTTCCCTCCTCCACCCGTCCCCAGGAGCCCGTGCGGTGAGGGGTGTTGCAGGAGGCCGGGATGTGTGAGTGAGAAGTGCCCCACGCGTCCCAGCGCCGGGGCGAGATCGGGCTTGTTCACGGAGATGCAGGGAGGCTGGAGCTGGAGTCTTCTGCGTTTGTGCCGGCTGAAATGTTTCCCTCTACAGCTTCTTGGGGCTGCCTGAGAAATCCCATCTCCATCCCCCGACCCAAGGAAGAGCCATCAATACCTTCTGCCACAGCCCCTTCTAATAGCACTGGTGCTACTGGTTGGAAGACCCAAGTCTTCTGGTGCAGCCTTTCCATCTAGGTGTTTCCCAGTCTGGTCTGCAGACAAATACTTAGAATCAGGAGCGGTTCACGCCAGAAGCACGTTGGGTGTTGCATCATCTTGGGACCGGTCGAGAGGCTTTCATTCAAGAGTGGGTAGCACCCACTAGTGCTACTGGTTGGAAGACCCAAGTCTTCCAACCCAAGTCTTCTGGTGCAGTCTTTCCATCTAGGTGTTGCCCGGTCTGGTCTGCAGACAAATACTTAGAATCAGGAGCGGTTCATGCCAGAAGCACGTTGGGTGTTGCATCATCTTGGGACCGGTCGAGAGGCTTGCATTCAAGAGTGAATGAAGACCCAAGTCTTCTTGGGTCGACCCAAGCCAATCGAGAGGCTTTCATTCAAGAGTGGGTAGCACCCACTGGTGCTACTGGTTGGAAGACCCAAGTCTTCTGGTGCAGTCTTTCCATCTAGGTGTTGCCCAGTCTGGTCTGCAGACAAATACGTAGAATCAGGAGCGGTTCACGCCAGAAGCAAGTTGGGGTGTTGCATCATCTTGGGACCGATCGAAATTCTTTCAAGATTTCTTTCAAGAGTGCTTAATTTTATTTAACCCAACCATGTAAACTCGGTCCAAAGGACACTTAAAACCGTTAACACTTGTTCCATTTAGAACTTTTCAGCTCAACGGCGTAAATACTGTCTCTTAAGGATCTTAATCCATTGGATACTGATGTAGTAGGGAGTCGGTGGTGTCGTCTGCCTTGTTGCTGTGGAGTTAGTGACAGTTAACGCGTGGATTAACGATTGGAATCGTGCTGAAAGACCAGTGGATCATGAATCTCTGATCCTGCCTTAGAAATACCGACTCGGAACAACCTGTAGAGTTGTGTGTTCAAGAAGACCCAGCGGGCTGTCGTCTGTGTACAAAGCTCACGAGCATTACGCTCGTCACATACAGAACAGAACATGCCAAAAAACCTTTCAAATTCCTCATCTTACTATATTTCTTTCTCTCCCAGCTGCTTGGAATATTTTCTCTTATTTGTCATCTCCTCATTTTGTTCCTTGAAGTCAAAATCATCCTTTGTCTCAAATCTTTTAATTGTGCTGGGTTTAGCATGTAATATTTTCGTCAAAATGTTTAATTTTGATTTATTTGACAATGCTGTTTTTTTTACTGCAAGGGGTTTAAACCAGAAAAAAAAAAAAAAAAAAAAGCTGCTGAACAAATTGTGTCGTTCCGAACGTTAGGCAAATTTTTGAAGGGTTGACATAAATGCTGTATTGTATTAAGAAAACAAAACAAAACAAAACAAAAAGCTGTCTCTGCAGACAGTGTACTAGTATTTCATTCAAAATTTTATGAAGCAGATCCTGCAGGAGTTTTACACGTGTTAAAAAATGAAGCAGAGGAGGAGTGACTGCTGCGTGTTGCTGTAACACCCCTAGAACATGGCTAACGCCCAATTACTGCGTGCTTAGACTTGGATGGTAATTACAATTGAGCTGTAAAATATTTTGACAGTTTCCAACTGCTGCGTGGTTATTAGCCAGGCATCATATGGGAGCGAAGTGCAGTGATTTGATTAGTCTTATATTGCAATCTGCTTCAATGAGGACTTCAAAAATAAACACGTGAAGTGTTAATCAACAGCAGTATTTAATTATTAGCAGCTTTTCTTGACTTCTGCAGGAGAGAATTCCTCTTTCCCGAAGATTTTGATTTCTTAAATGAGTCTTGCCATACCTTTATGCTTCAGCTTTTCATTTACAAGCTTTTACTTGTTGAGCGCTAAAAGCATAACCACACCAAATTTAATTTGTAGCATGAAAATGATGTGTGTATTTTTCAAGAGGATAGATTTACCAGTGTTGAAGCTAGAAAAGCTTGTGTTAATTACGTATTACAAAAAAAAAGAAAAGAATATTTTCATTTAACATGTATTTCTCCCTTTAGCTGCACGAGTCCTAGCAATTAGCGAATTTGGATAGTGTAAGAATTCCTGGAAAAATAGATGTTAAGCCAAGTGGCACTTGAGTTGCTGTGACTTTTAAATGTATTTTTTATTGTGAAATGAAACTAATAAAGCACAAATATTCAAACTACATGCAAATTAAGCTCCAGATTGTGCCAGTCTTGTTATGTTCGTTAAGCTATTGAATCCTTGAGTAGTGGCTGTTATTCCGTGGGGGCTATTCAGAGAATAAGGTACTGTTCAATGAGGTAAAGATAGCAATCTGCCTTCACACTGCTTAAATAACACTTGTTCTGTTGGGCAACTAAAAAAAAAATATTCTGGTCTGCCATTCCTTTATTTTTCACTTGCTTTATTTATTTAATAATATTTTGGGGGGGTTTATATGTTGTTTATGAAGGGTGTTTGTGAGTGAAGCATTCGGTTTATGGTATAGAATTTTTCACGTCTTATCACCTTGGTTTTTCTTTATTAAAAAAAAAAAAAAGAAACCAAGGGAAAAAAAAAAAAAAAGGCA
>QJSC01017374.1:631014-662451 GCA_003697955.1 Calidris pygmaea
TCCTGGGTCTGACCCGAGCTCTTGCAGATGAAATAGTCTTCCTTAATGTATCCTGGATCGTAACGAGTCTCTGGGACTCTCTGCGGGGACGTGCTGGGGTGGGGGAGAGCCTTCTTCTCTGCTGGCGTTGGTGGGGAGCGGTGGGGTTAACGCTTCTCCAACAGCCAGCCTCCTAAAGCACAAAAAGATGACCAAAAGGCACAGCCTGTTCGATTTACTGGCTGGAAGAGGCGTGTTAGTGGTTACAGAACTTTCTTGTGTGTTCAGGTAACTCTGTGCCACTGCAGTCACAAGGCAAAAAGCACCATATACTGGGTTTTGCAAGGAAGGCAGGCGAGACAGCGTTGGGCATCGCTTACGGAACGAGTAATATCGGGACCCAGGCTGACTTTGCAAAATCGTAAAATTTACCCCAGGCTTAATTTTTAAAATGGGAAGTATTTTTTTTTTTTTTGTCGGAGGGTGGGTGATGTGAGCGGCGAGGCCGGCGGGGGGGGGGTGGTGCTGGGTGGGGAACAGGGGCTCCTCAGCTCCCTTCCCGGGCCACCAGAGGGGAGCTCCTGCTCCCGGTGGCACTGGCTGTGTCCTTCCCCTGTGGGACCTGGGGTTAAGAAACCCGGAGAAGGTAGGTCTGAAAGACGTCTTAAATGATCCCTTGGTCCTTCTGCTTGCCCAAAGGCAAGTGCAGCTTTACGAAATAAAAGATTTCTTCAACTTGGTGTTAAAGACCTCCAACCGTGAAGCATCCCTGGCTTCCCAAGGCCGTCCCAGCGCTTCATTATACTCTCTTACACACGGCTCCTCTTAATGTTGCAATTAAAGCCTGTAACTTCATTTTGGTA
The DNA here is from genome assembly GCA_003697955.1 of Calidris pygmaea. Lineage (NCBI taxonomy): Eukaryota > Metazoa > Chordata > Aves > Charadriiformes > Scolopacidae > Calidris > Calidris pygmaea. Next base: position 631,857 of record QJSC01017374.1, read on the forward strand.
AACACTGGCATGGGCGACAAAGGATTTTCTTTCTTTTTCAGAATTTTACGTGCTTGAAGACGTACCACGTACCTTTCCTATACCGTTTTTTTTGTAACCTAAAGGACCTAAATTTGCTCCAGCTTTCTTCAGGGTTTATTTTCTCCCCAATGTTTCTCTGGGCTCGTCTTCCTTACGCAAAACTGGGGTCACGCAAAACTGCGCCTAAAATTTCTGCCGCGGCTTCACGGACGCGGCGTGGCGTGGCGTGGGAGAGGCAGTAGATGTCTCGCGGGCTTTATTCCCGCCTGTGCGTCTCGGTGCCATGTTTGCCTTTTTCACAACAACCTGATGTTGTTGACTTACATTCGGCTTGAATAGACCGTTTCCCCCACATCCTTCTGTGGGGAGCTGTTACCTAACCAGTTCTTCCTCATCCTGCATTTATGTAAATGATTACTCCTTCCTATGTTGCCCCTTGGACCTATTGAATTTCACCCCCTTTTCTTCAGACGTCTTCTTCTTTCTATATGCTTGGAGGTCTTCTCCAGCATTTTATGTCCATCCCAGCTTCGTGTTTGGTGTGTCACCCACCTTCCTAATTCCGACTTTCCATGCAGAGCCCAAGAAACATGCTTGCAGGACCACTTGTAATGCGTGATTCCAAGAATCATGTAAAACTAGTCTTGAATATCGTTTTCCAGCCTGCTTTGCCCCTGTGCCATTTGTGTTCTCATTAAGGTCCCATTTTTTGTGCTTCCTTATGAGGGCATCTTGAGAGACAACAAAAGGAGCTTAACCACTGTCATGACGTGTTACCTGCTGCTTCTGCCCTCCACCTCCCTCTTTCAGAAGGAACTTGGACTGGTTGTCATGATTTGGTAACGAGGCATGTTTGTTGCTTGTCTCCTTTTTAACTTTCACATGCTAAGAAGCAACTTAATGATTTGTTCCACCTCTTGTTTGTTAGCTTTCTTCTGACTTGTCTTTTTTTTTTTATCCATGCTTTTAAAGGCTGGGAGGGAATGTAGTCTTTTCTTGCTCTTCTAATATCTTACCTATCTTCAAGTTTTCAAGCTGACCGTTAATTTCAGGTGTTGTTTCATATTGTGCCCTAGAATTACGTTAAATGTGTTCAGCTGATCCGAAAGCATCTGGCTTTATCTAAGCTTTATCTGCCCACACCTGGCTGAAATGGGACCTTTTTGTGTCTGATACTAGTGATGCCAGTCTCCAGCTCGCATGCGACTTGTAGAATAGAGACGGATGAAGAAAAAAGAAAGGTATTAAGCATTTCAGATGTCTCCCCATCACCCACCTCTGGGTAGCTCCTCCTTATCGCTGAGGGGGTGAAGCAATATATTTATTCATCTCCATCTTGTGATTGTTTGCATAGAGTGAGCTGCCGATGCAGGACTTTATCAAGGTGAAAACTTAGTTGTTTTCATTAAATTCTCATTTAACTACAGCTACCCTAAGGAGGTTTCTTGAGAAAAGCCATCTTTACGCCCGATGTAAGCTCACGGAGACCAGCACCTCGTGCAGGGTTGCAGAATACGCTTATTTTATTTGCACCCTCAATTAAGAGGTGTACTCTGGCCTTGAGAGGCACCAGGTTCTGTGTCACCAATTCTATGTGTCACCGATACCGGGCTTAAAAATGCTGTGTGCTCCAAGCCCCCACCACGCCACAGAGATTGTTTTCCTTTCTTAGTGCAATACCGGCACAAATCTGGCTCCCGTGTTCTGTCCTCAAGTATTTAAAATAAAGATTTCTCATCGGGAAAGACTAACAGTTCCATAAATCTGCCTATGGCTCTGCATTAATATAAGTGATGCAGTAGGTTTACAAAACAGGTATCCATAAAGTCCTATGGAGCAATGTCTCCTTAATGATACAACATCAGAAGGTTGCCTGAAAAAACAACGTCTGTTGAAACGTTCAGAGGAGTGGGAGAGTGACTTGAGTTTGTTTAATGGCTAATGTCAAAAGAAATTCCTGCAAAAGCAACAAGAGCTCACTGTTTTTAGGAAGAATTGGCACTCGCTCTCGTTTTTGGTTTGCCTTGTGCTTTCTTTTAGAAGAGATTCTCGTGACCTTTTCTGACAAGCTCTAACACTTCCATTGTTTGCTGCAGGCCTTTGAAATGTGGCTGAGATAGCCTTGGGCCCAGGGAGGTGTGTTTTGCTAGTTCAGTTCACATTTGACAAAGTTAAAAGCTTTGAAAATTGCTATTCTTCAGCTGTGGTTTAAGTTGCTTAATTCTGGCAACCCGCCCGAAACCCTGAAGGTTCCCCTCGTGGCCGAGAGCCAGGGACTGTGAACCAGCCGTGTCCTGGTGGCTCCGCCGGGCTCCCCGCGCAGGCTTCGGGGGAACAGGGACATCAGCCCATGGGCCACCGGGGCAACCAGAGGAAGGAAGGTGGGCACCAGGACAACCCCCGTCTTCAGAGAGCAGAAAAACGAGGCCCCGTCCCCGCGTGTGACCTGCTCAGACTGTTACACTGCAAATATAGGTAATGGTCAGAGAGCAGGCTCAGCGTGTGCTTCTGCTTAATGGTGTGAATTATATACCTTTTCCTCTGTGGGTTGGTTGTTTTTTTTAATAGAAAACATGTTCAAGACAAAGACGATGCGACCTCGGGGAAGAGAAGCCAGATGAGCCTCGGCCAATCCTTTTATAGTACTTGAATCTGAGAAGGAGCTCCCTATGAGTTTGTTTTTCGTGGCCGTACTGAGCATCAGGTGAAATTAGGTGCACAGAAGTAACCAGGTCGTTATGTTGTCTCCGATTTGTTTCTGCTTTCCCAGCTCATGGACGTAATCTTGTCATTAGCTAATAAGTTTAGGGCTTCTCAGCCTGGTGAGGTTGCTGCCCTCACCCCTGCGCGTTACTGTTATTCTCCATTGGGAACATCCACAGGGGGAGGTAGTCGTCTTGAAATAAACAGTCTGTCTTGTTCTTAATTAATTCCCGTGAGCAGAAAGGCTCCCTGTCCTGCTGCCCAAGTGAGGAGGTTGTCCGGTAGTTGATGTGTGGTGGCTTGTGGTTCTGAAGGTTTAGACTTCAGTTCCCGAATACTTGGGGTTTTTTTTAATCCTTTTAATCCCCGACAATGAAAAACCAAACCAAAACCCTAGAAGACTACGCTAAGAAAAACTTACCTCGTTACCAGGCAAAGCGAAAGCTGAAAGGAGGCTACTAGGTAATTAGAAAAAATTACAAAACGAAGTACTTGGCAGTTAGGAATTGCCAGATTTAAGGCAGTCTCTTCACCGTAGGCTCTCCCGTCCCGGTGCGCTCTGTGCCCGTAGGTTGTAGACGGGTGTACTTTTCGGTTGTTCGGCCGCACGCGCCGTGATTTTCTGCCCTACCACTTCCCTGGTGCTCGGAGCAGAAGTAACCAGGCCCTGGAGTAGCAGAGGCAGCAAGCTGCGGGGCTGCCCGTTTAGTTTCTCACAAGTTGGAGCTGGAAGGGGTTTAAGGAAACACGGACCCTTCCTTAGGCCAGGTGAGTGCCAGAGAGAGCCCGGACAGAAGTGGTGACTTAGAACCAGCGTGTGACACTGAGCAATCTACCAGTTGTTTGAGGCTGCAAAATGGTCACAGAATCATGGAACTGTCAGAGTTGGAAGGGACCTTCTAGAGATCCTTCAGTCCAACTCCCCTGCCAAAGCAGGGCTGCCCAGAGCACATCACTCAGGACGGCATCCAGGTGGGGCTTGAAGATCTCCAGAGAAGGGGACTCCACACCCTCCCTGGGCAGCCTCTGCCAGGGCTCTGCCACCCTCACCCCAAAGAAGTTCTTCCTCAGATTTGAGTGGAACTTCCCATGTTCCAGCTTGTGCCCGTTGCTCCTCGTCCTGTCCCTGGGAACCACTGAAAAGAGTCCGGCCCCATCCTCCTTCAACCCACCCTTTAGATCCTTGTCAACATAGATAAGGTCTCCCCTCAGCCTTCTCTTCTCCAGGCTGAAGAGTCCCAGCTCTCTCAGCCTTTCCTCATCAGGGAGATGCTCCAATCCCTCCATCCTCTTTGTTGCCCTACACTGGACTCTCTCCAGCAGTTCCCTGTCTCTCTTGAACTGGGGAGCCCAGACGCAGTTTTCCAGTTGTGGCCTCACCATGTGTTCCTGTCTTCAGGGTGGCCACGTCTTAAACTTCATTTTAACTTGTCCAAGGCTGGATGGTGGATTTCTGGTTATTCGGAGCGCTCTGGAGTCAGGAGGAGGGTGGCAGCTTTGGTGTGATGCTGGCGATGCGCACACCAGGTTGACCTTGGGTAGCATCTTTGAGTCCTTCTGGTGGTCAAATCACTTCCTGGCTCAAGAAAGTTCCTTACTTCTGTGTCCCTCTTTGTAAAATGCCAGTTGTGAGTCTCTTGATCGTGTCAATATATTCGTTCACCCGTTGCAGAGTGCCCTAATGTTGTGTGATGGCTCTCAGGCCAGAGCCCAGAGGCGAGTTGAAATGCAGCATTTGCGTCGTGCTGCTTAAATGAAGCTGTGCCATCCTGCCTAAGTTAAGGGCAATAAATAACGAGGAACAGCTTCTTGCCTTCAGCAGCGAGATAGGCACGGTGTGAGAAGAAACGGGTCGTGGTGATGGCAATAAGAAATACCATCATGGTGTTTGTTTGTGGGGTTGGGCAAGTAGAAGTTACGTGGGTCTAACTAACTCACGCACGAGGGATGGCTTTGATCCCTTGCTTTTTCTGCCCAGATTGAGAGGCTCCGCCATCCTTGTTGTCTAGAAAGTTCAGCCGAGCTCCCCAGTTGCTTTTTCTGCATCCAGCCGCACGCCGCACCTTTGGTCTCACCCCGTTGTGTGTTACTTTCGTTTACCTTATCTTGTGTTTTAATGGTTTCACAATTTTCGGTGAGCCTAGACAGCACTGGGGTTTTGATAGGGGTAAGGGAAAATCCCTCGTATTTCGCTCAGTCAAATAAGTAAGAGACCGTTGCCTGTACTTGCTTCTTGGGGAGCATAACTTGTTTGTTGATGGTTTGTAGGTCTTTCCTACTCTGCCTTTCAGCCCTATCTCCATCTCAGCTTCCTCTCCTCCTACAGTTAATTACCTTTCCTAGGTTGATCTCTCAATTCCTTTCCTCTTTAGGGAGTTGTGTTCATTAATATAAATGTAACTTAAAGCTCAAACCGCATAATTCTTCCACCGAGGTTCCCACAGCTGTTACATACCTTTTTTTTTTCTTATTCCTCTCAGCATCTTCCTCTTCCAACCTTCAACACGGCCTCTTGCTCTCTCCAAACTCCTCCACACCCACGCAACCAGTCAACAAGCTCTTGAGAGTTGCTCAGACTGGGCCCCTGAGATCTTCACGGTGGCTGCTCCCCGTGTCCCGTACCAGGGCTTGGCCGTAGCCCTGTGTTCCCATCACTGCTTCCCATCCCTGTTGTCTTCTTCTGAGCAATGGCCTGTGTATGCCAAAGGTGCAGCGGAGCGTCAGTGTACCTGGTGCTGTTTGCCCAAGAGCAGCAAAACAATTATTTCAATATTTTGAAAGGTAGGGATGCAGCCTAATATTTAAAGCTCTGGTCCTCTTGTTGACAGAGAGTAATGTTCTGGTGGCATAGTGTCCCAAGAGGAAAAATGCATACGCAATAAAACTTAAGGTACCAGAACACAGAATCACAGAATGGTTTGGGTTGGAAGGGACCTTCAAGACCATCCAGTTCCAACCCCCCTGCCCTGGGCAGGGACACCTCCCACCAGACCAGGTGGCTCCAAGCCCCCTCCAACCTGGCCTTGAACCCCTCCAGGGATGGGGCAGCCACAGCTTCTCGGGGCAACCTGGGCCAGGCTCTCACCACCCTCACACCAAACAAGTTCTTCCCCACATCTCAGCTCCATCTCCCCTCTTTCAGGGTCAAACCCTTCCCCCTCCTCCTAGGGCTCCCCTCCCTCATCCAGAGTCCCTCCCCATCTCTCCTGGAGCCCCTTGAGGGACTGGAAGGGGCTCTGAGGTCTCCCTGGAGCCTTCTCTTCTCCAGGCTGAACCCCCGCCAACTCTGTCAGCGCCCCCTCCCAGCAGAGGGGCTCCAGCCCTCCCAGCATCTCTGTGGCCTCCTCTGGACTGGCTCCAGGATGGTCCATGTCCTTCTGCTGTTGGTGGCCCCAGAGCTGGAGGCAGCACTGGGGGGGTGTCTCCCCAGAGCGGAGCAGAGGGGCAGAATCCCCCCCTGGCCCTGCTGGCCCTGCTGCTGGGGATGCAGCCCAGGATGGGGTTGGCTTTCTGGGCTCAACATCTGATAGAGCAATAAAATGAAGATGCTTCAGTGCTTCTGTTGACTGTTAAACAAAGATATCCTGAAGCTCGTGCTGACTCCAGCTGATAAAGGCACCCACACCACGCTGCATCTAGATCTGAGCTGCCGTGTGAGGGACCAGCTCTGGAACCTCCATCCTTGCCGGGCAGTTAATCCACAATTGGTTAGAAAGATCTTGCATCAGATTCAGTAGCCTGTGGATCAGCGATCAGAGCTGGTCATCTCTTGTGGAGATCTTCTGCTTTTTGGTGGTACTTCCAAATGAGTTCTTGGGGACTTTGGCTTTTGAACCCAACAAGCCAAGTGGTGCCTGCCATGTGGTTTAGAAGAATTGTGTAGTCAGCGCTTTAAAGAATTATTTAAGAAAGAGCTAATGAAATTTTCATGTCATTCGATGAGTTCCTGCCGATCTCGTAGAGCAAATACCTGCTAGAAACAGGCACTTGGTAGTGATTGTGTTTGCACTGAACCTGTGACTAATGTGTGTAACCTACAGGTACGGCGAGAAAATGGTTTTCGTAATGATGCTTCACCCCCAAAAAAATCAAAACTAACGTTTGTGAAACCTTCTGAAGGGTTGTGGAGTGCTCCTGCACGCTTTGGCCGTTACTCGTAGGTCCCAACGCGTCTTGAGCTGAACGCTTTTATCACAGATTAAATAATGAAAGCTTTGACTCAGGTGGTGAATGAGAGCGGGGCATTATCATAACATTGACTTCACCTTTATCCAACAAACTTGGAGTACGACGTCTGGAAGGAAAGCTGTGTATAATTTCTGCTTTATCAGCTCGAGGAGAGAAAACTGTGTAAGTGCATTATGCACATCCTAAAGCTGGAGTATTCTGGATAGAAATACTTCTAGAAAATCTAAAGTAAATGGAAGGACAAACGCGGGGAAAAAAGCTCCGATTTAAGTATAGATTTTCAAGGAATTGCAATCTGAATTTTAAAAAATCGATAATTTGTAAATAAAATGCAAAATTCTGCTAAATGTATTGATTTAATAGCTTTGGATGTCCCTTTATAAAACTTAGTTTTAAAATCAGTTACATCTTCGGTTTGTTAGAGGTGCAATTAAGGCATTTGAATGAGAATATTGCCTAAGGCCAGTTCAGAGTTAACGAGAAAGTATTTAGGTGGTGACCGGAACATTTAACATTTCTGTAGAGAGTTAAGTAATCTGGGAAGTAGTGCTCTGTGGTTTGAAGAGGTGCTTTAAAAAATTGTTAAGATATCATTTGTCCACATCTTGATAGTGCTATTTTAATTATTTTCTCCCAGCAGTGTTATTTCCATGTGTATAATGGAGATAGCAAATACATTTTTAAGCAATGGAGTGTCTTAAATTTGGGTTAGTTACTGGGTTTTGCTTCAAGATGTAAAAAAAAATAAAATAAAAAATAAATTAAAAAAAAAAAAAAAAAAAGAAAAACCTTATCTTAGCTACATCACTCTGTCTGGCAGCTCCTAAGCAATGCTTGTTTCTCTGATTAACATCTGGTGCCTGGTGAAGAAAGTTTGTCATTTATTGCTGCTTTTTCTTCCCAATTGTGTATATCCCTGTTAAGATGTTAATTCGGCGTATTTAGAGATATTTGTCTCCTCATTAACGGATTTGTTCTTGCTGATTTGAATCGTTGACGGGATTAAAAAGGCAACCAAAATGCTTTTAAACAGGTTATTTGGTACCTGTGATCCGGGTGTTTAAGAAAAATCTCAGCCAGGTGTACCCTTGGCCCTTTCTAAATGAGTTGGCAGCGCTTCCGTCTGATGGCGAGGCGGGGTGTGTTTATAAAACAGCTTTTTTGGGAGCCGAACTGTCACGCTGGATGAAAAATGGCTTTCCTGGTTCCGTTCCTTTTCTTCCCCAGCAGCGGTGGGAGCGTGAATCGGTTGCGGGGAGCGGCTGATGGCTGGGCACTGACACACTTCAGTCAAGCGGGGGCATCCTTGGTCTTTCACAAGTAGGCAACGTGGCCAGAAGGATTTCCTCCTCCAAACTGAAGTGCCGGCGACAGGGTCAATTGCTGGCTCTATATTTGCCTTCGTTTGGGGACTCTCTAGCTCTAAAGCACATAAATAGCACGTGGGGTCCGTCCGCACGCTCTTAATTATGCTACGTTAGAAAAAAATAAGCGGGCTGAGCTCTTTCTGCGTAACTCAGACTTGGGGTTTGTGTCGGTCAAACGATTCTTTCTGCCTGTCCGATTACGTCTCCGAAGTTTTTAAAGTGACAGTGTTTTTTCTGGCGAAAGGAGCAGGTATTTCTTGAAAGCCCCGGCTGCCATCGGTACGTTCCCGGCAGAGCTGGGGAAACCGTGGCCGGTCACAAACCCCAAACCCCTGAAATATTTCATTCCGTTTTAATTCTTGGCGCGCGCTAACAAAAAACGCTACTCACGGCGTCAAAACACCCTTTTGGGAAAAGGCTGTTATTAGCTAATGAGGCTTGCTAGAAGCCACCCTCTGATGACGATTGATGGCCAAAATTCCCTTTCCACCAGGAAAAACGAAAGCCTGGGAGAGCCAGCTCTTGGGGTATGGTTGGGTGTGGGGGAGCCCCCTGCTGTAATTACCTCTAGGCAATCACCCCCCGAAAGAGGAAGAGCGCGGCCGAAAACTCAATGCTGGAGCCCGTACGAGGAGGAAGGCCCTCACGGCGTGTGGCCAACACCACTTCAAGCCCCACGCTGCGGTGCTCCATGGCAACTCATGGTGGACTCAGCCCCGTCTGGCTTTTTTGGCCCCAAGAACCAAACGTGGGGATGCTTTTCCGTGGCTGCGCTTTGGGGGCATCTTTCCCAGGGTGTGGGTCACGAGCCGTGTGGGACCGTGCCTTGAGTATTTAAGCGTGGGGCTTCCACCGGTACAATTCTTGGCCCGTTCTCCTGTGTGGATCTGGAATCTGTGTATCTACATCCTTGGGAGACAAGCGCCAAGGGCGACGACCGGAGATAATAACTTGGGATTTGTGTCTTTTGCAAGTTACAGTCATTGTACACTGACAGCTGTGGAGGACCTAAACTCACATCAAAGGGGGCAGATCATCTAGTTAGGTCAATTAATGTTAATTCTCATCTTCCATTAAATTCTTTTATCTTCTTCTCTTTTTTCTTTTCTTTTCTTTTTTTTTTTTTTTTTAACTTTCTTGCAGCCAAGCCCAATACCAAGTCCTGTTTTGGGGAGAAAGCCAAACGCGAGTCAGTCACTGCTTGTCTGGTGCAAAGAAGTTACGAAAAACTATAGGGGAGTGAAAATCACCAATTTTACTACGTCGTGGAGAAACGGCTTGTCTTTTTGTGCAATATTACATCACTTTAGACCAGACCTAATGTAAGTCGTGCGCTCTCTGTCTGCATAAACTAACGCTCCCAGAAACATGCAATATTTAAGTTTATGTAAAAATCAAGCCCCTGATGGTCTCAGGGGTCGCAGCGTTTTCAGCCTTTTCTTTCGAGCGGGGAAGCGTCTGAGAAAACAGATTTCTGAAGGCTCAAACTTTCCGACCTCTTTGCTCTCCCTCGTTGCATAAACAATTGTTTCTCCCCTTCTCTGTGATTTGTTTTCCTTCTTCCTAATCTTATACAAAGAACTGACTTCAAGATGATTATGAAAATTGTGCCGGTGTTGAAATGAGATGAGAGGAATAAGCCTGTAGCTCTTTGTAGGCTGACAAGGACGGATTACCTCCTGGTAAATTTGGTTGTCAAGGCTGGCCTCTAGTCTCCTGCCTTAACTTCTTTTTTAGATGGAAAGCTTCAGGCAATGAAACATGTAATCGGTGTTGATTTATTCATTTATTTATTTATTTATCTATCTATCCCTTTAATTTTCCACACTATTAGTTTTGTTGATTGAATTGCTGTGAAATTGCTGGTTACTGTATGATATTATTGTCGGGTGCATTATTTTTTTTTTTAGATTCGGTTTGTTTTAAAAAACTGCTGCTTTTATCAAATACTGTACGTAACCCACTGTGCCATTTTCCCCCTCAGTGACTACAAGTCCCTGAATCCTCAAGATATTAAAGAGAACAACAAAAAGGTAAGAACTGCCACGGGGGGTTAAAAAAAAAAAAAAAAAAAAAAAGACGTAGCCTCAGTTTTGGCTTCGCTGCGGGTTTTTATTAATTTGGGGAAAGTGTGGTTGTTTTGTAAGGTCATAACCGCGGCTCACAGAAGGTATTCAGCCTCCCGTGGTTGAAATCGGATGCATTATTGACTCGCGTTTGTCATGGTCTTTAACGTTCACAACAAGTTTGAGGCTGACGTTAGAGTTTCGTATTTGTACGCCCCGCGTTCGGCGTGGACGCGGGGGAAGGAGCCGGCCGCCCTCCTGCCAGCGCTCCTCTCGGCCCCCTCGTCAGCCACGTAATTAAAACGGAACCCAAACCCCGGGTTTGTGGAAGGCAAGACTGCTCTTTCTCTTCCTCCGCTGCTTTGATGGGGGATTTTTGTGGTTTTAAAGGTGAAATTGTGCCCCCGCTTCTACACGCCGCAGCCCAGGGAGGCGGTGGGTTGGTGTAGAACCTGGATTTTTACACGGCACGGAAAGTTTAGGATGAAAAGTGTCAAGGCAGTACTTGGCAAATAAACCAAAATATTGGAAAAAAATAGCTGCGGGCAGCTGCTTGAGACCAGTCTTCGTGCCTTTGTGATGCGAAGGTGTAAAAAGTTTCTCTGGCAGAAGCAGGAACTCGCCGAAAGACTTAATTCTGCTCGCTGTTTTAGATGTGCTACAAACTTTGGTTGAGCCCCAGGGACATGTGCAGAAATTAAAATCTTCATGTGAGTCACTGATAATAAAATTGTTCCTGAAGATCATCTGAAAATTGTTTTTAAGCAGCTGCCGCCTCAGTGCTGTGATTTCATTTTTACACCACTTTAAAAACACTAAACTGAATTGGGATGAAGGCATAAAAATATACTTCCAATAAATCGTGTTCAATATTATATAGCAAATCTACCTAAAGAGTATGAGATTGTAGATAGGTGGAATTTCTGAAAGCACTTTGTGAAAATTCATTTGTGTTTAGGGAAATTCTGTTTTAATGTGCCTGCACACTTATGTGTTAGCCAGGGAGCTGCTTGTCTTTAAAATGGTACTTCAGCATTATAAACAACGAAATCTCTCTGAGCTACTGTTATCTGAGGAGTGATTTGGCCAATGGTACCTTCTCCATAATAGCACGGGGTCGTACGATGACCTGAGTGGATTAGCTGTGACATCACGGTGTTCCCTGCGCCCATATGGTTTTGCACTTCAAATTTTGTCGAGCGTCCGGGCTAATTAAGATGGATTATAAAAAAAAAAAGAAAGGAGAGATTATTCATGAAAAGCGTTAGCAGTACCATCGGTACTTTATGAAACCGCGATGGCAAACGGCAAACTTTTTGTTTTAGCCCCTCTCCCCGGCAGGGTGTAGTTCCCAGGGCTGGAGCAGTAATGATTGTTGTGCTTGTGCAGTTGGGTGGGTTTTTTTTTGTTTTATTTTGTCTTTCATCGCCCCTCGAGCCTCCGCCTGACAGCGACGTTGAGCATCTCAGTTGCTTCCTGCAGATTTATTTCCCGGTCTCACACGGTTCTGCCCGATAACCCCACCTGCCCCGGGCTGGGACCAACGCAGCCCCGATGACAATGCCTGCCTGTAAATTCCACCCAGATACCTCACAGCGTCGGACAATGTTTCCTCCTAACCAATTAAAATAACATCTATGGATGAATAGGACAATTTTCTTTGTCTGAAACATCTCTTCTCTTTTTTTTTTTTCTTTTTTTTTTATGTGGCCGTAGATTAAAGATTAACCCCATAGAGTATATCTTTCAGAAGCCTGTCACCTTGTTTGTATTTTAATTTAAAAACAAACAAAAAACAACAACAACAACAAAAAAAGAAAGCTTAAGAGACGTCTATTTCAGTGCAATTACTGTGTATAATGACACATTGAAATGCGCTGTTACAAAAAAAAGCACCTCTGGGGAGTTTCTTTATAATGCGTTTGCCAAATAGGGGCTGCCACTGATGCCGACTGAAAAAAAAAAAGGGTATTTACCTGTGACATCTGATCTTGGCCAATATGTCAGTGCGTTACATAGTTGGGAACTGGTTGGAAAACTGCCCGTGGTGCTTGTGCTGATGGATCCCAATTGATGCCTGTCAATCAGCTTGTCAGTAAGTTAAAAAAAAAAAAAAAGAAAAAAAAAACCCAAGAAAAAACTTCATCAGGAGATCGATAAATAGGTTTAGTGTCCTGAAAATACATACGTGTGTGTGTGTATTGGAATTTCCACAATATAATTGTATGATGTCAAAAAAAACCCCCTTCAAACAAGTCCAGATTCCATCAGCGTTAGTCAGAATTCAGATGTATTTTTGGTGCATTGTGCTCATTGAAAATTCAAATTTCTGTGAGGAACAGAAGAGAAACCAGGATTATCTTTGAGAAAATTAAAAACATTACAGGGATACTCTTCCAGCTGATCCAAAGAGTCGTGGTTCCACTGAAGTGTTATCTATATCCAACTATCCGTATAGCCTCCCCAATAACGTTAACCAACTGATTTTATTTACTATGTCAACTTTATTAGTAGTAAGTAGTAATTAAAAATGTGTTAAAATTACAGCATACCGGCAGTACAGTCCCTTATCAAGCACGGAAATTTTTCATGTTGCTAATAGCGTGTCCTGCACTTTGGAAATGTGAGCTGCTGAACCACACTTGGCTGGAGCTTGGAGGGGATGAAGGGGCGAGACGTGGAAGGGCGCAACAGTGTGGCTCTAATAATGAACTTCTGCTTTTAATGACTTTATTCTTTAGAGAAGCTTGTTTCATCCAGGGATTATTGCGCGGAAATGGCAATACGTCTTCTGGATGTTCGAATGGCACTTTCCATTTTGTGATTTTTTTTTTTTTTCTTTTTGCCTTTTTTCCAGTTTTTGCGCATTTCTGCTAAATCCCTCCCTACATTTGAACTCAGTTGTCTTGGCAAAATATTCCGCTTCTCAAGGGGGGAATCCTTTTAGAATATGTGTTTTAAGGAGAAGAATTCGGAATCATAAGGGGGGGGGGGTAGCATTGGGTTAAAATGGGAAAAGCTCCTTGCCTTGCAGCTGGCAGCCGTGGTTTTATAGCCGTCTTTTATTCATCGCTCACTTCTACCCTGTGATCCCACAAAACCAGAAGCCCGTCTGCAGCTCCGCGTGTAGGGGTTGTTCCTTGACCTCGGGAGGATCAGGCAGGAGGGGAGTCCAACCCGCGGGTAAACATTTGCAAAATCAAGGCTTAGTTATACCCCTGTCGGACACAACAGTTGGACTTGGGAAATGCAGTCTGTTAATGCCAAGTTACAAACTAGTGAGAAGCGCTCGGCGTTTATAAATATACTGGAATATCCAGGAGCCCCCGCCTATTTCTAGCAGTGAAGGAGAACCCATCACGGGCTGCTCTATGGACACGTACAAAACATACCACGGCTAATTATAGAACTAATGACTGTAAAACACGTGCATGCCAATCTAGGTATCTACTGCGGTTAAGAAGGGGAGAAACAGGGATGTGTATCGCCCAGAAGGAGAAGGAGAGGGGATGGGAAATGAGTATCTGGCATCAGTGGAAGACCGTTGTGTTTAATCCTGGGCATCACCAGAAGAACCGAGCTGACAGTGAAAAGCAACGGCCGCCCCACTGAGAACGTCCATCGCTCCAAGTTCAGTCCATCTGCTGGAGCATTACCCCTTGTAAGCAAGTGCCTCTCCTGGCAACTCCAAAGCACTGTCCCCACTGTCATTTTACAGACCCTGGGAGATGATCCTAGGATTTAGTTTTATTAGCATATAAATAAGAAATTAAGAGTATGAAAGAGTTCAGGTCATAGAATCATAGAATAGTTTGGGTTGGAAGGGACCTTAAAGATCACCCAGTTCCAGTCCCCTGCCACAAGCAGGGACACCTCCCACCAGACCAGGTGGCTCCAAGCCCCCTCCAACCTGCCCTTGAACCCCTCCAGGGATGGGGCAGCCACAGCTTCTCGGGGCAACCTGGGCCAGGCTCTCACCACCCTCACACCAAACAAGTTCTTCCCCACATCTCAGCTCAATCTCCCCTCTTTCAGGGTCAAACCCTTCCCCCTCCTCCTAGGGCTCCCCTCCCTCATCCAGAGTCCCTCCCCATCTCTCCTGGAGCCCCTTGAGGGACTGGAAGGGGCTCTGAGGTCTCCCTGGAGCCTTCTCTTCTCCAGGCTGAACCCCCCCAACTCTGTCAGCCCCCCCTCCCAGCAGAGGGGCTCCAGCCCTCCCAGCATCTCCGGGGCCTCCTCTGGCCCCGCTCCAACAGCTCCATGTCCTTCTGCTGGTGGTGGCCCCAGAGCTGGAGGCAGCACTTGGGGGGTGTCTCCCCAGAGTGGAGCAGAGGGGCAGAATCCCCCCCGGCCCTGCTGGGCAGGTCATGTCTGTGGGCTTTGGCTGCCGTGGACTGCTGGGCCCATCCTTAGGTCCTTTCATTCTTCAGATGGTAACTCCCACTACCTCCAGCATGGGGCAAGAGGTTGTTTGTGTCACTGAGTCAGCATTGACCCACTTAATCAAACAGCATATCCCGCTGTTACCTTTCTCCACCAGAAGAACGTGGCCAGCTTTTGCCACACTTTCAGGGTCAGCCTTTTTTTTTCCATCATTAGTGGTCCCTGCTACGGCTGGGGCTGCCCCCCAGATCCACACACTCCTCTCACTTTCCGTTCTCTGTGCTCCTTGTCTCTCTTCTGTCCCACCTTTCTCCTCTCCCTCTCCTCCTTGTCCAGCCTGATCCTGTTCCTCCAGCTCCGTGTCCCAACACCCAGTAAATGACGGTCCCTCTTCTACCATCCCAGTTCTTTCCATTCCCTCCCACCCATCATTCTTCTGCTGTTCTGGATACTTTGCTTTGTATCAGCAAATACAGCATTCCTGTTTGCCTCCACTGCTTTTACTCCTATATCTAAGCACAGCTCTGCTTTTATAAATGGCGTAACAGTCTCTCGTAATCATGGAATCATGGAATCATTCAGGTTGGAAAAGAGCCTTGGGATCATCGAGTCCAACCATCAACAAAGTTCTCTACGAAGTTCTCCACAAAGTTCTCCCCTGCACCGTATCCCCCAACCCCACGCCGAAGAAGCGATACCCCGCCAAAGACCAGCAGGGATCTTGAGCCAAATCATTGAGCCAGAAGGACCCAAAAATAAATTATCCAGATAATTCCTGTGTCTAGATAAACTCTGTGAATCGTTTGTTATAGCGATATAAAAATCGCTTCGCCAAAAACACCTTGGGAAGTTATACCTGAGCAGGAGGGACAGCAGGCAAAATTTGAGGAAGATAGAGTCCAGCTCACTGAATTTTCACTGAATTTTTAGAGTTGGAAGGGACCATAGAGATCATCTAGTCCAAGTCCCCTGCTGGAGCAGGATTGCCTAGAGCTAGAGCAATGTGTTAACTGAATTTCACTGAATTTTTAGAGTTGGAAGGGACCATAGAGATCATCTATGGGATGATCCACTCCTGGGAGTGGAGTTAAAAATGAAAACTGTTTGACCCCCCCGACGAAGGAATGACATGGCAATGGGAATGGGAGCTCCTCCTTTTCTCAGAGCCAGTCAAATAACCGGCTCTGCTGGGCGCCGGCCAGGCTCGACCCGTGTTTCCACTCACCCTTGAACATTTACCAGTATGAAAACCAAAAATCATAATTGATTTCTCTTTTATTTTTTTTTTTCCTTCCACCCATCTAAAACTAAATAAATCAAGGAATTAGCGTGAAGCTGGGTGGCGTTGAAGCCAGCCATGTGTGTGAAAGGACAAGTTCTTGTCCTTGTGTCCTAAATTTAACGTCCTTTTTTGGTTCAAAGTGGTGTAGGAACAGACTGGGAATGTTTTAGCCCCTTCAGAAGAGGGTGAAAAGGAGCTGCAGAATGACCAGGGGGGAAAAGCTCCGAGGGCTTTAGCCAAGTGCATCTACGCTGACAGGAGGCCTTTTTAAAGGCTTCCTTGAAACACAATATTGTCTTCCAGGGTTAATCCAGGATAGTAATAATTAATTGTAAATTGAGAAACGGCTTTAATTCTTCAAAACTAGAAAAACCTGATGCACCAAGCCCACTCACTTAAAGGGCTAGCAGAAAGAAAGACAATGTGGCCTCACAAAGTGGGAGGCTTGCAAACTCTTTGGCGTTTAGAAATTAAAAGTGAAGCAAAAGTCACATTCACTCTCCTATTCTTCTAAATTTAGCGTCAACAAACGTTGAAGATGCATTTGTTTGGTGGATTAATACGATTTGTGTTTTGTGTCAGGTGATCTGTGGCGATGTTCTTTTGGGCTACCTGGATGTAGTTTTTCATCAGCACAAATCACTGCAATTACGTGCCCAGTAGAAGGGAGGAGGTCGATCACCGGTGATAAAGCCCAAGATGGATTAGGATCCTGTTTCTTGTATCTTTGTCCCTTATCTTAAAAAGCCATCCTTAGCTGCTTTTTTCTGGTCCAACTCTTGGCACTTTATTTTTATTTCCTTGGTTTCCTACTACTCGAGTGAGAACCGTTTAAGATACCGGTAGGTTTTCTTAGTGCAAACAGAAGGGCTTTTAAGTTGCAGTCTCGTCAACCTCTTTTCACTCGTGAAAGTGGGCATCACTGTGAGTAACCAAAGCCTTCGTTGTAGTTTGGTAGCGCGTTAGAAATATTTAAAACAATGGCACCTAAGCGTCTGTGCTGGTGATGTTCTCTCGATTTGCATTGCTATGGAGGTAGACACCCTGGGAGAGCTCTAGAAGCCATCAGGAAAAACTCAATGAGTTCAGATGTGCAACAAAAAATAGTAACTACTGCAGTGAAGCCCAAAGAGTAGGGAATAGAGTTGAGCCCAAACTTTTCCTGTAACACTGGCTATATTTTAGCCTGGCTTATTTTGACTGAAAATTCCGCTTGCGTTCTGGGAATGTTATGACACGTGAGAAGCTGCCGCGTTGTAATCCTCGTTTTGTCTGTTTTCAAAGGCATACGATGGGTTTGCCAGTTTGGGAATATCGCGATTGCTGGAGCCTTCCGACATGGTTTTATTGGCGATACCCGACAAGCTGACTGTTATGACCTATCTCTATCAAATACGGGCGCACTTCTGCGGCCAGGAGTTGAACGTGGTGCAGATAGAGGAGAACAGCAGCAAAAGCACCTACAAAGTGGGTAACTACGAGACAGACCCCAACAGTTCCGTCGACCAGGAGAAATTCTACGCGGAGCTGAACGACCTGAACCGGGAGCCGGAGCTGCATCCCCCGGACAGCTCTTTGGCCGACTTTGCTTCTCAGGACGACTCCGTCTTCGTCACCGACAGCGGCGTGGGCGAATCCGAGAGCGAGCACCAGACTCCCGACGACCACCTGAGCCCCAGCACGGCTTCCCCTTCTTCTCGCAGGACTCGGAGCGACACGGACCCGCAGAAATCCCAGCAGAGCTCCGGCAGGACTTCTGCCTCCGAAGAGGTTGGGAAGTGCGGCGCTACGGACGCCGCGCAAGCGCCGCCGGCGCCGGGGAGGAAGAAGTTGCTGGTGGCTGACACTTTGGACCTGAGTGACTTGGCCCACGTCAGCGATCCAAAAGAGGACGCCTCTCCCACCGTCGCCTGCGAAGATAACGACAAGAAGAGACACCAGAGCTCAGACAGCCCCGTTGGTTTCTCTGAGCAGAACAAGCCGGGATGTATAGCATCCGTAGAGAGCACAAGAGCAGATCCCGGTTCACCCGTCACAAAGCCCAGTTTATCTCCCACTTCTAAGCTGGGCTACTCCTACAATAAGGACACAGACCTTGCAAAGAAACCGCACGCTTCTCCGAGGCAAACAGAATCCGATTGGGAGAACGAGGCCAGATCGGCTGGAAATCATGCAGATCAAACTGCCAAAACAGCCCAGGTAAGAAATTTAAACTTTCTTTGTGCCTGGGGGTCAGGATGGAGATGCTCTTCGAGGTCTTTCTCCACGTTTGTAATTCACATCGTATCTTCAGCGTAAATGACAAGGTGGGCGCCGTGTCTTTATTGTTGGCCAATAAATACTTTGGCAGAAAGTGGGTGATGCTGAAAAGTCATGAAAAGTTGCATGAAAAATTCATTTGTAGGAACTGTCCTACTGTTGGGCTTTCCTTCTCTCTCCAATGAAAGGAAGTAAAAGTCGTACTCTCAACTAGCTTAAAGAAAATGGCTTGAAGGCTTTTGCCACCTTTCTCCTGAGTATTGCCTGCTGAAGCAAAAACTGGAAAAAGGCTTTTGATCAATTCATTGATCCATATTCAAAATATGCGACGTTCTGAGTTACCTTAAAACACACCAAACGCATTTCAAAATCTTGTCTGAGAAACCACACAGCCTCGTGGACGTAGCCGTGATGGGGAGGTAGAAACTCCGGAATATTAAGTTACGCTGCTCGTTGAGCGGCCTCGAGCCACTACTTAACCACGATATCATTTTCCTTTCTATAAAGATAAAAAGAATACGCCCACCTACCTTGCAGATTTATTGTGAGGATGAAAGTTGAATATTACATAAATGCTGAGTATTATCAATAAAAAGCGTATCATCACAAAAATATGTAAAAAATGTTATCAGCCCTGTTTATAGAAATACCAAAGTCCACTTATAATTTTTCCCCCTGCGAAGGGCTTTCCTGAGTTTTGGCTTTGTTTGGCTTTGTGCCACTAGGTCTGATAACAAAAGAATATAGCCAGTTGTTTGGTAGTGTGGATTGCTTCAAGTATTTTTAAGTTTTTTGCTGAGTGAGCACCATAAAGATTCACTTCATTGCAAGAGAAGCAGTCCATAGATGGGTTAGAGTGGCCCAATATTAGTTCCCTAGCCGACTAAATTTCTTTCCTTTTATCAGTAAAGACTCATGAAGTTTCTCTTCATCATCATCTTTGTGTACTGGATGAGGAAGGAACAATTTGGTCCGTACAGAATAATAGAGCAGGGGGAGAGAGGATGTCTTCTCTACTGAGATTTGCATGTACAAGGGTGTATTAGGCCAAGAAAAAGGAAGAGATGACCTCAAAAACTGTTCTCTGTTGTGAGTTCTCTGTGCGTTTGCACACGGTAATAAAATCTCAGATCTGAGCCTCAATCTTAACCTTGGGCACTCAGTTGTTGGTTAGAGTCAACCATGGCTGCCCCATCCCTGGAGGGGTTCAAGGGCAGGTTGGAGGGGGCTTGGAGCAACCTGGTCTGGTGGGAGGTGTCCCTGCCCGGGGCAGGGGGTTGGAATGAGATGATCTTCAAGGTTCCTTCCAAACTAAACCATTCTATGGTCTCCATTTCCCCATGGTTGTTGCAGGAGGCACAACCTGCAACCTCTGTCCCAGCTCTACCTCATGTAAAGACCTAGAGACACATTGTCCCAGAGTCTTCCCAGTTGACCTTGACTGAGGAGGCAGCCCTGGGGCGTATATGTGTATGGGAGTGTATATGTATGGGAGTACATAGGTATGGGAGTATATACATATGGGGGTATATACGTATGGGAGCTCACGCTGCTCGTGCAGAAGCTCCCCTTCTGTTAATTCTCTGCAATATAATTGGTCACGTGCATGAAGACAGGACTTCCTTGTGGATATTCACAAATGAAGCAGAAGCAGATATTTTTTTGCCGGGCTTTTGCCTTCTACCCGGCCTCTCTGTGTTCAGTTTAAGTTATAAATGAGCGATACCCGTATAAGTAGCCAACGAAGCATTATATTTGCATACATATTAAAGTAAATAAGTAAACACATAGCGCATTTAACATAGGCTTCCATGAAGCCAATTATTTCTTTTCCACAGTTGCAGTTTAAAGGCATTAAACGTTGATAGAAATTAAGTTTTAAGGGGAGGGGAGAGAACTCTTATTTACATTATAAAGGCCTATGACTTTTTTTTTTTAATTTTACATTTTGATCATCTTTACTTTTCATTTCTGTAGAATGCTCTGTCACCTCATGAAGCTGTAATCCATGTGACTCCTGACCTTTTATTATATAGGAAGGCTCCTGGCCATTAACTACGGTATAAATGTTAAGTACCCTGAGGCTGCCTTGCTGTTAATTATATTCCTTTATTTTTAAGCAACGAATGTTGTCAAGACAGGAAGAACTTAAAGAACGAGCAAGAGTTCTGCTTGAGCAAGCAAGAAGAGATGCGGCTTTAAAGGCAGGGAATAAGCAACTATCCAATGCCATCATCCCGGCCCGCAATAAGCAGCTGAACGATGTAAGAAATATTGGCAGTAAGATTACGATTCTTCAAATGCAATTGTCTTACAATTCTTCCTCGATTTCTTACAATTCTTCCAGCGTTGTAAGAAAGTTTGGCCGTTTCCGTGGTTAGAATTCCTTGGGGGTGCGTGTGCTCCTGTGGGCGGCGGGTCCTTGCAGAGCGTTTCTTTTCCACGCCGGGTCTCCCGGTGCCCTGGTGTCTCCCGTGCCCTCCTTTCACTTTTAAAACCCCTTTCTCCCGCCGCCGTGGCCGAGGGAAAGGTGCCGCAGACTCCGCTGGGAGCCGCGGTCCGGGAGCACCTTCTTTGATTGGCACCGCAATTTCTAACGGGACCGAAAAAAAAAAAAAAAAACCCACCAAAAGTTACTACTTAAATGACAGCGGAGTCATTGATGCTATTTTCCATTACTTCTTTTTCTCCGGTTAATGTAAATGCGGTCCCGGGGCCTGTGATGTCACCTACTTGCTGCTTGGTGAGTGTGGTGGCAGTGACCGGGGGCTGCTTGTGACCCTCTCGTAAAAACGAGTTGCTGGAACAATTCCTTTTTGTCCCCAGCATCGGTCAGGCTGGGGAGATGGGAAAGTGGAGCTGGGGAACGAGCTCCAGCGTGGCAGCCGCCCCTCCAGTGGCCTCTGTGCCGACCTGGAAGGATGCGTTACTCTCTGGAGATGAAAGCTAATTAATTTTTATGCAAACCTTTGCAGGGCGGGTTTTGTGATTCTAACTGTTGCGCGTTCAGAGACTGTCCCGGCAACCGAGAATGTAAATGTAACTGAAAAATAACGATACAGAGAAAGGCTCGAGTCTTTACTGATTCATATCTTCCAGAGCCTAGTCCTGAGGGGCAGATTCTGCTTTTGACATAAGTGGGATCATGCAATCAAAAAATGAAGACAGTGATTTACATGTCTCATTTCATTCTCCTAACTCTCTTGGATCCACGCTGTACTTTTTTTTCTTAATAATTCCTCTACCAAAACTGACACTTCATTTTTTTTTATTTTTTAAAATATATTCATGTATGCAGACAAGTCTCATTTGTATAATGATATATAGGCAACTTTCTTATGACTTTATTTTTAAGTTTTTCTTAGATAAGTATATTTTAGTATAAATTTCACTTTGGAATATTGTTTTAATTAGTTTTTCATAAAACAAACAGCATCAGAGGAGGGATACTACGGGCAACTACTCAGGCAGGAACAACTGTGATCAAATTTGCCTAACTTTTTTTATTACAAGCTCTTATTTTCAAAGGTTTTGCAACTTTGCTGGTATTTCATTGTTTGAGCTGAGATTTTCTCCATCAGCTCTCTGCCTCAGGGTAATATTTATTTTTACTTTTTTACTTCAAAAAAAAAAACCCTGTTCAACCGTTTCTCATTGTTTTATCCATGTTAAAAAAATGCCTTATGGGAAGAAGGTTCCATCCCCTTGAAAAATCTGTTCAAAACAAAGTTGTGTTAATAGCACAGTCTTGTCAACTGTAGTTCAGAAAAGCTGGTCAGTAAAAATTGCCTGTATGGACACAGCCCAGCAAGAGCATCTTCTGCCGTGGCTCCCCCAAGGACCAGGGCCCATTCTGATGGAGATGGTAGCATTGGAAAGCAAAATTTCCTCTTTTAGACTCAAACTCCTGCTAATGAAAGCCAAATGGGAGGGAGAGGAGGTCCCCCACGGGCACACAGAAGAGAGATGCCCCTGGTCAATGGCAAAGAGGGAGATGGCAGTGTGGAGTTGGACAAAAAAGGAGACTGTGTCTATGCCGTGAAAACCAGCTGAAGGACAGGAGATGGGGACGGAGTTTTCAGGGTGAGAGTTGTTATTGCATAGTTCAGGGAGCCAGATTACCCATGGGACCTTGTGTCGTTGATTACAGGAGCTGAAAACTGAATAAGTAGCCTGTAGGAAAGGGAAGGGCAGACCAGCATTTCCTTCTGCCTCCATCAGAAGCTCTTTGCCATGTTGGGAAGGTACCTTCAACCCAACGTACTGGAGGTGGCATTATTCCTTGAAGAACCAACATTTCTTTCTGCCTCCATCAGAAGCTCTTTGCCATGTTGGGAAGGTACCTTCAACCCAACGTACTGGAGGTGGCATTATTCCTTGAAGAACCAACATTTCTTTCTGCCTCCATCAGAAGCTCTTTGCCATGTTGGGAAGGTACCTTCAACCCAACGTACTGGAGGTGGCGTTTTTCCTTGATTGCTCATTTCCGACCCAGGATTCATGGGGACTGATTTCTGGAAGTTTTGAGCACCCACTTGTAGCCAAGTCAAGGGGAACTGTGCTGGGAATGAATGGTCCTGGCCCCTCTGAAATCTTGGGTGCTCCAAGCAATCAGGGAACGGGTCTTCTTGGCTTGAGTTGTTTGTATCAAAGCTCCTCAGCTCGGAAGGGTGTTGGGGAGATGGAATTTGGAAGCCCTTGGATACGATAGTGAAGAGTGCCACAGAAATGCTCTGGAGAAATTAATAGTTCTGTGGTCAGAGGCAAGTTTAAATCGCGTATTTTAAACAAGGTGGAGGGCAGGCAGTGGATGGTGAGGGTGAAGTGAGATATTGAGGAGTTGTTCATTCGCTGAACAGGCTCAGTCATGGCCCCTGAAAGAGGCAATTATCCCGTAGGAAAATAAAGTATGGGTTATGCAATTAAAGACTGTACCAAATGAGAACCCGCGCAGGGTTGTGCAGCCAGTGGGATTTCAGCATCTCCTGCCTTTTGAGTGCTTGACCTGCCAAGGTTAATGTTCTCCTCATGCATTTTGGTGGGAAACATGCATTGTGAAAAGGGGGTTCTTTAATGGGGGCTGGTATAGTATTCATATTTAATATATTGTAGAAAGCTGATATATAATTATATATTATATAAAGCTGTATGTAACATATACCTATGTTGTATACATACCCATACATGTGTGTGTTCTGAATGAGGATGTATGTATGCATCAACATACAGAGATATAAGATAAAATGCATTGATTTCTGGTTTTCTTTAACATATTTGATCTTCGTGGAGATGAGGCATTTCCACTTGATATAATTGTGCCAGTTTACTACAGGGCACTGCGTGTTTGGTCGTTAGAAAATAGTACAGACTCGTTTCTATGCGGTGTTTTCTGGTCGTTAAGGCTAATAATAACAATTTTGGCTCAGAGCAGTGTGGTGTGTGTCGGTGGGCAGTAATGTGGAGTAGCGTGTTACCCAAATGAGAGTTACGGTAATGAGAATGGGCATTAAGTAGTGGGAACTGGACTAGGCTCATTTTTGGGACGGATTGAGAGGGATTCAAAGGAAAATGGTTTCAAATAGGAAGATCTAATTTTAAATAAGAGAACTTTAAAGAGGTAGGCCAAGGCCAATACTTTCAAAAGTAACTCTGGAAGTTCGCAATTGCACGTTTTCTCGATACCTTCACGAAAAGAGCTTCAGGCAGCCTGGCCTTTCACAGTGTGCTCTGAAAATCAGTCACCCCAGCAAAGTGGGACCTGCAGAGTCGTTAGTGACTTTGGAAAATCTTGTCTCACGGGCCTTGCTGTTGCCGCTCTACGCGTGTCGTGTGAGAACTGTGAATCGCTGTTTTCTTAGTAAAGAAGTGAGAACAATATACGGTGCGTGGGGCTGTTCTGCTGCTCAAGGTCAACGACAGGGAGGAAATTTCCAAGTCTGTTCCGTGGTCATAAGTCCAGGTTATTTGGGTATGTGCTCGCCTGATCTGGTTTGGTAAAAGTCTTTTTTGAACAAAGAACAGGTTCCCTGTGTCTCCTCTGAGCAAAGAGCAAATGGACCTTCTTCAGCCTAAGCCTTACCCTTCCTCTGGTAGAACTAATGTTGTGTTATTTTTTTCCAGTGGTCAGGTACTCTGGGCTTGCAGTTCTTTTTGATTTGTTGGGGTTGTTGGGGTTTGTTTTGGTTTGGTTTTAGACCTCTGTTGTAAACCACGGACTTTATTGGCCACTAACTGGCTGCTTTCCCATGACATGTCTGTTTTCTTGTCCGCTTACCCCTTTTTCTTGAGTCTTCCTCCTTGCTGCAGTGTGCTTCCATCTCCTCGTGTGTGTTCTCTGGGGTTAGGCCCACATCAGTATTCACGCTTGCTTTACTTTCTTTTTTTCTTTTTTCCTTTTTAACTCGGAAATTGCTGAAATTGGGGGAGCAGAAGATCAAGGCGCTGAATTTGCTGGTGCGCTTGTTCTCTCAGTCCCATTTTCCTCTGAATCATCTAATGAGATGGGTGCTCTTCCCCTTCTTTAGTTTGTGTCTTCCTGTTCTTTCCTCTCTCCCAGACTCTATTTCATCTCTCTGCCCTGCCTGTTTCAGCTCCCCTTCTTCTCCTTTTTAACTTTTCTGTCTTAATACCTGCTCTCTTTACTTTTTCTTCCCTTGGACGTCTTCCCTCTGTGCTTTCTGCCCCATCCTCTTCCCTTCCTCTTCATCCCACCAGATTCGGTCCAGTCAGACTCCACTTGCTCCCTCTGTCTGTATCGCCTTCCCTTTTCTCCCATTTCTTCCCTACTTGCAGTGGGGTAGGAAGTTTTTTTTCCCACCGTTAGGTCTGCCCATTTGGTGCTTCTCAGGAGCCCACAGTTTGCAGGCTGGTTGCCCACCAGCCCGTGTGTAAGCCCGTGGGCAGGTATTTGAAGGCTGAGAAGAGACCGCGTTGATCAGAAGGTCCTTGAGAACATGCTCATGGTTTGGGAGGGTCATGGGTATGGCCTTAAAATTGATGCAGCCTCTTGGAGACGGGAAGAATTAGCTTAAGAGCTCTGTGAACAGAGTGACTGATCCCCCCCATGGATCCCTTTCTCAATGGTAGGTTTATAAACAGCTCGGCCTTTCTTAATGTTTTCTTGACGTAGGTGTGCGTGTAGTGACTCTTTTACGAGCTGCTTCTGTCCTTTCCAGCCTGGCCTAGCCGCCGTAGTCACTTAGCTTTAAACCAGGAGAGCCTATTTATTAGCTTACTCATTTTTATTTAACTGGCCTTTTCCCATGATGAGTATCACAGGGCGAGAAGGGACGTATCTGCTCCCACGCACCTGCTCCCACCAGCTGCTGGTGGCAAAGGGGCAGGCTGGAGGGGACCACGACGGGTGGGAAGCACTCAGGTGTCGCAGGGCTAGAAGGTCTTTCCAGTAGGACGCCCTCCCTTGCAGGACGTGGGGTGGAACCTCTAACTCTTGAGTCTCAGCGTAACTCTGCTGTCAGCAAATATCTGTGGAGGCCGGTGGCAAAATGTTCCTCTTCTTCCCCAGTAATGACTGGTCCACGTGAAAAATGGAAATTCACTGCCGCTGTCATTGGCTCTGTAAACTCAACCTGGGTCTGGGGATGGAGTCAGCGTGACTACAGAGAATGGAATTGGGAGTGAAGAAACGCACAGGCAGCTTTAATTAACCTCCTTTGTGTATATGCATTACGATGCAGTCTTTAATTATGTGATCACATACTATTTTTTCCCCCAAAGCAGTTGCGTCTCGTTTAGCTCGAGAGGATTGAGGTGGTGTTTGTCCAGAGGACCTCGGTCCTTTCGGCTGCAGGAACCAGGAGGTGTGTGGCCAGCGAAAGGATGAGGTTGTGATGAAGGTGCCCGAAAGAATTAAATGTAATGCCGCCTTTCTTCTGAGTTCCTCATCGGTTCTGATAAGATTTTTGAACCAAACTTCCTCCGAGTGGTCATTAATTCCGTGTCCTTCCTTGCTCTGGGAGGCGAAGGTTGGATTTGCAGGTGTGTTGAGCATCCAGGTCCGTCAGGGAAATCAATCAGAGCTGTGCTGGGGACACATAAAAGGCTGCAGAGAGCTTCGTATACTGAAAAAAAAAATATAAAAAATGCAAACTAAATAACCCCAGGTAATAGGTTTCCCAGAGGGAGCACCCAGTGTTAGATCCTTTTAGCTGGATCTCTCCATCGCCTCGGTTCTCATCCGTAATAACACCACCGCGGGGTGTTGTGAGAAGGGAATGTGATTAATGCTTCTGAGGCACTTAAATACCCCCGTGATGAGCCCTGTAGAAAGGCCCTTGAAGAAATTAAGAGTTCTGTCGACGGAGCAAGATCTGAATATTGTGGGGCGAAGGATGGCGCTACATGTTGATGGGGCCGGCGTGTTGAAGGGTGGAAATACAAAAACCCACCAAAGCGTGGAACGGCGCTGGGTAGAGCTTGGATCGGCAGTTTTATTTCTGGCATCTCCCAAAATTGCGTGTCAGATTCTTTTCGACTGGTTGTTTGCAAGGTAGAGAGCCTTAGGAGGGAACACCGTGTTGGTTAGCAGGAAAGTCATGAAAAATAGCCCTCACCTGGCAAAGGATGTGTTTTCCTTCCTAACACCGGCCACGGATCCTTCCTAAAGTTATTTGAGTTTTGCTTGAGCTGAGGATTCCTCCGGGGTGGACTGAGGCGCGGGACTGGGAACCTCATGGGGATTTGGCCAAAAATTTTGCAAATTTAGGATCTAGCGTGGATTCTGGGATGCAGGAGTTGAGGAGCGTGATGCCGAGAGGGAATCCCTCTGTCTTTTCCCTCTCCTGAAGCAGGAAAAATAGCAATTCTTCCTTCACAGCAGCGTTCTGAGGGTGACTACACCAAAAATTGTGAGGGACTTCGTTTAGACAATAAGTATTTAAATCCAGCTTAAGTATGAACTGAAGGGGGTATTTTCAGAGAGTAATCCTGAGGCACAGGGAAAGATTTGGGTTTACTTCCCTCTGCTACCATTATTTCACAGAATCACAGATTCTGTGAAATCTTTATTCATCTTTATTTGAGTTGAATGACAGCTAGAGCTGCCCCCCCCAAAATTAAAATAAATAAATAAGTAAATAAAAGAGGTTTGAAAGAGCAGTGGGGACTGTATTCAGCTTTTGTAGTAGAATTAATTTGCAGGGACGACGTCCGTCACCCAAAAGCTGTTCCCTCCGACCACGCAAACACAGGGGGCAGCAGGACCAGGCTGTGCCTTGAGATTGTGGGGCTTTTTCTGCTCAGAATATTGCTTTTTATTACTCCCTTTGCTCAAAGGACTTGTTGCAGCTGTATCTAATTCATATTTAATAAGCTCTTTTTACTTCAGGTGCCAATCTAGTGTGCCCGTTACTTCTCATTTTCAGAAATATCTGAGTGCAAAATAGTAACTTTTTTTGCATCCACACGGACTAGCAGAAATCGAAGTCTTTTAGAAAAGCCTCAGAAAGCGACAAAATCTGAAAGGAGACGAGTTTGTTTACTCTTACTTCAATTTTGATTGCGTACGTTTGCACAGATAGGGGATATGCCAGCTGCAGTAAAATGAAAATAAAGCATTCTTTTAAATGCTCAGAAAAAAAAGCTTTCAGAAATGATCCTGTTTATTGATGGTGTCCTCCCAAGAATCTGCTGCCCCCCCCGAGCTAATAAGCTCCAAACTGTCTCGCTCTAATAATATGTGACCAAAAAGTAGATTCTGGTCTGCGTGACCAGCAGTGGTGCAGGTTGGAGATTCACAGTAGGCAACAAAACCAGGATATTTCAATTTAGTAGCTCAACTTAGCATTGCAAGTCTTCTTTTTTTTCCAAATATATTAACAGCTTCTTGAAAATGAGCACTGGGTAGCTTTATTCACCCATTTTCATTTCTCCATGAAACCAGCATCCCTACTCCTGTAGCGTTAGGAAAGGCACCTAGCTTATCCGTGGATTTTTTTTTTTATTTTTTTTTTTTGTAGTCTCTTCAGTTGGAAAATAAACGCCTGTGATTGAGGCAGTGATGTTAATTCATTTAAGGAAACACTCCCAAGTTATTCCCATCGTGTTTTGTTTTTTTTTTTCTTAAAAAAACAAAGAGGGAAAAGCTGATCTTTATTAATTAAACATCTAACATGAATTTATTGAGGTGTAGGACTTTTTGCAGGTGGCAACCTTGGTCTTTTAATATTAATTGGAAAATATTGATTGAAAAAAGACTGGTCTGTCGTGCTGATAATTGTGACCAGATTTAGATATGATCACTAGATCTTCCAGAGATTACAAAGAAGCGGTTACCATCTAATTGGTAAAAAGATTGAACATTATTTTGGTAATCCCTGAGCTTTGGTAACTTATTCCCTGTTGTTCATTTATATGTCTTGTCTGTATTCCACTATAAAGTGGTTAAATATGGTTTAAGCTGATAAGACTAGGCTGTATAGTATTTACATTTCACGGGCATTCCAAGTTTTATAGCTGCTTTAACAATATACTTTTCTTTAAATGAGGGTTAGACCTGCTGACTGCACACTTCAAAACCACAACTGGCCTGGTATTTACTTCTTCCCGACGACACGCTAAGGTTGAGATAGCCTGATCTCGTTTCCTTGATGGCAAGAACAAGCAAGTTGTTTTATTTAACGTTACTCACTACATGAAGGAAAAAAAAAAAAATAATCTGTAACTTTCCAAGAAGGTTCTGCGTCTTTTGACTCCGCGTTTTGATCTGTTTAAGCACTTTCTTGCTATGAAGTTGTGATATTTCGCTGTTCGGAAATAACTGCCGTGGACGACTCTCTGACATAGCTGGGAAAATAAATCAATTAGTGCGAGCAAACTCATTTCTGAGAAGAATTAGTACGCCCCGCCGGTTTTATACCGGGAGGGATTTCACGACTAAAGTGTAACCTTTGATAATGCAAGACAAATGTTAGGCAGTTTGAGTTTTAGATAAAAAAGCTTGAGATTCTCAGCTGCGTTTTATTGCTGGTATTTCCATAAGCTGGTGTCTATTTACGCCGCTCGAGCGTCCGGCCTAAAGCCAGGACCTCGGGGTGATTTCTTCTCTGGATGGGAGTTGAAGGTGCTGTGCGCTCTGCAGCCCCAACGTTACTGCCTTGAAAACTCCCAGAAAACAGGCTGTGGCTTTATTAACTGAATTTTTAAGGTCGCCCGAACGACTTGAGTTCAAAAACTGAAGCGTCTTCCTTCCGTTTATAAATACGAGCCAAAAAAAAAAAAAAAAAAAATAAAATATTAAAATAAATAAAAAATGAGGGGTCTCGGTGCTTCGGAGCTCTCCTCCCTTTGTGTCCCAAGCGAGACCCGGGTTTCTCAGCATCTGGAATGCTCTTTTCCTACCGCCGCCACGAACGGTGGAGGTTTTCTGTGGGGATGCTCAGCGCAGGCTGTTGTGAATCCCAGGATGATACCGCCGTGACCGAGAGCTGTATTTTGCATTGCCTATTCTGTTATGGCTCAGCATGCACAAGGGTAGAGTTAAAATCTTTATTCATTTCATTTAAAAATGTTTCTTTTGTTCTCCTTATCGTGTTCTGGCTTTCCCAAGGATATATGCCTTGAACGAAAAGTCACATGTGCATTACTAATTGTGTGCCATTGTATTTACAGTTCCTAGTGGTGGCACTGTGAAGCTACTAATTCTTTTGCTTCACTTGATGTAAAATAATCTGAGTGTCTTTGATAGCAGTGAAACAGTATTAATTGTTTTGTACATTTCTTGGTCACTCTTCTTAGGTGGTCTTCATAATCTATTAGAACTTTCAGCCAGATTTTTTGTAATGTCATGCCTCCAGCAGTGATTAAATTGGTAATTAATGAACAGTCCTTGGCAACGTAAACCACATCCCGTTAATTTTCCCTTTTGAGTTTTTTAGAAGTTGTCGTCCTCTGTCAGAAAGCATTGCGCCACCTTGCTACGGCCCCTTGGCACCAAACCACGACGGCTTGATTTTTTGCAGCCATTAGTAGATCAGAGCAGTAATTTCACAGTATTTTGGTCAGGGTAATTATAGTACCAAGTACCGGGTAGAGTTGGGAATTCACACAAGAAGTCCAGAAATACCAGGTGAGCTTCCTTGTGTTCACTGGGACGTTATGATTAGTTTAATTGGGCTTTGTTTGATTCCAGCCGCAGAGACTCTTTGTGCCACGGCGCTGCAGCCACTTTCTTTCCACTTTAGTGTTTCTGACCCGCATTGACAGGAACTGGTGCAAAAACGAGCTCTTTGAAGTGGGACTCTTTGGAGAGGGCAGCGACAAAAGGGGAAAAAAAAAGGGATGTGTAAATAGTTGACTGGAGCAAAGCT
>QJSC01017374.1:669466-683601 GCA_003697955.1 Calidris pygmaea
AAAGGCAAACAAAGCCCCTGTGCCATCCACCCGGCTGCCTCGCAGGAGCCCTGGCAGAATTGCCTTTCCAGGGGAAGGAGATTTGAGGAGCAGAGTAAATCCCTGGGATCTGATAGGGAAATCAGTGCCCTGTCACTCCCGGCCGAGATACCGCGGCTGTGTCCATACGCCTGTGTTTACTGTAGGGTTTGATGAGTTGTAACCTGCCCATGCAAGCTGTTAATGAGGCTAAATCTCGCTGCTTGAGGACTGAATTACAGCACACCTCTGGGCTTAATGGTTATAAACAGAAAGTCCCATTAGGGCTGCATTCGGATGCAGGCATTTGCATTTCTCCTATTGTGCCGCGAACAATGATGAGTAAATAGCTACAAACAAACAATTTGCATGGAAATGGGGGAAACGTCCCTAATTAGTATTTTGTGCTCGTTTTATTAATGATCGCTTCAACTACCTAGCGCTCAGCAGCAGCTCCCAGCAGCATCTGCAGGTGTGGGATGCTCAGTTTCTGGGCTGGTGGGAAGGCTGCCAGGTCGGCTCTCCAAAATCAGGCAGTTCGTTAGAATTCCTCTCGGTTTGGGTCAACTGCCTGGTACCTGGGGTTTTATCCCGCTCCTTCTGGCAATGATAGGAACTTAGGAGGAGATGTGACTTGTAGCCAAACGCTGGATTTGTTGCGCTTTGTAATACTGAGGGGCAGGGCGAAAACAGTCCTAACTTCGAAAAAAAAAAAAAAGAAATAATTGTATTTTTAGGGGTAAAACTGTCTTAACTTCGGGAAAAAAAAAATCCTATTTTTGAGGTGAAAACTGAAATTGTTTCCCTTATGGTTTAATGGATTCTTATAGCTATGTTTTATAAATTTTTATTTTTTTTACTACGGTGGGTTCGTCTTTTCCAAAATTTCATGTGGTAGAACTTTGCTCATTTATGTAACTGAAATATTATCGTGCTTCTAAGACAGTTAGGAGCTTTAGTGGGACAGCACTATCTGGGATGGTTCCAGTGTGATCTCTTCAATTACTTACCAAAGCCCCACAAGTAGGATGTGTTAAAGTGATGGGAAGTCTTTTCTGCTCTGGCATCTGTTGTTCTTTCTTTAATTTTCATTAGTGTTTTGTTGTTTGTTTTTTTTTAAAAATATGCATCCATTGAAGTAGAAGGATTAGATTCCTTTCTGTGCCCAGATGTGATGTCACTTTGCACTTTGGCATCAGCTTGGTGACGGGAGTAACCCAGAGCAACATCTGGCTTCTCATTCTGGTTCTATGAGAGAATATTACCCGAAGAAATAATTCAATTTAGTAAAACCATTTTTATTGCCATGGTAAAACTTTGTCTAGTTATTACTTTGCGACAAAAGTGTCTGAAAATTTACGTCAAGGTATTTTTACGGAACAGAATTTAAAAATGCTTTAAATTGCAAATAATTAGGTTTCTAACGCATTAATAATTTGAGGAATGCTTTTTTAAAAAAAAAAAAAAAAATCTGATTCATGGATGCCTTTAAAAATTGTGGTGTGACACCCAACTGATATCGAGCATCCTATTTATAATGTGGGCCAAGCACCATGCTGTAAACCAGTTACTATCATGATGATCAGATTGAGAATGAAATTGCATTTCTGTCAATTACTGAGTTGGCAACTGTTCAATATATCTTAGCAGCAAGATGAAGAGCGGCGTCGGCAGCTGAGAGAGAGAGCTCGTCAGCTAATAGCAGAAGCTCGATCTGGAGTGAAGATGTCAGAACTTCCTAGCTACAGTGAAATGGCTGCGGAAAAGTTGAAAGAAAGGTCAAAGGCATCTGGAGGTGAGCTGAGGAACCTTCTCTCTTATTCCTATGGCAACCTAGGAACCCGAGACCTTTTGGGGTATCGCTTTTATTCACACTTCAAAATGCTGTTGTTCGTCAGGTGCGCCTAGCAAAAGACCTGATGCGTGGATAGACCATAGATATGTTTCCTAAATCAACGTTGTGTCACTTAATTTCCACTGATTAAAAGAAAAGCATATACATGATTAAAAGAAGAAGATCTTACGTGAACAAGTAGCTCACATTGGCCCGTTATTTACAGATTTGTCATAACCCACGTTTTTTTCTGATTGTTGGTTAAAAGCTCTTCAATGTGTATTTTTATAAAGGAGCATGGACATAATGTTGGGGGGAAACAACATTCAAAATACTTAAGAAACTTTATTTTGTATTAGATGTGTTCTGCTTGGGAAGAGACGTTTAGAGGCGGCCGATGGGAGGTGGGGGGCAGCAACCTTTTGATTTCCAATGGCAGTCTTTTGACGAACCACTTGCCTTTACAGGTTTTGAGTTGTAATGTTGCTATAATGTCATTAAACTGACTTTGAAATGTCATTAAAATGCATATACCTGCCAGTGCTACGCGCCGGAGTAATGTAGTGTCACTCAAACCCAAGCGGGTGCTGAGCAGGCGTTTCAGTCCAGGCTTCGTGCTCTTTTAGTGGCATCTACGTATTCTCAGGGTAAATGGTATTTCTCCTACTACCACGTGGTTGGAAGCCAAAGT
Organism: Calidris pygmaea; assembly: GCA_003697955.1. Taxonomy (NCBI): domain Eukaryota; kingdom Metazoa; phylum Chordata; class Aves; order Charadriiformes; family Scolopacidae; genus Calidris; species Calidris pygmaea. The sequence goes on from QJSC01017374.1 coordinate 672,010, forward strand.
GTTGGGAACATCCAGCTCTACCTTCACAGTGCACGTAGATTCAACAACAATATTTTTTTCTTCTCTACTACGTGTGTTTTATATGCACGTATGCTTAAATATAGTCTCATTAAATATAATCCTATAAACTAAACCCTACGCTTCTGGTCCACGTAACACCGAAGAGAAAAGCAAATGGTCAAACATCTCCCTTTGGGTCTGCTCTTCAGTTTTCCTCTCTTTGCCCATTAAACCCAGCTTTGTCCACAGAACTCTCTTTCTTGATAAACAGCAAAATTACATCCTCGGTGGGGAGGGAGTGAGATGGGCTCAGTAAAATGGCACGGTACGTGTATATTAAGTAGACTATGGTGTTCTTCATCCCTCTTCACAATTTATGACTCCCCATCCTACGTTATTTAATTGCTTTCTCCTCACTGCTTTGTCGTGCCTGTACGTAGCTGTTCCTGCCATCTCTCGCCTCGAAGGAAGGTACGTTTTCTGGGAATATCCAGAGTAAAAGTATTTATCTGTGTAGATGGCACACGCCCTCAGAGAGGTCTGGTGTTATTAAAGGAGGAGACAGTATCGATACTGATGACAACTTGTTTATAAAGTTTATCACCACTCTACCTGTTGGGTATTACCCAGTATAACAATGTCACTCCTTTCTGCTTTTGCATGTGTTTTGAGTTATCTCCGTGGTCTATGTTTCTTCCATTGATTTTTCTTCGTTCCTACAGTAGTTTGGCCAGGTTATTTCAACTTCTCTTGGACTCCCAGTTTTCATTCCCTGGCTTCCTTTTGTTCCTCTTTGCTCTTTTCATGTCACTGTGCATTTGATGGCACTTCCTTCTACTTACTCATTCTCAAAAAGCTTTCCTTGTGGCACATCTTCCACCAGCTTCTCCCCCACCACTGGTTATTTCAGGGGCCACGCTAGATCTCCACTCAAGGAATTCGGTCGTCCAAAGTGGAGTAGTTCTGTGAAATGGCACCAATACTTTGTAAGCCAAATAAATTATAATTATTTCTGGGTTTAGTCTTTTTCACTTTTTTGATTTCCACCAAAAATTAGAATTTAATCGACGATCTCTTTATCACAACTGAATTCTGAATGTTGCCCCTGCCTGCTTTCACATGTAGTAGGTCTTTTTTCTGTGTATAGTTCTGTATTCCCTATACAATACCCAAGACAAGCTTATAGTAATATCTTACGTCTTCCAAGCTCTCCTGTCCATTATGCTTCATTAATCTCTTCTTCTGCGTTGATTGCTACATTTTAATTTACAAAAAGGGAACGTACCGAATCATCTTCCTCTCTCTTGATTCAGTTATTCCAGGAAAAAAAAAAAAAAAAGTGACATTTCAGCTTTGAGGTTTGGGAGTTTTTAAAGACTAACTTCTTGCTCACTATTGTAGGTGAAAATTTGGTCTCTTTCAGTGTTCCTACAGGCTCATTAGGAGTTTCATGCTTTGGCGGTGGTGCTATATTCTCTGTTAAAAGGCTTTATTTAATCATGGTCTGAAAAACTCAAATGCCTATGGCAAGTTGAAACTTTCCTGGATAAGCAGCATCCTTTGCTGCGAAATCCAGTCTTTTTCATAGGTTATTTGGCATGTGAGACAGAAAATACTTCTTCCTGCCAACTGCCAGAGGGTTTGGGATGGCAGCTTCAAATTTATTAGATGTCCTACTAGCTGCAGGCTGATAAGCGGATGCCTCGAGATAGGTCCAGGGAACAGCATCGAGATAGGAATCCAAATATCCTCCCTTTTCCCAGCAGCGACGGGACAAAGGAATTGACATCTTATCTAGGTATTGTCCCCGTGCACTGGGACACCCGTCTGCTCTTGGGGGATTTCGGTGGCGCGTTTTCTTTCCTCTCTGGCACGTCTCCATCCTCTCTTTGAGGTGGCGTCTTTGTGAGGATGTGGCTGGGATCTGCGGGCGGGGAGAGCGGGCAGCGGAGGGGAGGGAACGATGGAGAGGACACGGGGTAGGACAAGCATGGTGGGAAGAGGCTCTGGTGAAAAAAGTGCCAAAAGCAGGCAAAACTGGGAGGGGTGAAGAGAGTGAACACAGGGACGACAGAGAAAAGAGGTGTTAGAGGAGCAGGGAGGAAAAAAACAGGGGAGAAGCAGCGTCCGAATGTCTTGTAAAGCAAACCAAAAAAAAGCCTTCAAAATTTCTGGAATTAATAACACAGGCTGGGAAGGTGCACCGCAGCTGAAGAACTCACCCAAGAGAGCCCGTCCGGTGTTGCACTGCACTCGTACGCCTACAGTTTTTGGGGTAGATCACAGGTTTTGCTTGCGAGGCGGTGATCTGGAGGGAGTGTGCGCGGTGGCTCAGGCTCACTCGCGGTGCTTCGTCTCCAACTCACAAAAGGGTGTCGAGTCCTCGGCTGGGTATTTCTGACAGGCCCCGCTTGTGTCTGTTGGCAGTCACCCCTCTACTTTCTTCTCCTGATGTCCCCTTTCAGCTCCACGTTTCTCCCGGTCCCGCCTTCGCCTCCTCTGTCCCCGCTCAGGTGCTCCCCTCGCGTCCCGTGCCCTTGACCTGAGCTCCGCGCCTGAAAGCAGAGCTGCACGGTAAATATCTGGATGTCCACGAGCTTGAAGGGTTCCCCGGAGATAATCCAGGAGGCATCCTCCCTGCAGAGCAGGTCCTGTTGATGCAGCTCCAGTGGCAGCTGGCACAGGCTTCTCCCCCTGGTGGGATTCAGCCCCCGTCGATGCTTTCACCTCTCTCAGAAAATTCTTCCTTTTTAACTTTGTCTGGACGTTGATGCAGTCTGCTGCAACCCCTGTGGCGTGGGGACAACCACAAACCAAGTCAAGAGAATATCAGTTTAACCAGAAAGTAAGCCTGAGCTCAATCTGAACAGTCAGACGTACGAGCTACAAAATGCCTCTGGATCTTTTTTCCAGCAATATTCTGGCATTTCCATGTCACAGAATCATACAATCATTCAGGTTGGAAAAGACCCTTGGGATCATGGAGTCCAACCATCAACAAAGTTCTCTACAAAGTTCTCCACAAAGTTCTCCCCTACGCCATATCCCCATAAACGAATAGAACGCATAGAATAAGCATCTTTTGGTTGAGATCACCAAAAGATGCTTATTTTGCTCTCTTCAGCCCAAACTGCAGTCCCAGGCTGTGTAGGTAACGGTCAGCGCTGTTTAGTTGCTGACTTAACCTTTTATCTTTAATTTTGTTCATTTCTTCATGACACGGTAAAGCTTTGCTGTCTTTCGAGGATCCCCATTTACATATTTTTCAAGGAAACGGTTCTTAAGTACTTTTCTAAATACGTGCCCTGCTTCTAGACCAAGTGCTTCAAGTTTTTCACACTAGTAATTTGTTCTTTTCATAAAAGATATCTTTTATCTCTTCGGCCTGTTGTTCCTTTTATCATTTATAATTGCAAAATCTTGTTGTAACATGCTCCCTAAACACATTTCCCTTTTAAATGCAGTGGAAGAACATCGGACTGGAAAAAAAAAAAAAAAAAAACCTAAAATAGTTTAAAATAAGTAATCTGTAGATTTGGAAAGATACTTGAAAATTTCTGAAATTACTTCAAATGAATGCTTTTAATTGAATATTATTTTTTTTTTAATAAAGTGTAAATGTCCTGATAATCATATTCAGTCAAAGCCTTCCGACTTTAAATTAAATACTGGGTCAGGTCATTATCTGACACCAGGAACTGGTGTCTTCGACATTCCCATCTCTTCTATTACCTAAAATGGTGGTGTCAAAGGCAGTGCCTCTGATCTCAGCTGGCTATATTAAATTAAAGAAAATCAAATAATCTAATAGAAGCCTTCCCTTAGTCCGCAGCAGCATTAAACCCTGTCATCTTGTTTGGATTCTTTTGGCACGGCCAGCACCCTGGCTGGTAGTCACCTTGCCAGCTGAGTTCTCTGGGCGCTTGGGGAAGTCACCGCCGGCCTCTGGGCTCCTGGTGGGTCTGGTTTCCCTCTGCCACTGCGGTGTCCCTCTTCCTTTCTTTTCCACCTCTTTGAAAAGTCCGTGGCCCCGTGCTGCCCTTAGCCTGGTCGTGGTGTGAGTGTGCCACCGTGAGCTCCAGGGTGCCTTTGGGGGCACCGTGGCCCGAGCGCCACTGCGTTTCTCCGTCAGCGTCGAGAAGGATTTAAAATGAGGTGAGAAGTCCAGCTCCTTGTTGGAAAAAGTGGAGATGCTTTGAAGAAAATTCAGAAGTTCAGAACTGCTGCTGCTTTACCCTTCCCTGTTTTCTCTTCAGTCTGCTTTTTACCCCATACCTTTCTCCACTTCATGGTGATCATGCTATGTCCTCCTACTTTGTTCACCTGCCTCGGTGCTACTTGAAGTAACCAGAGTCCAGATCATAGAACCATCTGTGGGAGCTCAAGGGGGAACAGAAAGGATGTTGCAGAGAGTCCTGAGTGTTTCTGCTCACTTGAAGCACCATCTGTCAAGTCCCAGCTCTGGTCACAGAATCACAGAATGCTATGGGGTTGGAAGGGACCTCTGGAGATCATCTAGTCCAACCCCCTGCCAGAGCAGGTCCACCCAGAGCAGGTTGCACAGGAACGTGTCCAGGAGGGGTTTGAATGTCTCCAGTGACAGAGATCTGGTCATAGATCTTGATTTGCCTGGGGAGAGATGTTCTTCTCCATCCATCCGACTCAAGCTGGGGCAGTTTGGAAGAAAGATGACTCTTCCAGGAACCAGTGATAACGAGTGGAGAGGAGCCCTGGGAAGTCATGATAGTCAGCTGAAACAGAAGGGTCCTGCTTCACAGGCTGCTGCTCATTCGTACACGCAACAGATCATAGAATCATCACAGAATGGTTAGAGTTGGAAGGGACCTTGAAGATCATCCAGTGCCACCCCCTGCCCTGGGCAGGGACACCTCCCACCAGACCAGGTTGCTCCAAGCCCCCTCCAACCTGGCCTTGAACCCCTCCAGGGATGGGGCAGCCACAGCTTCTCGGGGCAACCTGTTGGATGGGTCACTGAGATGGAAACTTCTTTGCTCCTGTCTGTCACAGCAAGAGCCTTTCCCTGAAGCAGCAGAGGTCTGCGGAAGACGTTGATTAATTACAGAGGACTTGAGAGAGCAGCTGGTTAGAAAAGAGTAGCAGGCATACAGAAAAAAAAAGGACAACAGACTCCTAAAATGACAATTATGGGGACTGTGGAGATAAAGATGTAAAGAACAGAACCCACTGCTTGACCTTTGTGTCAGCAGCGTCAGGTCTGGGGGTGAGGTTTAGTGTCCCTGACCCGAACTTCCCCAAACTTCTGCTGTTCAGGATTATGGCATCTTACTATTATGTTTAGGATCTTTTTTGTTTATATGGCATCTGAATGTACCCGTGTCCTGTAATTATAATTAGTATTTTTTTCCTATTGTGAAGTGTTTTAAAGTTCCTTTAGTTACTACACGTGTCTTCTTTCTCCAGACACCCTCCAGCCTTCTCTTTTTTGTCATTTTTACACACGTGCATGCATACATGGGAAAAAAATGTTCGTATAAGTCTGAACAAGTGTAGATAGCATTTGATATGAGACTTAAAAGCGAGGAAATACAATGAAACTACATGTTCTCAAAGTACTAATCTGGCTTTTATGGACTTCAATTTCATTATATATTTGTATTGAAAATGTGAGTCAGGATTTTTTCTGGGCTCTGCTTCACAATTCAGCACTCGCTATTTGATCTTCCTGAGGTTACCTACTCTTTTCTGTGCCATAATTTACCTACATCATCATCATCATCATTGTAATTATAATAATCGCCTGCTTCGTAAAACATTATGGGGCTCATTTACAAGTGATATTCATAAGCCACTCTGAGAAACTCGGTACGAAGATCCCATAAAAAGTATGGAGTATAATTACAATTATTATTTTATTTTAAATGTGTGTCGCTTGCAAACAGTGCTGGTTCAGGGTGGTGCAGTGCTGGGACTGCTGTCCCAGCAGCCTGGGAGCCTCCTCTGGCTACACCTGAGCTCCACGCTGGCCCATATATCCCCCCCCATATATCAGAATCACAGAATGATATGGGGTTGGAGGGGACCTCTGGAGATCACCCAGTCCAACCCCCTGCCAAAGCAGGGCCACCCAGAGCAGGTCCCACAGGAACGTGTCCAGGTGGAATTTGAATGCCTCCGGAGAAGGAGACTCCCCCACCTCCCTGGGCAGCCTCTTCCAGGGCTCTGCCACCCTCAAAGTGATAAAGTTCCTCCTCATGTTGAGGTGGAACTTCTTATCTTCAAGTTTGTGTCCATTTCCTCTTGTCCTGTCCCTGAGAACACTGAAAAAAGACCAGCCCCATCCTCCTGACACCCACCCTTGAAGTATTTGTAGGCGTTGATCGGAAGGGGTGAGAGATGCCAGCTCCCGAGCCTTTCCCAGCTCCTTCTGCTTGGCCAGACCCATCCAAAACTGGCCCTAGGCTGGTTTTGCCTCCCGCTCTGTGCTACAGAGAACTGGGGAAGGATTGTGAATTGAGCTTGTGTGTGCTTTTCAGGCTTTTAGCCGGAGATCCAGCCCAGGGAACAGTCACTGCTGAGGCCAGACTCTACCTTTATTGTAGCGGGGGTTTCCAGCAGAGCCCCCTGTGCGTGTGTTGAATTGCATCAGTTTAAAGATAAATCCGTGAGTGGACAGAGGGAAATCTCCTTCCAGACCTATTTAACGATTTGCATTTTTTATCGTAACTCGGCTTGTTCTCTAAAGCATTCATTTATTGGTTTGGTTTTTTTTTAATAGCAATGTGGTGCATGTACATGTGAAAATACTAACCTTAATGCTGTGTATTCCTACAGATGAGGATGAGGATGATGATAATATTGAGATAGATACTAACGAGGAGGTTCCTGAATGCTCTGTTACTGGAGGTGGAGATGAGCTTACTAACCTAGAAAATGACCTTGATTCAACGGGTAATTTAAATAATGGTTATTTTGTGTATTTTGCATGACTAACACTCCATCATCATGTAAGTACTGATGTGCTGCTTCTCTCTGCCGTAGCCTTATTCCTTTGTGCCTTTTCTGGTCTTTCAAACCCTAATGCTTATTCTTTTTGAATATTTTGCCTTCGCACCTCCTTGAAATTTAAGACGGGCAACAAAATCATTATTTCCAACAATGGCAGATTTAAATGTCCCTTGCTCTTTGCCGGCACAGGGGACCCCAGGCATGATTGAGAAAGCAAAGGCACCTGAAATCACCCTCCCTGGCTCGTCCCAGCGAAGGAAGGCAGGGGGGGCAGAGGGGTGGGCAGTCGCTGCCGCTCTCTGCGCTGGCATCTGGTCCAGGGGCTCGGGGAAGAGGAGGAGCAAACGGGTTTCCACCTAGGCTTGGTTTCCCCCTCCTCCCTTCCTGGGGACCAGTTCTTGTAGTTCCACCCTCTTGCTCCAGTGGGGAGGTATAAATCTGAACAGAATCAGTCCTATTTCCTTTAGAGAGTTCAAGTAATGGATTTTGAAAAAACACGTTTTAAAAGCGTTCATGTTCTCACAGAAATGCCTGTATCATCTCAGCACATGCTGGGCAAGTAATAATAAACCATGGTAGTGGTATTTCCCCTGTCAAAAATAGTAATTGAGCGAAACCTGGGTTCAGGTCCCTCCATAGGTGATAAAACATGTCAGGATCTTACAAAGGAGATGCTTAATTAAAAAGGTGCTAAGTCTTCAAAGGTGTGCAGGTAATTGTCCATCTTCTGAGCGAGAACTTCTGGCAGCATCCTCTCACTTGGTTCTGCTCGGGCTGACTGGACCCAAACTTGTAGCCCGTAATATGTGAAATCAGGGGAGATGGAGCTGAGCTGTGGGGAAGAACTTGTTTGGTGTGAGGGTGGTGAGAGCCTGGCCCAGGTTGCCCCGAGAAGCTGTGGCTGCCCCATCCCTGGAGGGGTTCAAGGGCAGGTTGGAGGGGGCTTTGACCAGGAGGTGTCCCTGCCCAGGGCAGGGGGGGTGGGACTGGATGGCCTTTAAAGGTCCCTTCCAACCCAAACCATTCCATGATTCTGTAATTCTATGACTTCATCTAGTGTTTGCTCTTTGTAAATCAAACCAACAACGATGTGTAGATAGCACTTTCTAGCCTTTTTTGAAGGCAAAAGATTTGAGTCATGTCCTTTATTTTTTTATTTGAGGATTTCCAGACACGTAAGAAAATAAATGTAGTGTTTTCAGCATTTGAATTAAGCTGATTTAGAGCAGAATCCTGTCAAATAATTTTCCAATAAATACTGGTTCATTTTAAAGAAATGGAAAATCAGTAAATGAACGTTCCTGTCACGTAGCTCCAGTGACATTTATTTCTGGGCATCTTTTATCTTGAGAGATACCTTCTCAGGGGTACAAACAACTTGGAGCAACCTGGTTCTGGTGGGAGGTGTCCCTGCCCGTGGCAGGGGGGTTGGAACTTGATGATCTTTAAGGTCCCTTCCAACTCTAACCATTCGATGATTCTATGAATCCAAACCCTGCTCCCCAGCTCTTGGTCTCCGCCATCAGAAGACGCTCTGGACAAAACCCATTTTGCAGTTGTGCCTGCAGAGTAGCCTGAGACACAAACGAGTCAGGAAGGGGGTGGGCAGTAATACAGAAAGCAGTCTAATGCTGCGATAGAAATCAGCGTGCCCAGATTTCGGTGGGATCCTGCCAATTTGTACCAAGTTCTAATAAAGGCTGAATCTCCTGGGAGCACCTGAAGGCAAAACTGCAAGGGACATTTCACGTTTGGGACTACTACGAGCATCTTAATGAATTTGTCCCCCGCTGAATCTTGGTCCCTCCCATCTCTCTCAAGAAGAGAAAACTTCTTTACTTTTATTTTCTCTGCCACTTGTTGGTTTTAAATGTCGCCATCTCTCCTGCCTGTGTCAGCCCTGCTACCGTCCGCTGCCGTCAACGTGTCTGATAAAATGTGAACCTCTTATATCATCGTTACTACGTGGTGTTTGTGCAGAAGCCCGGGAGAAGGTGCATGTACTTACATGTGAGCGCCTCAATTAAGGGCACCCTGCCTGGGTGCGCCAGAGGAGAGGGAAACCATCCTTCGTCACAGCCCAGCCCAGCCCGTTGCTGCTGGAGGCGGGCATCCCTGGGTTCCCGGCACGCCACAAACTTATTTTGGCCGAGGTGAACGAATCTGTGCTCTCCAAAACTTCGGAAGGAGCCGTGCGGCAGCAACGCAAACCCTGGCTCCGCTTCCGGCCAGATGTGAAAAAATTCAGGCTGTGCCCATGGCAAAAAAGAACTACCCACCGCTATTCCCTCCTGGTTTTCACCCCATGCCCAGATGTGGGGGGGAACGTACCCGTGGGTGACCCCCTCCCAGGGGTCTTTTCTGGCCTAGGGGCTGCCCGTAAAGTGTGTCCTGGCGCTGTGGTCTGTTATTAACGCCCTTCTCCTCGTTATTGATGTGCGCGTGTAGGCAACCGCGCGTGGAGCTGCGTTACAGGTTTTCACGCAGTCGACACTTCTCGTGTAGAATGAGCCTTATTGGGAGATAAAATTCTCCGCTCTTCTTCTTCCCTCTGGTCCAGGTTGCTAAAAACCCATGGAAAAAAAATCGGGGGGCCTTTGGCACATTTTGAAACTGCCCCTTCGATGCAGTTAGGAAGCGGCTCAAAGACAGATTTTACGGCTTCGACGTGGTCTATAAATCCCAGTAAATATTACTAGAAAGCTGTCTTTTGATACCGAAATTTTAACATTGAGAAGCTGTGCCAAGGAGCCTTAGGGTGAATTAGTAGTTCATAAACCCGAGGGGTTATCAGTACGTAGAATATGTGATAAATTGCTGTACGTCATCTTAAAATAAATGGCTCTTTAAGTGCGTTTTTATGCCAAAGTATAGGTACGTACAGGTTGGGAGTAACTTAAAGGAAACATTGTCTGCTTTCTGCGTTTTTTTGTTTACTGTCTTCAAGCACGCTTACTTGTTCAGCTGAGAGAGGTCCATAGATTTTTTGAGAGAACTTGGGCATTATCACAAATCTACGCGAAAGAAAAAAAATGCTTGTCCTTCTAGTTTTTACTTTTTCAGTTGGGAATGATAGGGAGGTGAATGAAATCTACCTTTGAAATTGCTGTAAATTCACATTGTTGTAGCGACTCTGCATTTAAATGCATCTCACTCTGTTGTGTGTGGTATTTGCATATTTAGCAGAACAAAACAGTAAGTTGGTGGATTTGAAGCTGAAGAAGCTCCTGGAAGCTCAGCCACAGGTGGCAAATTCACTCTCCGGCGCTGCTCAGAAAGCTGTAACTGATAGCTCGGAGCAAGACATTAAGGTAAGTTTTGATTAATGCTTTTGTCTCAGTACCCGTGTGTTCCGATTTGGGGTTCGTACCTCGTGAGGAGGAAAATGATTTCTTATCAAATCCTCGGCGGTAAGAAAGGCAGAAAATCTTCGTGGCAGCGCAGTCGCGAGGCGCGCTGGGTTATTCCTGTTGGTTAATCAACACGTTTTCCTTTTTCTTTTTTTTTTTTTTTTTTAAATCCTGATACTTGTCACTGGCACATAACGGTAGGAAGCCTTTCTCAGTTCTTGTTGCTCAGGTAAATCAGAAATACAAGTGGTGCCATCGGCAGGGAGGCTCTCCCTGACTTCACCGGCAGCAGGATTGGACTCGCAGTGATTTGCTGCCCTCCCTCCTTCCCTCCCTCCCTCCTCAGCCTGACCCTCTGGTTTTTCCCCCCATTAAAACGAAGCCGTGGTTACACTTTAAAAGGCACACATATTTGGACGCCTGACAACCGGTGCTTCTGAGAAAAATAGGCAAGAGTGTGCCATGGTTTTGCCTATTCTTAATGTTCACCGCTTCGGCATAAAGCGCTGAATCAACCAATCAACTTCCCATTCCATTTTCTTAATTAGACTCCTTGTGTTCTTACTATTCTATNGGGGGAAAGCGCTGCTGACTGAAAGGATTTCCTTCCCCAGATACAGAGATGCTTTGAAGTCCCAAAACAATGACTTTCATTGCTTTTCCCTTACACTGTCGGTTCCTATAAATTGGTGATGAAAGTGTGTGGCAGCAGCAGAGGACTTTCGGTCTCTATCTTTGAACAAAAGGAAGCCTGGATCAAGTCTGATTTTTGCGTTCAATTTAGCTTTCTGCAGTGGATTTAATGCAAAATGAAGCTGGCCCAAGAATAATACAATGGATTGAAAAGGCTAACTGAATTAGTGGGCTTAGAGGAATACATTTGTAAAGTGGCAGAAGTCCCCAGTCATAAAAAGGTTTCTTAAAATGGGATTTACTGGCTAATCACACCGATATTTTAGCATGTTGCCAGGCCTAAAAAAATTAGTCGCGTTTGTTGATTTTGGTAAAGACTCCTGGTTTGGGCTGTCAGATGGTTGTTGTGCTAATAAGAGGAAAACCACCCTTTTTATTTAAGCGGAATCGTAACCACCTGATCAGCGCTAGCTGAAAAGTCATCCGGAGAGGAGGAACGATACTTTTTTGAAGTTGAATTCGCCAAATGGCACAGGGGCCGCCTCTTGGGGCCGTCGGGTATCCCCCCGACGCCAGGGGAAAGGGCTGTTTCTCTTTATGAAAGGCTTCCGTGCAGGAGTTG
>QJSC01017374.1:684478-686978 GCA_003697955.1 Calidris pygmaea
AATCACTCTTCTCCTTTTTTTTTTTTTTTTTTTTTTTTTTTCCCCCGCACCTGATTCTTTCATCCTGCCCAAGTTGTGAAACCCCTTTTGCAAAAGCTGCGTCCTTGTCCCCTCGCCGAAACCCACCTTTCCAATTCGGGTCTCTCCCCCCACCTCTTTGTAAACAAAAGAAAACTGTTGTGTGTCTGGGTTTTGTTGGGGTTTGGTTTTTTTTTTTTGTTTTTTCTTTTCTTTTTTTTTTTTTTTTTTTTCCTTTCTCCTAGCAGAATGGAACAGAGGAACATCGTGCTGAGCGATTACAAAAAGCGGCGGAACGGTTTAGAAATCCCGTTGTGTTCAGCAAGGACTCCACCGTCAGAAAAACTCAGCTCCAGTCTTTCAGTCAATACGTGGAGAGCAGACCAGGTAGGAGCAAATATAAAGCCTGTTTTCTTGCCCCCCCCCCAACCCCCCATCCTATGATTTAATAATATTTAACAATAAATATATGAAAACCCGATAATGTAAGCCCACATTTCAATACATAAATATCAAGCTTTATAATAATTTTACATGTCTTTCCCCTTTTTTCAAGAGATGAAAAGGCAGAGATCAATACAGGAAGATACAAAGAGAGGAAATGAGGAGAAGGCTGCGATAACTGAGACTCAGAGGAAGCCATCAGAAGATGAAGTGCTTAATGTATATTAATTTTTTGTCTGGTTTCATGATTGCTGATAATTCCAAACTGTATGTGGAAATAGTGCCTTTATTTGTTAAAATGAGATGTTAGGTTTTTTTAGATGTCAATCTCCAGTGCATTCAAAGCAGAGTGAGAGGGGTGCACTGTTGAATTAGTCTGCAGTGTGGTGATAATTGTCAGATAAAAAAAATGAATTTTTCAGAGTTCCACAGCCCCAGCTTCCTTGAGACATTTCCATCAGGGCACTTCCCATAAAGAGATTCCAGTATTGATCTACCGGGAGGATTTTAATTATTACAATAGCAGATACCGCAGAGCTGCAGTTAGAGGGAAGAGTCACATGAGACCTGCTAGAATTTCTCAGCCAACCCATTTTGTTGGCTTGGGTTAATGGGTGTTCAACCTTTCCATTATCCAGATCAGCCGTGAATTACTAGCTGAATGATGTTTGCATTAATATAATATATATGGTAATTTCTTCACTTAATTAACGGGGAGGTTCAGCTCAGTAGGGGTATGGGCTGATCATGTGTAAAATTGATTTGTGAGGGAAATATTTGATAGACCGCAGGGAGAAAGCTGGTTTTGATGGACAGCTGCGGGACAGGAGCGGGGAGAACAAGTTTTAACCTGAATTTTATTTTTTTTTTATTATTTTTTCTTTGAAAACACAACTCAGCCTTTGATGGTGGGCGTTTGTTTCTTCTCCAGACTTTTATCTAAACCCGTTTGTCACTTGTGCTGAAGCAATCTTGTAGGGTTTTGGGTATCGCAGTTCTACCTGCGCCAAAACATCCCAACTTTTTCCGAGCCGGAGTTATTTTTAGCCCAATTGTGCTTTTGCAGAGCTGGAAAGGTCTGGCACAGCAAGTTCACGTTACGTATGCGGATGGTACAGGCGAACTCTTGGGATATTTCAGCCTGACGCAGCATTTCTTTTCATCTCCTAATAACGGTGGTTAACAATTATGCATGCTGACATTAGGGAAGTTTTCGTACTATTTTCAATTAATTACAGCTGATGAAAGGAAATATGTTGCACGTCACCCCCGCTCCCCAGACTGATGGTTTTTTCTTCGGGAGCGGCTCCCGGGGAGATTTCTTGTTGGTTTTTTTGTCTATACGACGGGTAGAAAAGGGGTTTCCACGAGAGCTGGCTGTTGTGTGAGGAAGAGAAGGGCCAAATTAAGAGGGGCATAATGGGCTTAAATTCAGATACCCCAAATTTCAAAGTTCTGGCTCTGTGCCCGGCCATGCCCTCAGCCTTCACTTGGAACACGGCTTTATTTGAAATAACGGGCTGATGGGATTATCATACCTGTTGCCTGTGTATGAAGCTGAGTTGATGGTTTCAGACACGTTTACAGAAAAAAAAACCAATCGAAACGGTCAGGGAAAGTATTGGAGAGCGCTAGGCAGCAACAAGTTAGCCTCCTTTGGAAAGCCTGTGTATTTTCCCCTTCCCGAATGACCGTGATTTTAGGTGCACCCTGTACAGAGCGCAGGTGAAACACGAAATCGTTCTGCAAGGGGTTTTTCCCCCCACAAAGTTTAAACGATTCTCCGGAGCTCTGGGGCAGGCACGTTGGGAAGAAGGAGGAAGAAGTGGATGGGCTGGCTCAGAAGGAGGGAGATTTTTTTTTCCCTAACTTCCACCAAACCATGCTTTTCAGGAGTGACATTTCAGCATTCGCATACAGCCCGTAATGACTGGGCACAGCCAAAACGGGCTGGTGGGGATAACCCGGAGATAATCACAGAATCATGGAATGGTTAGAGTTGGAAGGGACCTTAAAGATCATCCAGTTCCAACCCCCC
>QJSC01017374.1:689478-694478 GCA_003697955.1 Calidris pygmaea
TGACACAAAGTTGCTGCGTCCTTCGTGTCGTACGCACGGTGAGATGATGTCCGAGTCCCTGCCTCAACTGGGGAGTCCAGCAGCCAGCCCCAGCGGGTGATGCTGATGAACACCCGTGGCTTTTCCCGGGGGTAAGGGGAGGTACTGTGGTGCAGCCACAATAAAAAAGTCACTTTTATATTCTTGATCACTTCAGGACTTAAAACAAATGATTTCACAAGTCCTTGATAGAGATCCTATTTATGTTCTCAGCTGAAAAGCACCGTTTAGGAGAAAACACGTGAAAACTGGAGTTTTTCTTACCTATAGTTAACTTTATAGCCTTGAAAGCGGGGATTCTCAGACTCCGCTGACTATGGTTCACATCTTCACAGAGAGCCTATCTCCCGTGCCACCTCCCATGCCAATCAATATCCCATTTGTCCTCAGACAACATCCCTGTGGCAGCGACCGCAATTGCTTACATGGAAAAGTAGTATTAGGAGGGTGTTGTTTGGTTTTTTTTTTTGTGGGTTGTTTTTTGGTGTGGTTTGGTTTGTGTTTTTTTTTTTTAGCAGTCCTTAATGTGATACGGTAGTGGAAAAAAATAAATATCTGACCGTCTCTTCTTGCTACGCCTTTAAAATACTGCTGTGTCAGCTCCGTTTGTGACCCATGGGTAGTCCCCTTCCACCAGCTCCTCATCTTCCTCCCTTTCCTGCAGGCTCTTCTCCTGCCTGCTCCTTCTCCCTCCCTCGCTGGTACCTGCTGCCGTGTCTCCAGAGGATCTGCTCTGTCTCACCTCTTTGTCAGAGAGCGCCCTGGCACTTGTCTGTCTTCCCTGCCTCTCTCGAGGCAATAATTCCTGCTACAGACAAGTAAGCAGCTCGTGCCTCTGTCGTAGTCCCAGCTTCTTCTGTAAGGGTCTGGGGATGCTTCACCCGAGCGCCCGAGAGAGAAATCCGGAGGCAAAAAAGATGAGTCAACACCCATAGGAGCTGCCAGCTCGCCACGGGCCACCAAGTGGTCTGTAACACCAAGTTTGAAGGAAGAAAGCAACCACAGCCTTATAGCTAGGAAAGCCCTGAAGGGCCGTTGATGATGATCTCGGGGTTTTGCAAATACTCCCCTAGGTGTTGGTACATACCAGAAAGATGAGAAACGTGGGATGCTGCCAGCTTCCAAGGGTGTGCTGAAAAGTCTTTTGATGTTCGGGTCTTCTGAGAAGGCAGGCTGTAGGAACCAGGAGGTCACTTGGGCAAGCGCGGCTGAAAGCTCCTGAAAACACGGCGTGAAGGACAAGAACCACAAATGAATTGGTTTTATAATTAGCGTTCTCTTCTAAGCACATCTCCTTCTTGTTTTTTTGCTGCTTGGGGTTGCAATACTGGAGACCCCCAGGCAGGTAAGGGTCTGTGCTGCCCCTGTTGAAGCAGAGTGCCGTGTTCCTACAGCTCTATGGGGAAGGGCTCACACCGAATTGCCCTAACAAATGTTTGCAGGATGATCATCCCCAATAGCCCAGGAGCACGTTTCGTAGTAGGATTCCCAGCTCTGTTTCCACGTGTGCCAAAGCCCTGTGAGATAAATGAAACAACTGGGAGACTCAATGTCACGACTCGGACAATACCTTGAAATGAAGTTTGAGAAGAAGGTAGAGCATGGTCTGCTCATCCCTGTTAGGTCTGTCTGGGGGTGGACCATCTTCTCCTTCTCCATGTGCTTGGCCCTGTTCCTTGTTAGACTTTTAGGAGGAAGAAAGCTCTCTCTCTTTCTTCTCATCCTCCTCCAGCACAAAGCTGGGGATGTTTTTTTTTTCCAGTAGGGAAACTCTTTGCCACCTGGCAGAGCTGCATCCTCGGGGTTTGAGAGTCCTTTTTGTTGCTCAGCCAGGAGGGATGGTTTCAGGCTGCAGCTTGAATATCTGTTCTGGCTACATGCATTTCACAGGAAAAGACTTTGCCTCCTGCTCCCTTAAGACAGGTGGGAATTTCCTTACTGTGGGATAGTGGTAAGACCAGAAATATATTGGACCCCTCACTCCAAGAAGGACATGGAGGTGCTGGAGCGTGTCCAGAGGAGAGCCACCAAGCTGGTGAGGGGTCTGGAGAACAAGTCATAGGAGGAGAGGCTGAGGGAACTGGGCATGTTTAGTTTGGAGAAGAGGAGGCTGAGGGGAGACCTCCTTGCCCTCTCCAACTCCCTGGAAGGAGGGTGTAGAGAGGTGGGGGTTGGCCTCTTCTCCCAAGTGAATGATGACAGGAGCAGAGGGAATGGTCTGAAGTTGGGGCAGGGGAGGTTTAGGTGAGATCTTAGGAAGAATGACTTTCCTGAGAGGGTGGTCAGGCACTGGCACGGCCATCCAGGGATGGTGGAGTCACCATCCCTGGATGTATTGAAGAAACGTGCAGACGTGGCACTTCAGGGCATGCTCTAGTGCCCGAGATTGTTGGGTTGTGTCTGTTTGTGGGTTTTTTTTTGTTGTGTGGTGGTTTGGGTTTTTTTGTTGGTTGGACTCGATGACCTCAAAGGTCCCTTCCAACCATGAAGATTCTGTGCTTCTGATATAGTGACTGCCCCCTGGACCACGCAGGCTTTGGTAAACAGGGAAGAATTCCTAATTTTCACCGAACGGGAAGCCTCTGTAAGTATAGACAACGTGTGTTCTTGGTTAAACGCTGGCTCATGATATTCCTTGACTCCGTTAGGCGCTCCACTTACTTTTTAGTGGAAGTTTCTGGCACTTGAGGTGGTAAATAAAAGTTCGAAAAAGGCACCGTAGCTTTGCCAGGCCGACGGTGGCTGTGAGTAGCTGCAAGGAGTGGATCTTGGAGGTTCTCCGTGCCCCGCTCCCTGTCTGCCGTGGACCGGGAGGAGAGGAGACCCCACGCGATGCTCTCTTGGATGCAGTCGTGGTTATGGAGGGGTCCCTCCCGCTGCTGCCCTCGCCTCTTCTGCCCCACCTTTGGGAAGAGGGCAGCTCCTGGAGATGGGGCTGTAGAAAGAGAGCCCAGGTCCTCGCCTGCACGTGCGTTGCCGTTTTCTGGCCCCGGGAGGCAGCCTTGTTTTTTGGCCGGGGAAGACGAGTTCCTGGCCTTTGGCCAAAGGGGAGCTGTTATTTCTTCAGAGTTCGCCAGCCAGAGTTTGGAACTGGCTGGAGCTTGGCGTTCCCAGCGCCAGCTGCTCACAAGTCAGCTAGAAACACTTTTCTAAGATGTGTGAAAAAAAAAAAAAATATATATAAAAAGTTATTAAAATTCCCCGGCTTGCCGATTTCCATTTGAATCTGAATAGTCACACTTTCATTAATATCCTGTAATTTATGTCGCCGGTGGCGCGACCCCGGTCCTTGGTCTCTGCACTTCAAATGGAAGCGCAGTCTCACCTTGTTCCAGTGAAATGTGGTTTACTGGTACGTTGCAAAACTGGGAGGGGAATCGGTGCTTCAGAGCAGAATCAGCTTTGCCCTCCCTCTCTGGGTATATACGTGCGAGTCCCCTATAGAGATAGGGGTTTTGCGTCACACACCGAATGAAAAAGACTGGCACAAAAAACCACCCTGGGCGTTCTCCCTAAATAGGGAGAACGGTTGGGTCACGAGGAACGAGTTGTGTGGTTTGAGTACAGAAATCATATAATCTAATGTCATCGATTTCCCTTCTTCCTCTATTATAATGGCTTGACGTTAAACCATGGCAGGGGCAGGATTATCCTGCTTGCTTCGGGGTTGCACTTACCCATGTGGAGCCCAACCTGTTACGGGTGGAAGAGTTTTGTCTCTGCTTCTGACAGCGTCTTTCTCCATTCCAGATTCTTCTCTCCTTGTATTTTAAGGTGTCTATCATCTTGATATCCAAGTGCCAATTAAAATGCAGAATTATCACACGATACAATTAAAATAAAAAAAACCAAAGCAGCCTGATTTACAAATCTCTAATCTAAATTTAGCTCTTCTTTCGGTCACTATTTCTTCACTAATTGCAAAAACAACTATTTGAAAAAAAAAATTGACCACTATCAGATGTTTTGTTATCTGACCACAGGGTATGAAGTGTTTTTAATTGTTTTTCTGATTAACTGCAAGCTCCCAAACTCAAGTAGAAGCACATTTGTATTTTCCATATGAGATCCTGCACCTTACCAATGGGTGAGCGTCTTTATGGGACTGTATAAGGATTAATGAAATGAAAAAAAAAACCCTCTGCTGCTGCTGATTGACCACTGATGGTAAATGTAATTGAATTAGCAGTGCACTAAAATAAATGTAGACAAAATAAATATAGACAAGAAAATCTGGTGAAAGCTTCTGTAATGTTTTAGATTAATAGGCATACAGAATTCTTCACATTTTTTATTACGTTGTCCCTAGATGAATTCAAAGTAATTGGGGTGGTTAATTTTATTTACACAGAGCCGTTCACAGCGCATTAAATAATAGAGATAATTGAACAAGAATTGTCAAGTGTGTACTGATATCAGACATATTACAGAAGGGAATGTGCATAAAACTTCATTTCTATGCAACCATTGTTTATGGTAATTAAGTACACAGATTTATCCCTTGGTTGCCTTCCAAGCTTATGGCAACTGCTATTGTTGTGCTCCATTAATATGTAATCAGGAAATAGTTTAATTTTCTAATCTGCAGTTTGAGAATTCACTTTCTAACAACTCTTAATTACTGCATTGCCCTAATGATGCTCATGGTTAGGAAAACTGAACCAATAAACTCCGTGGAAGAAGCCAGAGGGGATTATACTTCCAGAGGTGGTGCTTACTTAATAAACTTGTTATGCCTTCACCAGAGGGAGCTCAGTGTCCTTCAAAAGCAACTAATTTTATATTTCAGAGTTGTACATACCCACGGTGCAAAGAGTTAACGTGCGGCGGGGGTGGCTGTAAATTTGATTCACTGGAGAACCAGATAAGCGATACTATCACCGTTTTGGTATTTTTCCTACTGTATACTAATTGTAGAGTTTAATTGCACGGGAAATAATGCAGGTGGTTTAATCCATTGT
>QJSC01017374.1:699478-700747 GCA_003697955.1 Calidris pygmaea
CTGTTTACCTGGGCTGAGAAGCAAAGGCCACCTCTTAAAGAGGAGACACTGACCCTTATCTACCCTTTAACATGAGCAAAGAATTCCCAGCCTTGCCTTTACCCCTTCCGCTCAAGTCCCCTGGATTTGTGACGAACAGATTCATGGGGTGGCGGAGCCCCCCTTGGGAAAATGCAAATATCAGGAAATCACCTCTTTTTGAGCGGGATGGGGACCAGGCGGGCTCGAGTCAAATGTCATACCCCACCGTGGGGGAAGGTGTGTGCCTTGGGGCCACCCCTTTTGGCTTCATCCACCGTAGGACGAGATGTAGAGAACTCCAGACAATTTGAAATAAATAAATAAACAAACTAGGGAAAAAGGGAGAGGGGAAAAAAAAGAAAGAAAGAAAGAAAGAATTCTACAAGTTGGCTGGTGTGACCCTGTGCCACCTACCAGCGTGCTGGCTGTGACCCAGCGATGTGATACTCCCAACAAGCTGAAAGAGATGGCTTGTCTCCGCTTTTCTTTTGACCTCCCAAGGCAGCTGCTTGGTGGCGACCAAATGGCATTGGAAGGAGAAGATCTGCCTCGCACCTGCCGGCTCCAACCCCGCCGGCCACCGTTGCCACCCTGCCCAGCGGGCAAGCCCACCCCTGCGTCCTTCTCTGCGGAGGACCAGGGTGGCAGAGTTAAGATAGTTTTCTTCCAAACATCGTTAGGATGGTGGGGGTGGGCAAAGAAAAGCAAAAAAAAAAAGGCAAAAAAAAAAAAAAAAAAAAAAAAAAATCTCTGGCTTGCACATTTTGCATAAATACATGGTAAGTTATCAATTGATGTTCAAACAGCTTAATTGAGTTTGAGGGGGGAAAAGGTCATTTAATTGGTCTATTGAAATGTTAACAGAAACAGATATGGCGAGGAATAGACTTTAATGGCTGCAGTGTGGCACCGATGTCTGCATTCACTTGCAAAATTGTTAATTAGGGCACTTTGGTAGTTCATTTGCTCTTGTATTGATGTGCTTAGACCAAGGAGAGAAATTGGGTTTGTATATGGTATTTACAGGGGGCAGGAGAGACTCGCCCTACAGTTAGGGAAAATAAGGAAAACGAAGTGTAAATCAGAACTGGTTGATGATTTGTGCCAGTGCCTTCATTGCAGGCCATTAGCTAGTGGGTTGTGTATTTTTGTATGTGATTGATATATTTGGCTTCATTTTTCTCGTCGTTGTAGCAGTGGACTTGAGCAACGCTATAATATGATTATGTTTTTTTTGAAGTTATGTCT
>QJSC01017374.1:701295-713807 GCA_003697955.1 Calidris pygmaea
AAAACCAGGTGACTGCGAATCACCACTTTTACAAGAGGGACCCTAGGGCTCCTGATGTCCTGCCCCAGCAGGAACAGGTCAGGAGAAGCGATGACGTTTCGCAGCAAATAAAGTGCTGACCTTCGCAGCTCCCAGACCAAAAGGGCTTTTTTTTTTGTTCACTGTCTCTACTGTAATTTCTCGTTTGGGCGCTGGGTTCTGCCCCTCGTTTCGGGGCGTTGGGAGGAGGCAGTTTGCGACGGAGCCTTTCTTTTAAGAAAGTCCTGTAGCGAGAGCTGCCACGGGGCTTCATTTACTGGTATGTATTTGTCAAAGTACTTACGTGGAGATCACAAATATGCGCAGGGCAGCCATCTCTCTCGTCCTGTGAGTTTTAATCCCAGTCCCCGGAACGTTTCATTGTGGCCCTATGCAAATGTATTTACATAGGAATGGGTCTTGGGCCCTTTAAAGAAGGCAACAAAGTTGGAAGAACTGAGGCCAACAAATAAATGAAAGTTTCTCTAAATCCATTGGATAATAGAGGCAGTGTTAAGGCTAACCACAGTGTTGAACTAAACAGAGGGATTACTCCTGGGTTTTGCATCAGTTGTTTTCTGCCGGGTGGCCTCACTTGTCAAAAAAAAAAAAAAAAAAAAAAAAAAAAAAAAGTTTAAGGGGCGAACATTCACATGGCACGTCGAGAAAAGAAGTACGCTTAATGCCATCAAAGCTCAGAAATCAGTCATTAATTTATTCTAACCTCCGATTGTTGGTCATTTGTGAAACATCTGGCCTTTAAGTCGTAGGAACCTCAACATTAGTACAATGTGGCTCCTCCTGGGGATGGGAGAGGGGTCCCGGGGGGGGGGGGGGGGCGCTGCGTGAGCATCGCGTACGGGAGCGTGGGGGCACGTTACCCTCTGCGCGCCGCGGAGGTTGCCACCGCCACTTAATTTCGGAGATTTTGTGAACGTATTAAAATGAATCCTTCAGTTAATTTACTCTGGAAATTAGATTATTGTTCATTTGCATCTTGGAAAAGTTCTGCCAGTCGAAAGAGTCTCTTCCTTCATGGTGAGTTAACAGTCAGATATTTAGCAATCTTGCAGCTTGCTAGTCAGAAATAGTTTCTAATGAAGTTGAAATTTGAGATAGAAAATGTATAAAAGCTTTCAGGAAAGACATACCCTATTTTCCATATGGCTAAGTAATTGTTATGATATTTGTTTTAAAGCTGGACTTAGACACTCCTGACTGCCCTCTAATTTGATATGGCTGGTCCCGGCGATTCTTCTGGAGGAAACTTTTGTAGGAGAACGCAGTGAAGGAGATAAATAATTTTGCAGCTATAAGCACGTTGCAAAGTATAAGAAATAATTCGGTCGCCTTCACTGCGGTGGGGGTAACAGTCTCCAGGTTATTTGCCTCTGCCGGGAGTTGGAACCGGCGTGAAAAGGAGCCCAGTGATTAAAAGCAGATTTGAAATAAAGGTGGCATCTCGGAGCTGGCAAAATTCTGCCTTTTGTTAAGCTTAAAATAACGCCTGCTATTTAATTGCCAGGACTTGGGGGGAGGGGAGGGAGGTTGGTTTTAGTTGGGGAGGGAATATAGTTCTTTATGTACAGCTTGGAGCGTGCAACACCTCCTGTCATGAAATGCCATGTGTCTCACATGGGTGTAGAGGGGAATTAGATTTTAAATACGAGGGAGAAATTCAGAGCTGTCAATCCACACGGCTCTGAGGGTAACTCGGAGCTCCCTGTCTCCCGGCGTTTACCTGCCTGTACTTTATTTTTGGTGTGTTTTTAAAGACCTCTTTGGCCTGACCGTTTGCTTTTTGTGCTCAGCAGAGGCCGGCTGCTCTGACAAAGGTAGCGATGCTCTCTCCAAGCGCGTGACAAAAAGAAAGAGTTTTGAAGATTTTTTTTGCATAAAGGGGCTTTTCCTCTTAATATTTGCTTCTCCTTTCCCCCTTGCTAAGCAAATAGATGTTTAATCCCCGCTCCATTGTAAAATTTACTGTATCCAAATCTAGTTGTAGCTCCTTTCGAGCCGGGTTTTATCGTTTTCTACCGGAGGGATAGCTGCGATTTTGGCAAAATATGAAAAAAAATAATTAAAAAAAAATCCAACAAGTAAATTAGGGGTGGCTTCGTCTATTTGGATCCTTCACGTTGAACTTTGCCCTGCAGCCAGAGTCCAGCCCCCCCCACCCCCCGAATCTGACGCCCACGTGGGGGAGAGCGCCGAAACAAAAAAAAAAAGTCACGTTTCAACTTCGTTGAAGCCCTCGTTTCCGAAACGCTGATGTCCAAAGCACTGGTAGGATTGTAGGAGATGAGAGGAGGGGGTCGGGGAGAGGAGGGTGGGGGGAGGAAAAAAAAAACTCTCTTTAAACAGCTTGTGAAATGTAATGTTTGAAACGGTCCTTTGAGAAGGTGCAGACGATGGCCTGCGTAGTGACTCTTCCCAGCTCGCTGGGAAATGAGCTGTTGACATTCTTTTGGGTCATCATCCGAGATAGGAGGGCGCCCACAAGGATTTAGTAGATAAATTCATCCCAAAAAGGCCTTTATCCGTTTCATTGCAACTTGGAAACGTTCGTGTCGAATAGCGGCATTAATGTAGCCCTTTTAGCCCTTCAAAGTGAGCCTTATGTTTAAAAAAAAAAAAAAAAAAATTAAAAAAAAAAAATTAAATCAAATGACCAGAGTAATAACTTCTTTAGGTCTTCTAAGAGGTAATTCATTATTTACATAATTCTGGAGCATAAACCCATCTTTCCTTCAAGAGGCTCTGAGATGGAATTGGGGATCTTATATGGTGAAAGAATCTCCTTTGAATTCTAATCAACTGGATCTGTCTCACATTCATTTCTAGTTTATTGTAAACAGTGGAATTTAAATTAATTTCTTCTTATCTTGTCTTTTGAAGAAAACCAGCAACATGTATAGAAGGTTTTATTTTTAAATACAGCTCAGAGTGTTTTTTATTTGGGTTTTGTTTTTTTCCTTTTTTTTGATTTCTTTCTTTCTTTCTTTCCTTTTTTTTTCTATAAATCAGGGGTCAGGCAGGATGGGTTTTGACAGCCAGACAAGGATGATGCATTAGTATAGGTGATTATGAAATAAATAGCAGGGGGGGGGGGGGGTGGAGGGTGGAAAGAAAAAAAAAAACCCAAAACTTTTTGACTTGAACTGGAGTGATACTATAAGGGCTGAATGTGCAGGCAAGGTTCCCACAATGCACTGTGAAAACCTAGGCTAACAACCACCCCGCTGCGTTGAAAACCCCCAAAAAAGACAAAAGCACAATGAAATAGAAAGCTTACCACCGGTAGCTTTCAAAACGACAAACTAGGCAAACTATACATCTCCACCACTCCAATTTTGTCAGAATGCTAATGAGCTTGCTCTGATCTTTACTCGGCTTCCCGTGTTTTCTACATCTTCAAGGACCACATGGCGCTAGCAAAATAAAGACAACTAAATGAGAATTTCGAATGCTTTTTGTATTCGGACCTGGTGCCTTTCAGTTGACGCACTCGTT
This sequence comes from Calidris pygmaea, assembly GCA_003697955.1. NCBI lineage: Eukaryota > Metazoa > Chordata > Aves > Charadriiformes > Scolopacidae > Calidris > Calidris pygmaea. The sequence continues at coordinate 704,827 of QJSC01017374.1, forward strand.
GAATATTCTCAACTTAAAAGCGTACAACAGGGGGCTGGGTATGAACTTTTTAGCAGGGGGAAATTCGTACAAAAGTAAATGAGTGTGATGAGGAAAATATGAGAAAAATTTCTGATTAATTTCCACTCTATAATATCAATGACACCTTCAGCCCCTCTCATACTCCTCTAACAAGAGATGCTGATAAAAGATGAATGATTCTGTGTTGTTCACAGTGAATGTTTAGTGGTTTTTTAATAGCAGCATTCTACATAAAAGGCACCAGGAAGTACTCTGCATTAGCAGTTGAGATCACTAGTTAATAGGATGATGTCTTTTAGCTTTTGTCACAAGATTATTAGAAAGGATGGGTTTCTGTTCTCATCCCGGCATACTTTGGAGTGCTTGTTGAGCACAAGTGCTAAAATACAGGTTTCTCAGTATTGTTTCACATGCAAAGCAAAAGCCCTTTTAATGCAACACCTTTTACTTCTTTTTTTTTTTTTTTTTTTTTTTTTTTTTTTTACCAGGTGATTTTTGTCATTGATCTCTTATCTGCCCCCTTTAGCTGTATTAATCACTTGGAGTGGTCTGCTTCTCAATGGGAGCTTGATGATGTCTATGTGTGTAGCTTCACTATCGAAAATAAATCCCTTGCATGCTCTGCACCTTCACAAACCTGATTATCAAGCTGTATTTACCAGCCTGTATTATGCCACCATGAATGCTTCTTACCGGAGTCGCCCAGTCTGTGACACAAGTTTGCACTGGGGGAAGGAGGGACAAGCTGGGAGGAGGCATCCCGCTCCCCGAGCCAAGTTTTGTCTTTTTAAAAAAAAACAATTGAGTTCCCGATTCTCTTCGGAATTCTCCAAAGTAGGCGCAGATTTGTGTTCACCAGTGTCGGGGCTTGGGGAGGAAAAGGATGAATGTTCACTTTTTGCCCGAGAGACGAACTCCCGTGTAAAAATTGGGTTTGCCACCATCTTCCTGGAGGTTTTCAAGAGACGGGTTGACATGGTGGTTAGAGACGTAGTTTAGTAATGTGGGGTTGGTTTTTTTTTTGTGTGGTTTTATTTTCCTTTTTTGTCAGAGTTAGGTTGATGGTTGGACTAGATGATCTTAAAGGTCCCTTCCAACCTAGACCATTCTATGATTCTGTTCAGGCTGACAAGCAGCCAGTGTGAAAAATAGGGCGGTGCATGCATAAAGAAAAAGTTGTGGCTCGATAAGGAAATCATCATGGGCTCTTCAGGTTTCTGACGTAAATCAGAAAGAATGAGTTAATAACACGGGAGTTTTTGGAGCAGTTTGCCAGCCTTGCTTCCCCTATACCCCATGGTTTCCCTTAGCTCCCCACGGTTCTTCTCAGGTGGACTGAAAACGCTCCAGACCACCAGGTGGTGGAGAGTTGTCCAACCATGTTGGTTCTTTGCTGGTGTTAGTTTGTGAGCATTCCCTGTTGGAAACACGTAACAATTAGGAGACCAGAAGGACATTACTAATATCCTATATTGCGATTTAGCAGTGTAGCACTAATAGCAATTGGTGTTGGGCAGAGGAAAAGGCTTTTGACCATGAGCACAAAAGTTAGGGATTTTTATTGTACCATGATAACAGGTCACCAAGCTGTGCTTTTTTTTTTTTCCTTTTTTGAAGTATTATAACACACTTGATGAGATGCTTCTCTCTGCAGTGTTCGGGGATGTTAACTCGCTGCCAGGGTTATGGGAACGGGAGTCTTGGCACCTGCCAAAACCCTGGGTGAAAGAAGCGCCACAACGTGATGGTCGAGATCTCCTTTAGAAAGTGGTAACTTGTGCTTCTGCTGTTGCGTCCAAGTGTGACTTGACTGACCTGAAGCCCACAGAGCCCTGCAGAAACGCCTGCTAGTACTGAGTCCGTGCAGTGGAAAGCCATTCATTAACGTTTCTTAACGCAGATAAACTGGCACACTAGAGCAAGCTGTTTTTCTGATGTGAGTCTTCAGGGTCCAGATCTTCCATACACAAATTTCTGCACAGATACTGCTTTTGGGGTTGCCAGAGTTATGCAATTTATGAGCCATTGAGAACTTCTTGAGGCTTGTCAACCTTTCTCCAGTTTGCCTTCTGTCATGTTGCCTCCACGGTCTCCTGCTGGCAAGCTCTTTCCTCTCCAATCTCCATCTCCTCCCATTAGCAGTTCCTGTGAAGCAATCTGGACTTGCTTTTGGTAAAGGAAGACCATCTGGCCATACTTTTCCAAAAACCCAGTGTTTCTACAGCTGAGGAGCTCCCACAGAATGAACACACCATGCCAAACCCCAGAGTTCATGGTTCTGACTCTCTGATTCGCCACATCTCTTCCATCTTAAATCTGTGCATTGCTAGGCAGAAGTTCCCAGGAGGAGACCTTTCCAAGGCCAGACATGGGCAGCTTGAGTGTTCAGCCTTCCCAGGCCAAGTTCATTAAATCCTTAAAGCAACTCAGCGGCAACAATGACCATATTTATTTATTTTTTTTTCCTCAAAGTAACACAGAATTGCCACTGGCTGCCAAAGGACTGAACGATAAGTCGGCCTCCTCTCCGTGCTTCCCTGGCTGGTGGCCTCATCATTGCTTTAAAAGAACCTGTCAACAGAGTGCTTGAAGCCAGCTTGAAGAAGAGAGCCCAGGCGCGGGGGTGCCCGTGGAGCAGGAGGCTACTCTGGAAGAGCCTTAGGCGGTGTGAATAGGCTTGCGAGCCTTCCAAAAGTCTTGCAAGACCCAACAGACACTTGCTTCTTTTAGCTGATTTCCATCTTTCTTTGTGGTATTGCAGTGTAAATGCCCTTTCATGTGGTAGGCATAGTCTTTGGCTTTATGCCTGGAAGTTAGCTTTCTCCACAATCAGTGCCTGCCTGTGAAGAGAAGGCGAGGAGAAAGGCACTTTGGCCACCCCAGGGCTCCCAGCCCACGATGCCACTGCAGTCTGCAGAAAGCCCTGTTGTTTTTTCTTGGGTTTCTCCCATTTACCACCAAAAACACCTTTTCTGTCAAAACTGGAAGCTGTGGGGCCCCGGGACACCTCAATCCCGCTGAACTTGCCCAGTTAGCCCTGGGAAGCTTTGGATCCCAGAGGCACAAACCAGCCAACTCCCAGTAAGAGCAGGCATCTTCATTAACACCAACACCAGGTCACATTCTTTGCCAACCGTCATCTCACTTCAGGCAGTTGCTTGGGTTAATTTCTTTAACGGACAAAAAGCTCGTTTTAAACTATCCACCGCCCTTCCCAGCTCCAGGAGAATGTTTTTCCTAAGGAAGTCAGGCAACGTTTGGTAAAAATGGGATAATATGCTGCCTAGCTGAACACAATCCCATGGAGCTAAGGTTAATTGGTGTCTTGCTACCAGCATCTTACCCAGCCGTCGCTTGCCAAGCGAATAGGCAACTGGTCTATGGGGTGGTTATGAGCCACAGAGAAATTAATGTCACTCATAAGACTCTGCTCGTCAACCTGCGAGGGAAATAGTTCGTCTGCCAGACCCTCACCCCCTTCTTGGTGCATTTCCAAGCGTGAACTGCGGCTTCTTCCGCACCTTCAAAGGTTCGAGCGCGTGGGTTAATGGTGCGTGTTTCCTGCGCTGCAAGCGCGGGTCTGATGGATGTTCCTCCCAAGCCCGGGCTTCTTCTGAAGTTGTGCTACGTGAGAAAATTTTGGTACAAAGAACACCAGAGGATGACAAAGGACAAGGTGGGTTCTGCCCAGTGCTGGGATCCCCGCAGGCACTGTCCTCAAGGCAGGAAGCCCTCTAGATATTTCAGTTGAATCCCGCCTCGCGTTGCCTGAATTTTGGGCCACAGACTATGTGTTTTCTTGGTATGGATCGGCGGTCCCACGTTCAAAATACATTCATAATCTTTATCGAGGCCGGGTGTTCTGTTTCTGCTGATTTTCTGTTATTTTCCCGTGGCTGCTGTGCTGACTCGTCACGTAGAGAAAATGGGCACTTCATCCTTTTGTGGAATTTTCGGCCCTGTGATAATTTTAGGTTGCCACCACCGCAGGCCACGAACGGCTCGTCTTCCCGTGAGTCAGTCCCACTCACAAATCCTCCCGGGCGCTGGGATGTGGTCCCAACCCTGACCTTCTGTTTACGCAGCTCTCCCAAATTTTACATCGCCTCTCTGATGTCTTTTGTTGGGGAAACCAGAGAAGTTGCGAGTTTCCTGTTTGATATTAAGCGAATTCGATGTGCGCTGGCGATAAAGGCATTCCCCCGAGCGGCGGCTCCCTTTTCTTGAGGGTTACAGCACTTTTGGGGGCTGAGATGGAGTGGGACAATGTGCCGCAATGTCACTCTGCCTGGCAGATTCTTGGCAGTCGGTGCCTACCTTTATGAGACTCCATTGTGCCGACATCAATGTCTCCTTCTCAACTGCTCTCAGGCAGCAAGTTAGTGGCCACGAATTTGCCTTTCTAATGTTCCTCGGGCATTTTCCCATCCGGTTCAGACTCAGGAAGCTGTGCTAGGCCTTCATCTGCTAGCTAGCTCTTCTGCGGTGTCATCGAACCGACGGTCCCATCCCCTTTCTCCCTTGGTGTTCGTCTGCCGTGATTTTTAATAACCGAGGAGGTTCTTGTTCAGTGAAAAGAAGTAGTATTCTGGAAGAAAGCTGGGCATGGCGATCTGAAATAGGAGGCATGAAGCTCGAGGTGAAGCAGCCCACCTCTTCATGCCGTGGGGTGCCTACTGCCGGGTCCGTTTTGACACTTGAGAACTTTGAAGAACTTTTTTTTTTTAACCAAAAATCCGAGCTTTTCCACCAAAGGCGGTCCCCTGAAAGCAGAGGAGGGGGATCTTTCAAGAAATTGGTCTCTCTTGGGATGCCTCAGTTTCACTCAGAGAAAAAGCGTGGATCACTAGTCGTTTAAAAATCTTCACTGTGGCTTTCAGTTGTGTGGGAGATGTTTTGCGATAGGTCTTGTGTAACTCTCCTTTAGGAAGAATGTTGCAAATATAAGCTTTTCTGCTTAAGTATTTCTTGAATTCAGTAACTCACATTAAAAACCAAGAGCTTCTCTGTGCATGAGCTGTTCACAGTGAGTGAGATGACTATTGAAGGCGGTGGGAAGTCCACCCTTGGCTTCGAAGGGTTCGAGACCTTCCGTTGGCCTTTGTTGGCAGCGCGAGGTTGGTCGGCTCAAAACACCCGGCCTCGTTTCTCATCCCTGTCCCCTCTTCCCTCTCAGCAAAGCCGTAATTGCCACGGTGGGTTGACCCCACGCTCTGGCCCAGGACACTGTCCCGTAGAGGGACAGGGACAGGTTGGACCCAGGCAGGGCCAAGAAGCTCCACGGGGGCCAGTTACATCCTGGTCCGACCCCAGGGATCATTTCATTTAACCTCTAAAAATTAAAGGTCACGTCCTAAAGCAGGAGGATCCAACTCCCACCCCCAGTGTTTTTTTGTTTGTTTGTTTGAATATTTATTGCTACGACATTGCCTTTCAACGTTCAGCCGGGTTTTAATTCTTGCTGAGCTCTTAGTTTCAACGTTGCCCCATGGCGACGAGTCCTACTGGCGAACGGTGAGGCTTTGAGGAAAAGATCGCTCTTTTTATCAGTTTTAAGCACACCACCTCCAATTTCAGTGCATTTCCCCGGGTTCTTACCAGGCAAGATGAGACAGGTCCTAGAACTATTCTTTATTTGCTATTCATGTTCTCCTTCGGGTAAACAAGCCAATCTGTCCGCTCGCTCCTAAGACAGAAACTCGTAAAAACTCGTCCCCGCCATTGGGTGAATGCAACTTAGGGGTTGGTGGTGGTTTATTTTTTTTTTTTTTTCTTTCCAGCGGGCAAATAAAAGCGTCCTGTTAAATTGGTGGCGTTGGGGTGGCTCTCGGTGGTCATCGGGCTCCTTCTGCCCGCTCCGGGGAGCGGAGTTGGCAGGTTTTTTTGTCGGTATTCGCCCCGCTCTAGTTCAGATGTGCTGGCATTCTGCTGCTGGCCTCTTCACCCAGGAGTGCTGAGTGAAGAAAGCTTCTTCTATTCTGTTTTAAAACTGTGGGTAAACACCAGCAAATGGGTGAAGAATGGGCTCTGTCTTAAGTAGGTTGTTTTTCATGTAGTTCTCTTGAGGGAAATGGGGAGACATGGGGAGCTTTCTGTGTTTAGCCGTGACACCATGGCACACACACTATACACAGTGCAAATAAAATTTAAAAACAATTACCGCTTTAAGACGGCGTACAAAGTGATTTCTGTAAACCTGTTATTTCTTGCCAGATTGAACGGGCTGGTTTGGGATGCTGATAGAAACCTTTTATTATTTATCTTCCGCAGGTTGTAATTCATTTTTGCACAACGGCTAAAAACATTTACATTTAAGGCGGTTTGTTTTGTTGGGTTTTTTTGTTTTCTTTTTTTTGAAAAAATTATTAATCTATTGGCTTATCTTGACAGATTTACAAGGCTATGAAGTGTAGAGGAGTTACTGTGTTCATCCATTTACACTGTAAACTAGCCTTGTCCCTGCATGTTGCTGCTTTTTCTTCCTTTTAAGTGGTATTCAGAGTGTTTCGCAGCACTTTCTTCTCTGTTTTCTTAGCAATGTACGGGTTTACTGTGTTAATCCATATTGGGTTTATCTAATGACTGGCTGCCCAAACGGCTTAAAAATAATGGGTTTAATGGCACATATATGCACTGATAGCTGGCCGAGCACAAGGGCTGGGTTTGGAGGTCTTTTGAGCAGGAAAGCAAAAGCAAGAAATTGTTTTCTCAAGTTGATTCAGAAGAGACATTTGTCAAGATGCTCCCCATTTCAGTGTTTAGCAAATAATTAGCTCGGAGTGTAAACACGGATCCATTTGTAAATCCCGAAGAATGTGAAGGGGAAGGTGTTTTTAAAAGACTGCCTGGAAGCCGTGCGATGTTAAAGTAAGCTAGTCGCTTTTATTGTTCTCAAAAATACATGCTTGCCATTCTTGAGCATTTTAGATGAAAATTGGCTCAAGCCGTTTTTGAGTAACAGTCAGGAAAATTATATTTGAGTGCGTGTGATGAACCACAGGAGAAAAGAAAAGAGTTTGGGGTCGGTTTGTTGTTTGGGGTTTTTTTTTTGCTATCATTAACATTTTTGGCTATCATTAAAAATTGTCCCAGTAAGGGACAAAATCACCAAACTTGACGCCGCAGCCTTGGTCAAATCCTGGATGGGAGCTACGACCAGCGCCTGGGGAGTCAGTAGGAGTTTCTCATCTCTGAGGGCAGGATTTGTTGCTACTCCAGGCTTGGTGTTGGGCTTGTTCCTAATCATCGAGGAGGGTTCTGGTAGATGTCAAGTGAAGGGAAGAATAGAGCACGCATCCTTCACCACTCAAGCCAGACAATGAAATTAGAAAATGGCACTGAGAGTTGATGTGAGAGAATTCCCTTGGATTCCTAGAGGAAGAATAAAACAAGAATGTATTGATTAAAAAAAAGAAAAGGGAAAAAAAAAAAAAAAAGAGAGAGAGAGAGAATAAAAGCGGAAAGGAAGAGGGGAAAAAGAAAATAAATTAGAGAAACCCTGCCAGAATCCTCCTCAGAACCTATCCAATAATAAGAAGTCCGACATTAAAAGCTGTATTGTCTTTTTACATAAAGGCGCGTGTACTTACTGTTTCCTCTTAGTTTCTGGTTCTGCGTTTTTCACATCTCTTAGCGAGCGTTTTGCATTCATATGATGTTTGCAGCGCTACCCGCCCTTATTTGAAGACTGTTTTCAGAAGTCATTATTGAACTATAGGATAAAAAGGTATGAGCGTAATTACGTGTTAAAGAGAATAAATATGTTCTGCTAGATAGTTAACCAGGTGAGGTTAAACAAGATAAGATGAATTCTGGTCTTTTTAGAAAACTGACAGTCTTCATTTTAAGCTACAATGTAAAGTGCTTTATCCTGAGATTAGGTATTGTGGCAGAAGCTAAAACTGCCTTTTTCCCCTAACCGTGCCAGAATACAACCTCCTTTTCTTTTTGCGCTAACAAGACTGCTTTACCACCACAGCCCACTCTAAGTAATTAAATCAATCCTTTGTACTTACCGTATTCTCCTCTAGTGACGGTACTAGATCTGATTATATGCTTCATGCATATTCAAAGTACGGCACTGACAGCTCTTTAATGAGCTCTTACTTAATCAGCGCGAACAATGTTCATCTTGTTCTTTTTTTCCTCATACATTAGAGCTAGGAACAGTTGGGGAAAAAAATGAAACATCCAGCATTCATTTGAAAAATATATTGTACTTTGAAAAGTGTCTAAGCTGGGGGAAGTTGCATTCTGCCCTTTAAAAGTCTGATGGACAAATTGGATTACTAGTATTGGATTAAATAACAAATGGTTAGAGGAGAAATGAGAAAAGCTCGCTGTGATCACAGGCTTTAATATTTTTTGTTACTTATAAAGCTGAAGGGGTCTTTAACCAGTTATTAAAGTCAGGATTAATTTGTAATGGTCCAACTTACTAGCCTTAAAAGGGTTTTGTTGTTGTTGTTGTTGTTGTTGTTGTTTTATTGAAAACAATAGTGTAATGCGTGTATTACGGAAAAAATTTTAAGTTTAAGATGGGTGGGCTATTTATAGATTTTCCTCATCTCGTACTGGCTCAGATAAGGGGTTTGCATGCGTGAGATCGATTTGTTCTCAAACATGTTTTTCGCTTCATTTAAATAATCTGTACCTTATTATTTTTTTTCCCCCAGAACAACACAGATATTTTCCCAATTCTAATTTCCCAAGCGTTTGTAGGAAGTCAATGAAATACTTGTTTTACACTTGGAAAGCGGGAACAAAAACAAGCCCAGCACCAGCAGGGTTTTACCGAGTGAAACTGTGTTAAAGAGAGGCTTTTTTCTAAATTTTTTTTAATTTAGAAATTGTAAATGTGAGTTTAGCTTGCAGCATCACTCCAGTAACAGCACTCAGTTTTTCCTGGTTGAAAGTGTTTTGCCTGCATCCTTCCACCGAGTGGGGGGGGGGGGGGAAAA
>QJSC01017493.1:2626-38354 GCA_003697955.1 Calidris pygmaea
GAGGGGGCTGATCTCCCTGTGGGGCTGAGAGGAGCGTGGTGGCCCTGGGCTGGCTTAGCCAGCTTTGGCTGCTGCAGGCCTGGCCGACCCACCAGGGCTGGAAAGCGTGGTGGGATGGAGGGCCCTGCTCCACGGGGAGGTCCTGCGGCATCCCTTGCGTCTGGCATCCAGAGAGTCCCTGGGTCCCTCTCCCACAAAGAACAAGCCCTCATGGCCTTTGGGGCCAGTACCTGTCTCTGGTTGCAGAGAACTTCAACAGGCTGAGAACCACTTGGGTGGGGTCCAGGTCGGTCAGCACGGCAAGTAGTGACTCCACGCTCTGGCGTGCTGACTCCGTGTTGAAGTGTCCCAGGTTTTCCTGGATGCAGCTCATGATCTTTCGCACCTGGAAGAGACACAGGTGAGGATGGTACTGCCACTGGAGCACAGCCATTTCCTCAGCTGCCCTTTCCATCCCTCTCTGCTGGCTTCAGGTGCCGAGACACCTGGGTGTGGGAGGGAGGAAGCAGGGGAGGAACAAGACTTGCCAAGGTTCAAAGGCAGGGCAATCCAACCACAGGGCACTTACATCCACCAGCCAGAGGTCGGGGTATCTCATGAACAGATCCAGCATGTCTCTTACTGCCCGCTTGTCAAAGATGCTGGAGTCTCTCATCGCCTCGATGAACGCAAGGACGATGTCTGTCATCTGACAAGGTGGGAGGCATTTTGCAAAGTCCTATGGGAGGAAGGAAGGGAGCAAAGAGGTCACACCGGGCCCCCGATGGTGTCTTTAGCTGGGCAGAGTGAGCAGCCCTGGCGAGAGATGCTTGGCAGTGCTGGTGGCAGTGCCCGCAGGAAAGCTGGCAGCAGGGGCTGCAGTCTCTGCAGTGCGGAGCATGAGAGCAGAGGGTCCCCAGGGGGAGGGAGGAGGCTTGGGCTCATGGGCTCGGCCAACGGCAGGGATGCCTCTTGGTCCCGAACGACCACCGGTCCTCCCGACACGACGACGACCCTGTGACGACACGACGGGAAGGTATCAGGGACTCACCCCTGTCTTCCTTGGGAGAGTCGTCCCTGTCCCTCTGGTCCCTTTGGTGTCGTCGGGGTGACTACGGTGTAGCCTTTGCTCACTCAAGTCCTCGATGCCACAGGCAAGAGTCCCAGCGGGGGTGGAGGTCCTTACCATGGCAAAGTCTCTGGTGGTGGGCAGATCGAAGGGGCTCTCAGGTTGCCAATGGAAGTTTGGTTTTTTATTCTTTCTTGATGACCTTCCTAAATAGTGGGGGAAACACAGAAGAGTCCGTAAGACACAGCAGCTTTGCCAGCAAGCTTACAAAACTGCCCTGAGATCTGCTTGCAAGATGGCAGGACACAAGCGGCCAAGGAGATTTCTGGAGGGTGTCAGGAACAGCTTCTTGCTACGGGCCCTGGAGAGACGAGCTGGGGTGATGCACGGGTGGATGTGCTCTTCACTAATAGGGAAGAAGTGGCTTTGGGACATGATAATCAATGGTAGCTTTGTTTGTAGGGACCGCAACAGAGTGAGCAGGGTTCAAGATGCTGAAGGGAGGGAGGGAGGAGAGTAGCAGAGAACAGATCCTGGACATGAGGAGAGCACTCGGCTTCTGCAGCAGAGTGACAGCTGGGGTGCTCTGGGAAGCAGCTGGGAGGGGCAAAGGAGGTCAGGAAGAGCAGCAGAGCTATCAGGAGATGTCTGTGTGCCGAGGGACAAAGCCCACCATTGTGGGTTGTTTCTCTTACTTTCGTGGTCACGGATGAACGCGGAGAGCTTCTGAAGAGCCTGGTAAGCTGCACCGCTTATCTCTTCCGTGGAAGAATGGAAAAGCAGGAGACGTCCCAGCAGTGTTCCCAGGTTTGAAATCTGGACGTGTTTATCGATGATGGGCTCGTACACTCCTCTGTGATAACTTTTCCAGGCCTGGGCGAGGGAGACAGAAGAGCAGAAGGGTTGAGGGCAATCAGTCCAAAAGCCCTGAGGCCAAGTGTGTGCCCAGGACTGGATCCCTGCGGAGAAAGGGCTTGGCAGGGCTGTGCCGTTCATGACTCCCAAAGCAACCGGCTGGGGAGGAGCAGCCCAGCGTGGGGAGAGCTGTGGATGCTCTGGTGTGCAGGGAGGGGAGATGGCCTGGCTGGAGGGGGCCTGGACCTTACCGACATGATTTCAAAACTGTACAGGTTAGAGCCCAGTTCCCCAATCATCTCCAGGGCCCTCTTCTGCACAGCTGCTGTCTCCGAATCGGTGAAGTTCAGCAGCATCTGGGAAGAGAGAAGCTGCTGGTGAGCCCTGCCAGCAGACACCTGCTCCAGCAGAAACAGCGCTGCTGAACTGCTGGGCTGGACTTGCACAACCCATTAAGGCTTCCTCTGATCTCGAGGAAAGCCTGTAGTTCCTGCCCTAGGGAGCTCGTAGGCTTGGGACAAATCCCTTGTGGCCCAACCTTGTGGCCAGGCAGGAAGGCAGATGCCACCCTCTGCAGCCACTGTGCTCCAGAAGAGCCTGGTGGCCCAAGGGAGGTGGGCACCCTCCCTGCAGTGTGCTGTCTCTGCGTGGCACACCCCTTCCCTCCAGGGTAAGGAACAGCCCTTGTGCGTGCCAGACCTGGAAGATGATCTGCACCAGCTCGGTGACTCTGTGGAGATGACAGTGTTGCACCAAATTTCTCAGCATGTGCTTCATGGTCTCCAGGGTCTGCAAGGAGGGCAAAGAGTCATGCCAGTGATTCCGCTGTCCCTCTCACCCCCAGGAGACTGCTCTGAACCCCCAGAGCTGGGGGAGGACTCCCGTGCTGCCTCGTGGTACCCAGGAGAGACCCAAGGGCAGACAATCTGCTGCATGCAGAGCAGCCTGCAGCACTGGAGGTGACCAGCCCTACGGGAAGGGGACAGAGGGATGGGGGTGGGAAAGCAAAGCTGAGACCCTGCTCTGCCTTGGACCTCTGATCATATGGCAGCACGGGGTGGGCCAGGGAGAAGCCCGGAGGGACTGGAGTCTCCTGGAGCTCACCCAGCACTTACCCTGTGGTAGAGGTTTCTTTCCGGGCCCTGCATTTCCTCTTCAGGAGGAAGGAAAAAGACTCTGGAGAAGGCAGCTTCTAGGAGGCTTTTCTCTTTACCCTCCAGCAGCCTCTCCACTGAGCTGCAAAGGGAGAGAGGGGCCAGTTGGACACTGGTGCTGGGAGCAGCGCCTCGAGGCCTCGTGCAGGTGGACACGGACCTCTGGGACAGGGATGGGCAGGTACCTCAGTTTGACGATGGCAAGCATGGCATTCTCCCACACTTCTGTGCTCAGGTGGTCCCTGGGCTCCTTTTCCAGCAGCATCTGCAGAGGACAACTGGGATGGTACCTGGCAGCTGCCAGCTGCCAGTGCCACCAGACCCTCACCCTGCCCAAGCACTGTCCTGACAGGGGGGCTGGTGCCCCCTTCTCCAGAGCCCCCTGGTGTGCTCTCACCTTGATGTTCTCTGGCAGCTCAAATTCATAGCAGAAGAAATGTAGGCACTGTGACAAGCGTAGGTTCCTGGCCGCTCTGCACAGCGTGTAGATGCTGTCCAGAAACTTGATCTTCAGGTCCTCATACTGGCAGCCACGGGGACAGAGAGACAAACGCAGCATGAGAGGGAGGGCCCATGCCCCTCAGGATCCCCCATCGGGAGCGGAGCCCTGGGGGTGCAGGTCCGTGTGGGAGAGCTGGGGGATGCAGCTCTGCCCAGCCAGCACACCTCCAGCAGCCCGGCAGCAGAGCCCCTGGCAGGAGATGCTGGCAGAGCTGCAGGGGAAATGGCTGCGGTTACCTCTGATGGGCAGCGGACAAAGGCCATGATAAAGTCCATGGTTTCCTTTTCCTCTTCATAGAGCAGTGACCATGCGGGCTCTAATGAAGGAGAAGGAGAAGAGCTGTAGAGAGGAGCTGCTGGCAGGAGAGCAGAGGAAGGAGATCTTCCCTCCATCCAGCCCCGTGCACACTCCCCTGGCACCTTCTTCCCGCCAGTGTCAGGGCTGGAGGGTGCCCGGCAGACAGGCTGCCGTGTGGGAGCACGGCGCATCGGGAAAGCCCCCAGTGCCCCGGGCTGAGGAACTGGCTTGCCGACGGGCAGGAAAGGTCCCCGTCCCACAGCATCACTGCCTCCCGCCCGCCCCGCTGCCTCNTACCTCTGATGGGCAGCGGACAAAGGCCATGATAAAGTCCATGAGTTCCTTTTCCTCTTCGTAGAGCGGTGACCACGCGGGCTCTAATGAAGGAGAAGAGCAAGGAGAGCAGTAGAGAGGAGCTGCTGGCAGGAGGGCAGAGGAAGGAGATCTTCCCTCCGTCCAGCCCCGTGCCCGCTCCCCTGGCGCCTTCTTCCCGACGCTGTCAGGGCTGGAGGGTGCCCGGCAGACGGGCTGCCGCGTCGGAGCACGGCGCATCGGGAAAGCCCCCAGTGCCCCAGGCTGAGGAACTGGCTTGCAGATGGGCAGGAAAGGTCCCCGTCCCACAGCATCGCTGCCTCCCGCCCGCCCCGCTGCCTCTCGCTGCCCGTGCCCCGGAGCAGGAGCTGGGTCCCGCCTGCTCTCTGCCTCCTTGGGAGAGGCTGTGCCGGGGCCCCTTCCCAGCCCTGAGCAGCCCCAGCCTTCAGGCAGCACCATGCCCACCACCCGTGGGACCCCCCCTGCCAGCCTGCCAGGAAAAGGTGACCCTGGCCTGGAGCAGGGTGCCCTCGCTGGCCCCAGCCCTGCCCAGGCCAACCGGGCCCCTCACTCACCCGGCCGCAGCCGCTCGACCAAGGTCACCTCGTAGGGCTCCGGTGGAGATCTGCGCCGCCGGGGANAGTGGCCCTGGCATTCAAGCACCGCAGTGCCCCCTGCCCGTGGCACCCCTGCTGCCAGTGTGGCCAAGAAAACAGGATCACAGCATCGAGGGGGTCACGCTCGCTGGCCCAAGCCCTGCCAGTCCCGCAGGGGCTCTCGCTCACCCGTCCGCAGCGGCTCCACCATGGTCACCTCGTAGGGCTCCGGTGGAGATCTGCGACGCCGGGGATCCGCCTTCTCCTCCCAGGCCACCCTGGGGCGGCTGGGGGGTCTCTCTGCCATCCTGCGGGATGGAGGTCAAGGGAAGGGGAAGGAGGAAGCCTTGGCCAAACGCCTCGGCGCTGGGAGGCTGCCGCGGGCAGCAAGGAACAGACACGGGCTGCGCTCGGGGGCTCTGGGCTCGCTCCGCTCCTGCCCTGTCCTCTCGCTGTCCTGCCGGACACTGCGGGCAGGGGGCCGCAGCCACGCTGACCACAGGCAGAGCAGTGGGGTGTCCCCAGGTGAGGTCACAAAGGGACCCACTGTGACCCGCCACCTGGGNACACATGGAAGCGGAGCATCCAGAAAAAAGGGGGAAAGAGGGAAGAGAAGGTGCAGCCGAAAATGAGCTGGGGACACCGGGAGCTCCCAGCAGCCCAGCAGCCCTGTACCTGCCAGGGCAGCCTGCCGCAGGAGAAGCAGCCTGTTGCCCTGCCTGTACCGCCCGTGTTTGCCCGGCTGCTGGCATCAGGCGGAACTGGAGCACTCCCCAGTGCCAGCCAAGGGGTGTCTCAGAGAGGGCAGAGGGGGGATCCAGCCTCCTCAGCCAAGGGGTTTGTTGGTCAGACAATAATATTTGGGAGGAGCTGGGTGGTCCCGCTGGTTTTTGGTTTGTATTGGCTGCAGTGCCAATGGGGAATGGCACTGAAATGCCATTGGGAATGGGTTTGTTGGGAGGAGTAAGTCGAGAGAATATTCCTCGACTTCCATCTCTCTGTGTGCAAAACCACTTCAGACCACACCGAAGTTGTAAAGGGAAGGTCTGCATTTGGCCTCTTTGTACGGATGGGCTAAGGCTCCTCCGGAGTTCAGAGCAGATGACAATTGGCTGTGTCTCCCAGACCAGTGGCTGTGCCAAAGCCCCCTCTTCCCTTTACTTTCCCTGCTTGGATGCATCTTGCATTCCCCGTATGCAGAGGAACTTACCCTAACCAGAAGAGACCAAGTCCAAGGTGCATCCTCAGTGGTTTCAAGTACAGAAGAGAAAATCACTTCTCTAGTCCTGCTGGCTACACTGTTCCTGATACAGGCCAGTTGCTGTTGGCCCTCTTGGCCACCTGGAAACTCAGTTGGCGCATATTCAGTCAGGTGTCGACCAACGCCCCCAGGTTCTTTTCTGTCAGAGAGCTTGAGCCACTCTTCCTGGAGCCTCCATGGGGTTGTTGTGACCCAAGTGCAGGACCCAGCACTTGGCCTTGTTGAACCTCATCCCACTGGCCTTGGCCCATTTATCCAACCTGTCCAGATCCCTCTGTAGAGCCTTCTGACACTCAAGCAGATCAACACTCCACCCAACTTGGTGTCATCTGCTAACTTACAGAGGGTGGACTCAATCCTCTTATCCAGGTCATTGATAAAGATATTAAAGTGAACTGGCCCCAATACTGAGCCCTGGGGAACACCACTCGTGACCGGCCACCAACTGGATTTAACTAACTCCATTCACCACCACTCTCTGGGCCACACCCTGCAGATAGTCTTTAACCCTGCAAAGACTGTGCCCCTCCAAGCCATGGGCAGCCAGTTTCATTCAGGAGGATGGTGTGGGAAGCGGCGTCAAAGGCCTTACTGAAGTCCAGGTAGACAACATCCACATCCACAGCCTTTCCCTCATCCGCAAGAGGTTCACCTTACCATAGAAGGAGATCAGGTTTGACAAGCAGAACCTGTCTTTCACAAACCTGTGGTGACTGGCCCTGATCACTTGGTTGTTCTTTCCATGCTGCGTGATGGCACTAAGGATGATCTGCTCCATAACATTCCCAGGCACTGAGGTCAGACTGACAGGCCTGGAGTTCCCCAGATCTTCCTTGTTGCTCTTCCTTTGGATGGACACCACATTTGCTTACCTCTGGTCAACAGGGACCTCCCCGGTTAGCCAGGACTGCTGATGCTGATACATGAGGGACAGTGATTTGGCGAGCACTTCCACCAGCTCCCACACTACCCTTGGGTGGATCCTGTCCAGACCCATACACTCCTGTGTCTCTAAGGGCTGTAGCTGATCACTATCTATTTCCCCTTGGATTATGGGGGCTTCATCCTGCTCCCCTTACCTGCCTTCCAGCCCAGGGGTCTGGGTACCTGGAGAACAACTGGTCTTACTGAGGCCAAGAATACATTAAGTACCTCAGCCTTTTCTCATCCTTGGTCACTGTGTTTCCCCCTGCATCCAATAAAGGGTGAAGATTGTCCTGAGCCCTCCTTTAGTTCTTAATGTATTTAGAAAAACTTTTTAATTGTCTTTTAAGGCAATATCCAGATTAAGTTCTAGTTGGACTTTGGCCATTCTACTTTTTGCCCCGCATACCCTTATGGTATCTTTGTAGCCCCCTGGACTTTCTTCCAAAGGTCAAAAACTCTCTCTTTTTTTTTTTTTCCTGAGTCCCAGCCAAGGCTCTCTGTTCAGCCAGGCCAGTCTTCTTCCTTGCCAGATCATCTTTTGGCACATGGCGATGGCCTGCTCCTGTGCCTGCAAGATTTCCTTTTTGAAGAATTTCCAGCCTTCCTGGGCCTCTTCTTCTCTTCAGGATTGCCTTCCAAGGGTAACCACACCAAAACACACCAAAATATGCCCTCCAGAAGTCAAAGGGAGCAGTTTTTCTAACCCCCCTCCTTACTTTTCCCAGAAATAAAAGCTCTGTCATTTCGTGATCACTGTGTCCAAGACAGCCGCTAACCACCACATCATTCACAAGTCCTTCTCTACTGGAAAACAACAGGTCCAGCAGGGCACCTTTCCTACCTAGTTTGCTCACTTATCAAGTGTGTCAGGAAGGTCTCTTCCACACACTCCAGCAGCCTCCAAGACTGTTCTCTCTCCGCTCTATTGTCTGCTTCCAGAAGATATCTGGCATGTTGAAGTCACCCATGAGAACAAGGGCCAGCCATTGAGAGACTTCTCCCAGCTGCTGATAGAGTATTTAGTCTGCCTCTGGATCCTGGTTGGGTGGTCTATAACAGACTCCCACCGTGATACTTGCCTTATTGGCTTTTCCCATCATTCTTACCCATAAACACTCAACCTTTTCAGCACCATTGTCAAGCTCTAGACAGTCAAAACACTCCCTAACACACAGGAGGGACACCCTGTCACCTCTCCTTCCTTGCCTGTCCTTTCTGTAGAATTTATAGCCATCCCTTGCAGCACCCCAGTCGTGTGAGTCATCCCACTGTGTTTCTGTGATGGCAACTATATCGTAGTTTTCCATCTGCACAATGGCTTCCTTTGTCTCCTGAGGGGTCAACAAGGCCTTTCCTCACCTGTGCTCCTGCAGCTCCAGCTGCAGCTCTGTTCCTTTCCCTTCCCCTTCTGGTGAGAAAGGGTGACAGCTCCCATCCTTGCTCCTTCACACTTGAAGGATCAGGCCTTCCACTTCAGCCATCTTACGCCACTGGAAAGCCCTTAAGCAGCCTTTCTCCAGAGCCCAGTCACACCAGTGGGTTTGGATCTCCACAGATCTCAACTCCTTCAGTCACCTGTGGGGTGAGAGCCTTTGCCACCAGGGCACACATCTGATTCCTCATGAGCTTTCTCGCTGTGTGACTCAGGAACAACCACAAAGCCACGGATGAAACGCAAAGAGTAAACTTAAACCTCGATACCTTGTGAACCGGTGATGTGATTAGTGTGAAATATATGTTTTTCTACACCCCGGTTGCAAGTCAGTTGAGTGTGTTTATAGTCCTCCTCGCCAATCTTCGGTTATTTTCCCACAGGTTGTGGGTCCCATAGAGGATAGAGCCGCCCTTCCCCATCTCAGCTCTTGTCCCGCTGATGTCACAGCTCTGGGGTGGCACACGGGGCTCCTGCTCTCTGTGCTCCAGGCTGTAGGCTTTGTTGCACATTGGGGCTGCACCCGCAGATGTGGCACCAGGGCCAAGGGCAGATTTGTCACATGGAAACCTGGTACCCGGAGATAGAAACCATGTGTGCAAAGGCTCTGCTTCACAGCAGAGGCTGCTGGAGTGGACGGCAGGTGGTCACAGAACGAGGAATGAGGTTCCCACAATGAGAACAAAAGCTGCAGTCCCCAAGGCCATGAACAGGCCTCGGCTGTGCAGCCCTGGCAGGAGAGGGGGTTGCTGTCCCAGTTGACTCTGCAGCAATGAGAGAGTCCTGTGACAGAGGTGGAGCTGGTCTCCAAGAAGGATAAGCTGCTGCTGAGAATATCCCTGGGGAAGGACAGTCCCACCATTTGCCATGGGCTGATGCAGACTGCACTGGAACAGGGTGAAGCTCTGGAACATCTGCAAGACATTGATGACATCATTGTGTGGGGCAATACAACAGAAGACAGTTTTGAAAAAGGGAAGAAAATAATCCAAGTTCGTCTGAGAGCCTTTTTTTGCTATTAAACAAAGTAAAGTCAAGGAGCCTGCACGGGAGATACAGTTCTTAGGAATCAAATGGCAGGACAGACACGCCAGATGCCGATGGATGTGGTCAACAAAAGAGCAGCTGTGTCTCCACCACCTAACAAAAAAGGAAACACAAGATTTCTTAGGTGTTGTGGTTGTTTTGGAGGATGCTTATCCCAGATTACAGTCTGATTGTGAGCCCTCTATATCAAGTGACCTGGAAGAAGAACAATTTCAAATGGGGCCCTGAGCAATAACAGACTTTTGAACAAATTAAACAATAGTCCACGCAGTAGCCCTTGGGCCAGTCTGGGCAGGAAAAAGTGTCAAAAATGTGCTCTACACTGCAGCCAGGGAGAATGGCCCTACCTGGAGCGTCTGGCAGAAAACACCAGGAGAGGCTCACAGTTGAACCCTGGGGTTTTGGAGTCAGGGATACAGAGGGTCTGCAGTCTGTTATGCTCCAACTGAAAAAGAGATATTGGCATCTCACAAAGCTTCTTTGAAAACACAGCTCCTCTTAGCACCCTGAGAGCCAGTGCTGGACTGGATGTTCAAAGGGAAGGTCCCCTCTACGCATCATTTAACTGCTGCTCTAAGTGGGGAGTAAGTGGGTCACACTGATCATACTACAAGTTCACATAGGAATCCCCAGTCACCCAGAAATCATAGAATCGATCATGGACTGACCAGAAGGCAAAGATTTCAGAATATCACCTGGGGAGGCATTGACGCATGCAGAAAGGAATCCTACCATATAATGAACAACCAGAAAATGAGAAGAGATATTCCCCGTTCACTGATGGATTTTCTCATATTGTAGGAAAACATCAAACGTGAAGGCTGCTGTGTGGACTCCTAAAAGACAAGTTGCAGAAGCTGCTAAAAGAAAAGCTGAATCAAGCTACTTTGCAGAGCTTCAGCTTCAGCCATCCAGCTGGCCTTAGACATTGCTGGAAGAGAGAAGCAGTACTTTATCTCTGTACTGATTCATGGATGGTGGCAAATGCCCTGTGGGGTGGTTACGGCAGTGGAAGCAGAGCAACTGGCAGTGCGGAGGCAAGCCCACCTGGGCGGCCAAACTGTGGCAAGATGTTGCTGCCTGGATTGAGAATCTGGTTGTGAAAGTACATCACAAAGATGCCCATGTACCCAAGAGTCGGGCCACTGAGGAACATCAGAACAACCAGCAGGTAGATCAGGCTAAGACTGAAGTGCCTCAGGTGGATCAAGACAGGAAACATAAGGGTGAACTATTCATAGCTCGATGGGCCCATGACACCTCAAGCCATCAAGGAGGATGGAGCCACATATAGATGGGCTTGTGATCAAGGGGTGGATTTGACCGTGGACACTATCGCACAGATTATCAATGAATGTGAAATGTGCTGAAATTAAGAAGGCCAAGCAGTTGCAACCTCTCTAATATTGAGGGTGATGACTGAAAAATGAGTGATGGCAGATTGATGATAGGACAAACCTATCAAGGCAAGTGCCATGTGCTTACAATTGGTGTAAGCAACCACCAGATGACTGGAAACACACTCCATGCCCAATGCTACCGCCTGGAAAACCATCCTGGGCCTTGAAAACAAGTTGGCAACATGAACCCCAGAGAGAACTGTGTCAGACAACAGGAATCATTTCAGAAACAGCCTCATTGACACCAGGGCCAAAGAGCACGGCTTTGTATGGGTCTATTACATCCCCCATTATCCACAAGTCTCTGCGAAGATTGAACAATGCAATGGACTGTTAAAGACTACCCCGAGAGCAATGGGTGGTGGAACCTTCAAACATTAGTGTACACATTTAGCAGAGGCCACCTGCTTAGTCAACTCCAGGGACTATGCCAATCGATCTGGCCCTGCCCAATGAGAAATTTATGAACTCTGAAAGGGCATAAAGTCCCCATAGTGCATGTGAAAAATATGTTGGGGAAAACAGTCTGGGTTCTTCCTGCCTCAGGCAAAGGCAAACCCATCTGTAGGGTTACTTTTACTCAAGGACCTGGGTGTGCGTGTTGGGTGATGCAGAAAAATGAAGTCTGCTATGTACCTCATGGGGATGTGATTTTGGGTGAGAACAGCCAAAAAATTAGGTTGTATGATGTTAGTTGCTAAATTACCCCTATACGTCATCGCTACTATGGTTGCTATATGCAGGGTATTACAGTGAGAATTGCCCAAATAAATAAAGAATGATGTAACCGACTCAAGTGCAGTGATGATGGAACCAGGATTGGCCTCAGCAACTGGGCCCTGGAAATTTCCATGAGATCGACAGATCATGGGCATGGGCCGTGCCAGATATACCAGCTGCGAGCTCCAGGTGCAGCATGCAACAGTTCTGCACCACAGCCCATCTCTCCTGCCGTGAAAGACTGTTCTGACAGATGGAGCCCAAAGTCATAGACTGAATGAGTGCAACGGACATTTCAGAGGGAGGGCCCATAGACAAAGGGAAAGATATCTCTGTGTGTGTACTTATATATATGTAAATATACTAAAGCAGAAAAAGTGGTAGTGATTTATTGCAAAGTCTAAGACCTAGTCATGACATAGATGGTATAGAATAAGGATTGGGTACTGTCCTGGTTTCAGCTGGGATAGAGATAGTTTTCTTCCTCTTAGCTGCTGTGTTTTGGCTTTAGTGAGAAGAATGTTGATAAAGTTGTTATTGCTACATAATGGTTATAGTGAGTCAATGAATTTTTCTGCTTCCCAAAGAAGCTGAGAGGGAGCACAGACAGGACAAGTTGGCCAAAGGAATATTCCATACCATAGTCATCCTGCTCAGTATACAAATAGGGGTTGGCTGGGAGCAGGGGTCCACTATCACTGCTTGGGACAGGCTGGGCAATTGATCAATGGGTGGTGAGAGCAATTTGTGTTGCGTCAATTCTTTTGTCCATTATTATCAGGGTCCTGCACCTGGGACATGGCAATCCCAAGCACAGATGAAGGTTGGGCAGAGAATGGCTGGAGAGCAGCCCTAAGGAGAAGGACTTGGCAGTGATGGTGGATGAGAAGCTCAACATGAGCCAGCAATGTGCACTGGCAGCCCAGAAAGCCACCCACATCCTGGGCTGCATCAAAAGAAGTGGCAAGGGAGGTGATTCTCCCCCTCTACTCTGCTCTTGTGACATCCCACCTGGAGTACTGTGTCCAGCTCTGGAGTCCTCAGCACAGGAAGGACATGGACCTGTTGGAATGGGTCTAGCAGAGGGCCACAAAGATGATCAGAGGGCTGGAGCGCCTCTCCTATGACGACAGGCTGAGAGAGCTGGGGTTGTTCAGCCTGGAGAAGAGAAGGCTCTGGGGACACCTTAGAGTAGCCTTCCAGTATCTGAAGGGAGCCACAGGAGAGCTGGAGAGGGACACTTTGTCAGGGAGTGTAGTGACAGGTCAAGGGGTAATGGTTTTAAATTGAAAGAGGGGAAATTTAGATTGGATACTAGAAAGAAATTCTTTGCTGTGAGGGTGGTGAGACACTGGAACAGGTTTCCTAGAGAAGTTGTGGAAGCCCCATCCCTGGAAGTGTTCAAGACCAGTCTGGATGGGACTTTGAGCAACCTGGTCTAGTTGGAGACGTCCCTGTCCATGGCTGGAGTTGGATCTCGATGATCTTTACGTTCCCTTCCAACTCTAACCATTCTATGATTCTATGATTAATATTATTATTTCCCTTTTCTGTTATTTTCCTCTTAATCTCTCATTATCTTAAGCCATGATACTTTTTTTTCCTGTTACTTCCTCTTCACCCTATTCCAATTGGTGATGCAGTTGGGGGGGAGGGAATGAATAAGAAAATGGCTGTGTTGACCTAGCTGTCGTCAAGGGTTGAACCACAACAACCTTGGTGATCCTGTTTTATTGAAGACCTGTTACCTGACAGGCCACATCTGACACAGTGTTATGCAAGAGTCTGACACAATAGGATCAAGCCTCAAGAAAAGTAGTAGAAACCCACAAAACAGTCAATGAGTAGGATTATAACAAGAGAAAAAAGCAGACTTGTGGCCTAAGATGAACTTTGAGAAATGTGCAGAGAAGCGGAGGGAGGTTATTGTCAGTGAAACATTGGGCCAGTTTCCATGGGGCATTCTTGAGTTCCTGATTCCTTATGCTGTAGATGAGGGGGTTCACAGATGGAGGTACCACTGAATACAACACTGCCACCACTAGGTCTAGAAATGGGGAGGAGATGGAGGGGGGCTTCAGCTGGGAAAAGAAGGCACTGCTTAGGAACAGGGAGACCACGGCCAGGTGAGGGAGGCACGTGGAAAAGGCTTTGTGCTGTCCCTGCTCAGAGGGGATCCTCAGCACAGCCCTGAAGATCTGCATATAGGACACCACAATGAAAACAAAACAACCAAAGCCTAAACAGACACTGACCACAATAAGCCCAACTTCCCTGAGGTAAGAGTCTAAGCAGGAGAGCTTGAGGATCTGGGGGGTTTCACAGAAGAACTGGTCCAGGACATTGCCCTGACAGAGGGGCAGTGAAAATGTATTGGCTGTGTGCAACAGAGCATAGAGAAAGCCACTGCCCCAGGCAGCTGCTGCCATGTGGACACAAGCTCTGCTGCCCAGGAGGGTCCCGTAGTGCAGGGGTTTGCAGATGGCAACGTAGTGGTCGTACGCCATGACAGTGAGGAGAGAAAACTCTGTTCCAAGAAAGAAGAAAAGCAGAAAGATCTGTGCAGTACATCCCATGTAGGAGATGTTCCTGGTGTCCCAGAGATAATTTGCAAGAGATTTGGGGAGAGTGGTGGAGATGGAGCCCAAGTCAATGAGGGAGAAGTTGAGGAGGAAGAAGAACATGGGAGTGTGGAGGTGGTGGTCACAGGCGATGGCGGTGATGATGAGGCCGTTTCCCAAGAGGGTAGCTAGGTAAATGCCCAGGAAGAGCCGAAAATGCAAAAGCTGCAGCTCCCGCGTGTCTGTGAATGCCAGGAGGAGGAAGTGGGTAATGGAGCCACTGTTGGACATTTACTGACTCTGGGCATGGAGACCTGCTCATGGAAGGAAAGTCAGTGAGAAGACAGGGCAGACTTTATTCAAAAAAACCTATTCATTTGCTCTTAGAGACCCACCCAACTGCCTCTCCCCTTTTGGTGAAACCTTTGGCACGTCCTTTTTGCACACTCTGGTTGGTGCTGGCTCATGACCCATCAGGGAGCTGTGAGCTCTGCAGGATTCAGTCCTGCCCTACAGCAATAGTTAAAGAGGAACATGGGGTGATCTCAGATTAAATCCACTCATGGCATCAAAGGTCTTTTCAGTTTTCTCAACTCACCCGACTGCAGAGCAGCACTGAGGGGTGTTTTAAAAGAAGAAATCCCTGGTAATTCTACTGCCTTCCAAGTGAAACCTAGTGGGTCCTAAGATCCTAAGGGGACTGTCCCCCAGTGCAGAGTGAGGACAGCTTGCCTGTCCATCACTATTGCTGTCAGATACACTGAGCTGGTACCTCATTGAGCTGGAAGAAGATTGATCACACCCAGATGTTCTCCTGAGAAGAAATGGACACTGCTGAGAGAAGAAGAGTCCAATTTTTTAAGTGCAGGTCTCCCAACCCCTCAGCCCATCTCAAAGGACTTGAGGAGGATCTCACCTCTCCCCTCCTAGCCAAGGACACAGAGGGCTCATTGCAACTGCCTACATTCAGCCCTCCAGCAGGACTTACATGGCCTTGTCACTGTCAGCTCTACTCGTGGGACTCCTAGAAAACACAGGGATGCAAAGGAAGAGCTGTGCCCTTCTAGAGGGGAATATGGAAACCAACAGGACCCTCCAAGGAAAGAGTCAACTGTCTTGGAGATGGGGTGTCCTGACAGGACAGTCGCCTTACTCTCAGCCCCACACACTGCAGTCTCCTGAAGATCAAATATTAAGGGCATTTAGATGTTTTTCCTCCATAGACACACCTGCATGACAGGACCGGTCGGTGAGGCGGCAGCAGTGGCAGCACCGGCAGTGGCAGCACCGGCGACGAGAACCGAGGTGGGCCTCACTTGGATTGCACTGTGCAGAGGGGTTTCCGAGCTCAGGGACCCGCAGCTCAGAGCCCCAGCGGGAACCCAGAAGTCCGCGACAACCAATCAGGCGCAGAGGGGGCATAGCCAGGAGCCATGCAGAGATTTAAATGCAGCCAGAGCAGGCCCTCGGTCAGTTGGCAAGGCGGCGGCAGCTACCCTCTGCAAAGCGTGGCATGCGACAGGTGAGTGCAAGGAGAGTTCAGGCGGACCAGGCTGAAGAGAACGAAAACATCCAAGATGGTCACCACTCGTTCTGCAGCCACAATCAAAAGGAACAGAGCATGCCAAACCGACCTGCCGCAGCAACATGCAGCTGTTCAGGCGGCGGGCTGCATGGAATGTCTGTCACTCTTACAGGAGGACAACAAAGACAACGCCTGTGTGCACTGCAAGCAGGTCCATGATCTGCTCAGCCTCGTGGCTGAGCTTAAAGAGGAAGTAGAAAGACTAAAGACCATTTGCAACACCCTGCCATCCTTAGGGAAATAGGAGCAGGGGAAGGCTCAATGAGGGGAAAAGTACCCCTTGCCCTCTTGCCAACAGGCAGGAGGGGGGGAAGTAAGAGAGGATGAGAGGGAGTGGAAACAGGTACCTGCTCGAAGCAGCAAGAGAGTCCCCTTCAGACCTCCCCACCCCACCACCCCTCCCCCCCCGCCCGCCTTCCCAGGTGCTTGTACAGAACAGGTGCAAGCCTTTGGAGACAGAGGAGGAGGGGATCAAAGATACTCATAGTGGCTCATCCAGGGAAGAAACAAAGGAGGGTGATAGTTATAGGTGGTTCCCTTCTGAGGGGAACTGAGGGTCCCATATGCAGACCAGACCCTTCCCAAAGGGAGGTCTGCTGCCTCCCAGGGGCCTGTGTTAAGGATATTACCAGGAAGCTTCCTGGCCTGATACAGCCCTCAGATTATTATCCCCTCTTGGTCTTACAGGTCAATAATGATGAACTGGTGAGGAGTAGTCTGAGGGCAATGAAAAAAGATTTCAGGGCTCTAGGACAGCTAGTCAAGGGTTCAGGAGCACAAATCGTGTTCTCCTCTGCCCCTCCAGTTTTGGGGACCAATGAATGGACAAACAAGAAGATCAGGCAGATCAATACATGGCTCTGTAACTGGTGCTACCAGCAAGACTTTGGGTGTTCAGACCATAGTTTGATTTACAGGACACCAGGTCTACTTGAGAATGATGGGAAAACCCTATCCTGAAAGGGGAAGAGGGTATTAGGCCAAGAGTTAGCAAAACTCTTGCACAGGGCTTTAAACTAGATGTGAAGGGGGAAGGGGATAAAACCAGACCCAATGATAACGAACCTGGGGCAAAAGGGACAAAGATGAGGATGAAATTGGGAGCCCAGATCAAGTGCATCTACACAAATGCACGCAGTATAGGCAACAAACAGGAGGAGCTGGAGGCCATTTGGCCATTGTACTGCAGGAAAACTATGATATAGTTGCCATCACAGAAACATGGTGGGATGACTCACACAATTGGAGTGCTGCAATCAATGGCTACCAACTCTTCAGAAGGGATAGACAAGGAAGGAGAGGTGGTGGGGTGGCCCTCTATGTTAGAGACAGATTCGAATGCCTAGAAGTTAATAATGGAAATGACAGTGTAGAGTGTTTATGGGTCAGACTCAAGGGGAAGGCCAACAAGACAGACATCATGGTGGGAGTTTACTACAGACCCCCAAACCAGGACGTAGAAGTTGATGAAATATTCTATCAGCAACTGGCAGAGCTCTCGCAATCACTCGCCCTTGTTCTTGTGGGGGACTTCAACTTCCCAGACATCTGCTGGAAATATAACACAGCAGAGAGGAAACAGTCCCAGAGATTCCTAGAGCGTGTGGAAGACAACTTCCTAACACAGCTGGTGAGCGAGCCAACCAGGGAAAGCACCCTACTAGACCTGCTGCTTGTAAACAGAGAAGGTCTTGTGGGGGATGTAAAGGTTGAAGGTCGTCTTGGGCAGAGTGATCACGAGATCATAGAGTTTTCAATTCTTGCAGAAGCAAGACAAGGAGCGAGCAGAACTGCCACCTTGGACTTCCGAAAGGCAGATTTTGGCCTGCTTAGGAATATGGTTGAGAGTGTCCCCAGGGAGACAGTCCTGAAGGGCAAAGGTGCCCAGGAAGGCTGGTCATACTTCAAGGAGGAACTCTCAAAAGCACAGGAGAAGACCATCTCCAGGTCCCATAAAACAAGCAAACAGGGAAGAAGACCGGTCTGGCTAAATAGAGGGCTTTGGCTGGACCTCAGGGAGAAAAGGAAAGTCTACAATCTCTGGAAAAAGGGGTTGGTTAGTCATGAGCAATATCAAGGTGTAGTGAAGATATGTAGGGGAAAAATTAGAAGAGCGAAAGCCCAAGCAGAACTTAACTTGGCCACCACAGTTAAAGAAAACAAGAAGAGTTTTTTTCAGTATATCAATAAAAAAAGGCAGGCTAGGGAAAATGTAGGCCCACTGATGAATGAGGTGGGTGCCTTGGTGGTGGAAGACACAGAGAAGGCGGAACTGCTGAATGCCTTCTTTGCTTCAGTCTTCACTGCCAAGGCTGCCCCTCATGAATCCCAGACCCTGGAGACAAGGGGGATGGTCTGGAGAGAGGAAGACTTTCCCTCTGTTGGGGAGGATTGAGTTAGAGACCACTTGGCCAAACTAGACATCCACAAGTCCATGGGCCCTGATGGGATGCACCCACGAGTGCTGAGAGAGCTGGCAGATGTTATCGCTGCACCACTCTCCATCATTTATGAAAGGTCATAGAGAACAGGAAAAGTGCCCGAGGACTGGAGGAAAGCAAATATCACTCCAGTCTACAAAAAGGGCAAGAAGGAGGACCCAGGGAACTACAGGGGAATTAGTTTCACCTCTGTCCCTGGAAAAATAATGGAACAACTTGTTCTGGATGTCATCTCCAAACACATTGAAGATAAAGAAGTTATTAGAAGTGGTCAACACAGATTTACCAAGGGTAAATCATGCTCGACCAATCTGATAGCCTTCTATGATGTTATAACTAGATGGCTGGATGAGGGGAGAGCAGCAGATGTCATCTACCTTGACTTCAGCAAGGCTTTTGACACTGTCTCCCACAACATCCTCATTAGAAAATTAAGAAAGTGTGGCCTAGATGAGGGGGCAGTGAGGTGGATTGAGTCCTGGCTGTGTGACAGAACTTGTCATTAGTGGAGCAGGGTCAAGTTGGAGGCCTGTAACCAGTGGTGTCCCCCAGTGGTCAATACTTGGCCCAGTCCTGTTCAACATATTCATTAATATGGCCAAGGGGACAGAGTGTATCCTCAGCAAGTTTGCTGATGATACCAAAGTGGGAGGGCTGGACGACACTCCAGAGGGCTGTGCTGCCATCCAGTGCAACCTGGACAGGCTGGAGAGCTGGGCAGAGAAGAACCTAATGATATTCAACAAGGGCAAATATAAGGTCCTGCACCTGGGGAGGAAGAACCCCAGACACCAATATAGGCAAGGGGTGGATCTTCTGGGAAGTACTAGAGGGGAAAAGGATCTTGGAGTCGTGGTGGATGGCAGGATCTCCATGAGCCAGCAATGTGCCCTTGTGGCCAAGAGGGCCAATGGAATCCTGGGCTGCATAAGGAGAAGTGTGGCCAGCAGGTCAAGGGAGGTCATTCTCCCCCTCTATTCTGCACTGGTGAGGCCACAACTGGAATACTGCATCCAGTTCTGGGCTCCCCAGTTCAAGAGGGACAGGGAACTACTGGAGAGAGTCCAACGTAGGGCAACCAAGATGATTAAGGGATTAGAGCACCTCCCTTACAAGAAAAGGCTCAAAGAGCTGGGGGTCTTTAGCCTCGAGAAGACTGAGGGGAGACCTCATCTATGTTTACAAGTTCCTAAAGGGTGGGTTGAAGGATGTTGGAGCCGGACTCTTTTCAGTGGTTTCCAGCAATAGGACAAGGGGCAACGGGCTCAAGCTGGAACATAGGAAGTTCCTCTCAAATATGAGAAAAAAATTCTTTACAGTGAGGGTGACGGAGCCCTGGAACAGGCTGCCCAGGGAAGTCGTGGGGTCCTCTTCTCCGGAGATCTTCAAGACCCGCCTGGATGCAGTCCTGAGTAATGTGCTCTAGGCGTTCCTGTTTTAGTGGGGGAGTTGGACCAGATGATCTCTAGAGGTCCCTTCCAACTCTGACAATTCTGTGATTCCATGATTCCGTGAGTGCTGTGTCTCCCTGTCCTGACTCTCTTGGCAGGAGAATTTTGGCATGTTCCCCTTGTTCTTTTCCCTGCTGCCCTTGTTTTTCTCCTTCCGTTGGCTGTGGTGGGGGATGAGGATGCAGGTGCAGCTCAGACACTGATGCTGCAGGTCACAGACTCACAGATTTGACAGAGTTGGAAGGGACCTCCAGAGGGCGGTGGATGTTGTATACCTAGATTTCAGCAAGGCTTTTGACACAGTCTCCCACAGCATCCTCATAGGTAAGCTTAGGAAGTGTGGGTTAGATGAAGGGACAGTGAGGTGGATTGAATACTGGCTGAAAGACAGAG
Source organism: Calidris pygmaea (assembly GCA_003697955.1). Lineage (NCBI taxonomy): Eukaryota > Metazoa > Chordata > Aves > Charadriiformes > Scolopacidae > Calidris > Calidris pygmaea. The sequence continues at coordinate 22,609 of QJSC01017493.1, forward strand.
CTCAGAGGGGTGTGATCAGGGGCACAGAATCTACTTGGAGGTCTGTAACAAGTGGTGTTCCCCGGGAGTCAGTACTGGGTCCAGTCCTCTTCACTATATTCATCAATGACCTGGGCGAAGGGATGGAGGGTATTCTCAGCAAGTTTGGTGATGAAACAAAACTGGGAGGGGTGGCTGACACACCAGAAGGCTGTGCTGCCATCCAGCAAGACCTGGACATGCTGGAGAGTTGGGCAGAGATGAACCTGATGTACTTCAACAAAGGCAAGTGTAAGGTGCTGCACCTGGGGAGGAATAACCCCCTGCAGCAGTACAGGTTGGAGGCTGACCTGCTGGAGAGCAGCTCTGAGGAGAAACACCTGGGAGTCCTGATGGACAACAGGATGACTATAAGCCAGCAATGTGTCCTTCTGGCCAAGAAGGACAATGCAATCTTTGGGATGCATGAGGAAGAGTGTGACCAGCAGGTCGAGAGAGGTTATCTGCCCCCTCTACTCTGCCCTGGTGGGGTCCCATCTAGAGTACTGTTCTGGGGTCCCCAGTTCAAGAAGGACAGGGAACTGCTGGAGAAAGTACAGCAAAGGGCTATGAAGATGATTAGGGGCCTGGAGCATCTCTCTTAAAAGAAAAGGCTGGGGGACTTGGGTCTTTTTAGTCTGGAGAAGAGAAGGCTGAGGGGGGATCTGATCAACAATTATAACTACTTAAAATATGGGTGTCAAGGGGAAGGGGCCACTCTTTTTTCAGTGATTCCCAGTGACAGGACAAGAGATAACAAGCACAAACTTGTACATAAGAAGTTCCATCTAAACGTGAAGAGGAACTCCTTTTCTTTGAGGGTGGCAGAGCCCTGAAGAGACTGCCCAGAGAGGTGGTGGAGTCTCTATCTCTGGAGATACTCAAAACCCACCTGGACACGTTCCTGTGCAACCTGTTCTAGGTGGACCTGCTTTGGCAGGGGATTGGACTAGGTGATCTCCAGAGGTCCCTTCCAATGCCATATAATTCTGTGATTCTGTGATATCTCACATCTAAAGGGAGCTGGGAGCAATGAAGGTTGGATAAATTGAGTAGATCCTGCTTTTAAATCTTTGCTGTCAAGCGATGGTCCCACCTGCTGGCACTTCCCTCATATCATCCCTTTTCCTGTGATGACCAAATCTTTATGGGGTGTACAACAGCATAACACCATTGCCCTCCAAGGGCCAGACCGTAACTGATGTATGCTTTCCCTGAGTACTGAGTATGTTTTCATATTCAGTATGAGACCGTAACTGAGTATGTTTTCCAGGCACCTTCTCTTTCAGGTACCCAGAAATGCAGTCCAGGAGAGCATGCTCTGGGACATATTCCTCATCTGAAATGAAGCTCAACAGCCTTTAGCTCCCCAGCTCGTTCTCTGCAGCCTTTTGAAAGATCCAGGTGACACTTACTTTTGGCCAGATGTCAGGGAGTCCTACCAGTCTCCATGACCTTTCAAGGATGACAGAGAGTGGTCTCACTGTGACATTGTCTTACTTTCTCAAAACCTATGGATGTGACCCATCCCTCCCCCTTAAAATGGTTGAGTTTGCACAAGTAGCCCCCAATTTTATTCCTATCCACCTTTGGCTGTTCGCCAGCACCTTGCCTTGAGGCACATCAACCTGAGAGACCTCGCTGGTGAAGCCTGAAGCAAAAAGGACATAGAGTATCTCGGAACTATCTTTCCCTACTGTAATTAAATTCAGAAGTGTCAAATTAATATCCGAGTTTTCTTCTTTAAATGTTCCAGAAGCACACAAGCATTAAGAACTGATAAAATGGAGCTTCAGTCCAGGGGCACCTTGAGGAACTCTGGGATTCAGACAGCAGCAAACTCTTTGGCTTTACAAGGACATGTGGAAAGTCCTACATCAGAGGGAAGAAAAAGCCCATGTATCAGGGCTGGCAAGGACAAGAAAGGATGAGCAGTGACCCTTAGAAGAAGGTCCTAGGCATTATGAGGGACACTATATGAGGCAGTGGTGCATGCTCACCAAGAACAAGGCCAGCTGCAAAGGGGGATTTATTAGGAGGAGCATGGACACCCCAGACATCTTGAGTTTTCATCCCCCTCCAGTGAGCTGTGGTGTGGCCTCACCTGGATATGTGCATGCCTCTGTGAGAATTCCTGCTGTAGAGAGGTGGGGGGGAACTGGAGAGTGCCCAGAGCAGGTCTGCACTTAGCAACTACTAAAAGCCCCAAACCCCATCTTTACTGACTACTTCCTTACTAACCCAACTCCAGGAAGACACTGACCCAGGATAACCACCATGCTCTCCAGATGGCTCCAGATTCCTCTCCCAGAGGATGGATGTCCTTAATGTCACCTGTGTGAAAGCCCTGGGTACGTCCCTCAGTTCCACTCACATCTCACCTGTCAGCAAACAGGAACTGGTGACTCCTAAATCCAGTCCTATGTCTTTAAAATGTCACAAACAAACGTAAACTTTTTAATTCCTGAACACATGGAGGAAGAGGAACTTCAGGGGTGCAGTCCTCAGGCCTCTTTGAAGAAAAACCCCAGCAGGAAAGCAGGGCACGAGGGAGATACTGATTTTTTTATGGAGCTTTTATGAATGAGGCCAGCTCTGATCATTTGTTAAATACAATTTTATAAGGGAACCAGGAGATACCAAGTAGGTACATGTGTCGGGTGTAGTGATGTGAATGAAACCTTTCTGTAGGATCATAAAAACAAGGAATGATAATAACAACAGCAATAATGATAAATATAATCATAAAAACAAAGAAAAACAAAAAACACAAAACAAAATGCAGAGTCAACAAAACCCACAAAAAATTGCAGGTAATCAGATAGTGTAGGAGTCATTTGTGGAAAGAGGTGGTAAAATTTCTCTCTCTTCAAAAATATCTATGAAATGAGATTCCTGATGGCCTCCTTGAGGTCCTGATTCCTCAAGGTGTAGATGAGGGGATTCACAGATGGAGGTACCACTGAATACAACACTGCCACCACTAGGTCTAGAAATGGGGAGGAGATGGAGGGGGGCTTCAGCTGGGAAAAGAAGGCACTGCTTAGGAACAGGGAGACCAACGCCAGGTGAGAGAGGCACGTGGAAAAGGCTTTGTGCTGTCCCTGCTCAGAGGGGATCCTCAGCACGGCCCTGAAGATCTGCATATAGGACACCACAATGAAAACAAAACACCCAAAGCCTAAACAGACACTGACCACAATAAGCCCAACTTCCCTGAGGTAGGAGTCTGAGCAGGAGAGCTTGAGGATCTGGGGGATTTCACAGAAGAACTGGTCCAGGACATTGCCCTGGCAGAGGGGGATAGAAAATGTATTGGCTGTGTGCAACAGAGCATAGAGAAAAACACTGCCCCAGGCAGCTGCTACCATGTGGACACAAGCTCTGCTGCCCAGGAGGGTCCCATAGTGCAGGGGTTTGCAGATGGCAACGTAGCGGTCGTAGGCCATGATGGTGAGAAGAGAAAACTCTGCTGTGATAAAGAAGATAAAGAAGAAGAGCTGGGCAGCACATCCCCAGTAGGAGATGGCCCTGATGTCCCACAGGGAATTGGCCATGGCTTTGGGGAGAGTGGTGGAGATGGATCCCAGGTCAAGAACAGCAAGGTTGAGGAGGAAGAAGTACATGGGCGTGTGGAGGCGGTGGTCACAGGTGATAGCAGTGATGATGAGGCCGTTGCACAGGAGGGCAGCCAGGTAGATGCCCAGGAAGAGCCAGAAGTGCAAGAGCTGCAGCTCCCGTGTGTCTGCAAATGCCAGGAGGAGGAACTGGGTGATGGAGCTGCTGTTGGGCATTTACTTCCCCTAGGCTTGGAGACCTGTTCATCGAAGGAAAGGCAGTGAGAAGATAGGGCAGATTTCTATCAACTAAAAGTGTTCCATTTTTCTTAGAGATCCACTCGACTGCCTCTCTCCTTTTTGACTGACCTTTGGCACGTCCTTTTTGTACGCTCTGGTGGGTGCTGGCTGATGATGCTTCAGGGAGCTGTGAGCTCTGCAGGATTGACTCCTGCCCTAGAGCAAAAATTAAACATGAACCGAAACACACTGCAGTACTCAGAACTCCAGATATTAAAGGCATTTGGATGGTTTTCCTCCATGGACACATTTGCGTGACAGAACATTCAGCATCAGTGTCTGAGCTGCACCTGCATCCTCACCCCCCACCACAGCCAAAAGAAGGGAGAGAACAAGGGCGACAGGGGCAAGAGGGGAACATGCCAAAGTTCTCCTGCCAAGTGAGTCAGGACAGAGAGACACAGTCATACATGCAAGCATGTCTCCTCTCGGGTGGTTGGGCTGCTGGGAAGGATACTCAGGACTAAGTCCCTGAGATATGAAGGGGTAGGGGAGTCTACTGTGTGTGGGAGGAGACCAGGGAGTTGCCCCAGGGAAGGCACCTGCCCTGCAGGGGATGGCAGGGAGGTGCTGGAATCCCCCCTCCCATCACCTTTCATGAACAGCTCCCTCTCACTCCCTGCCCATGGCTCTGCTGCCTGGACTGTCCCTGCGGGGGCTGTTTCTTTGTCCCCAGGTCTCCCTCCCTTTCAGTGCTCAGAGGCTCCTTCCCAGCTGCTGAGGGCTCAGCTCTGCCCTGCAGACACCTTCTGCAGCAGGGAATGGCCCAGGGGCACCTCTGGGTGTGCACAGGGTAAGGAACAGCTCGGAGAAGTGCTAACCAGAACTGGGGTCTCAATGCCTGCTCCAGAATGGAGATGTAAAGTCCAATCTCCCACTTNCATGCCCAGACTGGGGTCACTCCTTCCCTCCACAGCTTCTCCCCATGCTACAAGCCAGTCCTTGCCCCAGCACACAGTTCCCTGGGACACAGGGACCCTGCTCAGAAGGACAGCCCCAGGCACCCCTGGATGCACACCCACCTTCACAGCCCTGCAGCCATCCCTTGGAGAAGGAAGCCAACATGTGCTTTCCCTGATGATGTGGTGGGAATACCCTGATCTTGAGCACATCCTTCTCAAAACTGACAGATCCTTGAGAGCCTTCCTGACAGACCACATTAGAGATGGGTTATGCCAGTTTTAGGAGACTGCTCCAGGAAGCCTCTCTGCATAATACTGCACCAGAGAGATCATTGTGCCCTGTCCCTCTGCCCCTGCAGCAGGGAAGCCCTGCTCCCCAAGTTCTCCTTCTCCTCTACACTAGAGCAACTGTGACAGTTGTACTTACAGATCCCATGGGTGTTGGGTTGTGCAGCTTCTGGATCCCTCCAGCAACTGCAGAGTCAATGCCCAGTAGTCAGATATTTACCAAGTCAAAGGCTGTGAAGATTTCTCAGCTAGGAATGCTTTCTCCCATTCCGGAGTGCTTTTAAGCTCTCCTGGCCTCACATGTTTCCTCTCCCTGCCTGCAGACAGTGCCCTCATCCCTGCTGCATTTGGCAGAGGAGCTGCTCCTGGGCAGAGCTGTCTCTCTGCAGCACTGCCCCATGGCCGTGTGTTCCCTCCATCCCAGGAGCCCAGCCCAGCTCAGCAGCAGAGACCTGTCCATAACATCACTTTCTCTACCCCCTCTGGAATTCCTTGAGCTGTCCCTGGGGCTGCTGGGAACCTGCTGTGAAACAGGCTGATGCAATCACTTGTTTTCGCTCTCTCAACTCTGGAGAGACACTTCTTTCCTGCAGTGTCATTTCTCCCATTACAAAAAGAGTGAGGCCCATGAGTTCTCTTATCATTGTCCCATCTTCAGAGAGGACACCCAGACAGGGAACGCTCTCATCTGCCATTGCTGAGGGAGGGGATTGATTGAGGGTGGGAAATTCCTTAGTCAAACTGAAACGACACAAAATTCCCATGTGTAGGAGAAGTGAACCTGTAACTGTCCTGCTGTCCAGGGCAGCCCAGAGAGGGATCCAGCTGACCTCATGGTGTCGTGTGGCACAGGGACAGCTGAGTCTCTCTCTGTCTGGCACTTTTCTCCTGTGCATCCCTTCATTGCCTCACCTAATTCAGGGCAGCTGAATCTTAATTTAAGTCACAAATTCAGGCCTGTGGTGGTGTGGGAGGTGCCAGGGCTCTGCAGCACAACTGCCTGCACCTGCCATGGACAGGAGCCTCATCCCCATTCAGACCAGGTGAGTGACAGCCATCACCCAGGGCATCTCAGACAGAGACTGAATCCCAGCACTGCAGTGACTCAAGGTCTGTCCCTTCTCTATCCACTAGATGCCGGGCAGGGCATGAACACCAAGCACATCATACCAGGGTCTCCACTCATGTTCCTTCCCTCTCAAACTCTGCTGGTTCTTCTCTGCTCCAGTGCTTAACCATCCCCCTGGTGATACAATTATAGGTGAGCTGAATCCATACAACTACAGATGAACTAAATCCTGAATGAACTATGCCTGGAGCTGCACCTTGACCTTTTCCTGCTGTGGATGAGGTGAATAAGGTGAACAGTCTGGAGGACATGCCATTAGAGCACAGGAGGACCTCAGATATTTGCTGTGTAGAGGTACCAGTGGAGATTCTGTCAAACCTAAACTATCTACCCAAAATATTTCAGATGCATTGGTGCACAAGTGACTTTGTGTAGGATTTATCATAATAAACCCTAAGACAGCAAAGCTAAATCACCACCTACAACTCCAGAATCTCTTCACTGCCAGCTTGGATGGCATTGGACTCATCCCACTAATTTAGGCACATAAGATTACACTCATCCATCTCAGTTTTCTGAATTAGTAACATGCATTTCAGCTTGATGTAATGATCTCTGTATTTCAGTCTTTCCATGGTTTGGGATGGAAATTATTTAAACAATGCAAGAAAACCCTCTCAAACTAAAGGCAAAAAAAGTCTCCTGTTGAATGACAATCCCTTATTTTTATTTACATGAATGAGCAAATCCTGGCTTTGATTCACTTTTCAACAGGTGAAAACCATGAGTGAAAATTTTTCCTGAATATATTTCAGGAAAATATTTTTCCTGAAAACCATGAGTGAAAATTCATCTGTGAAATTTACAAAATGGCAACCCTGTGATAGGGATTAGAGAGGAGGAGAAGTGTCTGTTTCATTTCAGAGAGACCTTAAGGTGCAGCTGTAATCCTCACGTCTTCATAGGATGGCCCTGCTGAGGGGGCCATGCTGAGTCACCACTCATGCAAATTCCCACACGTTGCTCAGCTTGTCGTTCAGCGCACCTGGCATTAGGTATTGAAAACTTCAGCTGCCACGTCTATGCTAAGTAGAGTTCTCCTGAAGACCACTATCGGAGGAGATGATATCATCCTCCGGAGTGCTGATTCCTCCAACAATGAACCCCCTCATCTATGGCATGAGGAACAAGGAGATCAAAGATGCCCTGTGGAAACTGATTCTACCAATTTACTTCAGCAGCAAGGAGTATCCCATCTCTTTTCACAAGTGAACTCATATTTATGTCAGGCAACATTTGCCTTGTGATCATTGTATTGGTTATAAACCTGTCTATGCACCAATATTTGCTTTTGTCCCACTTCTTCAGAGGATGAACCCAGTCTCTCTGACCCAGAGACCTTCTCTAAATGAGTCTATCTCCACACCAATGCTGGCATTCTTTGTGGCATCTCTGTAATAAAAGGGGGTTTCCTCAGTTCCACGGGTGAAACTTGGGTTTTTGTTTTTTTTTCCAAACCAGAGTGCAGAACACACTCAGGGAACTGCAGCCTAAAAGATCTTGACGATGCACTTGGGGGCTGAATGGACTTGGAGGGTGGATGAGGGCATGGGGCACTGTGTAAGGGAATGAAAACTGGACTGAGCCTTGAGCTATGAGTGCCCCGTGGTGCCACTGGAGAAACTGAATGGCCAAGGGCATCTGCTGGGGACTGTCTCACATGTGGAACAGCTACTGACAGACTCCTGTCCTTCAGGGAGCTATCAGGAGTCACCAAGAGAGGACATCAGGTCTCCATGTGCCTTGTATTGGGTGCACAGTGGATGGAGTTTCACAATAATGTACCAGCAAAGGATGGACAGACTAATGAGGGCTATTGAGGGCTCTGCAATGTCAGGATAAGCAGCGGGGACACAGCAGGCCTGAGAAAGGGAGACTGGACAGTGATTCGTGTCACCTTCAATGAGAAGTCATGGATTGGATCCAGTGACAACCCTGAACACTTCCTGAGACAGATGGGATATTCCATCTGTGATTGTCCACAGACCCCTGGGAAGGATTTGCTTCCAAGCCTGACCAGCACAACCAGTGTGGCCTCACCCTGTGGGCCAAGAGATTTACAAGCCCCTTGCTCTGCAGAGCAGCACCACCAGCTTGAGGTCTTGAAGGGAGCACAGGGAGGAAACCAAGAAAGTCTGGCCAGGCAAGCATTGACTGGTCAGCTGGGGAAAGAATCCCTGGAGAGCAGGGATGTCTCTGGAGAAGAAAGGGGCATGGTGTGTGTGGCAGAAATGAGATAGGAGAAGGAGAATCAGTTTTTCCTGTAAATCAGGACACTGGGGGAGGCTGCCAAAGCACGGAAGGCAGACAGAAAAAGATCACTGAGGGCTGTCAGGGGTGCATCTCCCCACTCCTGAATGGACTTACCCTCTCCCATTCCTGTGCAACAAGGCCATGGGACCACTTTTGGGGCAGCAAGTCTGGGCCAGTGACAGGACAGGGCACTGGCCATGGCCTTAAAGCAGCTGTTAGGAAGTGAAAGCAAGGACTGGGTACAGACAAGCCCAGGCTGCCTCCAATCTTGATGTCACTAATTAGCTCACTTGCATTGCTGACCAACAGGACACGTATCTCATCCCCTCTGGTAGGTCTGCCTATTACCTGCCTTAAGAAGTTATCCTCGAGTATTCCAGGAGTCTCCTGGATTGCCTACAGCTCACTGTGCTACTTTTCCAGCAGATGTTGGGGTAGTTGAAGTCCCCCAGCAGGACAAGAACCTGCGAACACAGTGCCTCCCGTAGCTAGAGTAAGAAGGTTTCATCAGTAGAAGGTGTCCTCACCTGCTTCCTCTTCCTGATCAGGAGGTTCAGAGCAGATGTCCACCCACCGCAGTGTTGCCCATGTTTTTCTGCCCTCTCATTGTGACCCCTCAGCTCTCAGGTGACTCATTGTCCGTCCCCAGGCAGAGCTCCACACATTCCTGATGCTGTCTTCCATGAAAGACAACTTCCCTTCCAGGTCAAGACCTATGGCATTACCTTGATTTCAGACCCCCAGGACCCTAGAGTTTCCCTAGGAGGTGGTCTGGGCTGCTGTCCTGGTTTGAGGTAGAACAGAACTGGTTTTCTATTCGGTAATTTTACTTCTTATCTAGGCCTCTTCTAACTCTCTGAAATTAACAGCATATTGTGCAGAAAGCTGTTCATTCTCAGAGTGGTAAGGCCAGTGATTATAGCTCATGCCAAGGAATGGTGTGCAGAGAGGCTCTTGCTTATACTTATTGCTGTAATAACCAAGGCCAGCCAGTTTCGTCATTTGCCCTGTTGGAGGTTCGGAAACAAAAAAGTCTAGAGCGGTGTCATCTGTGGGGAGGAGCAGGCAGGAGAAGTGACCCAAACCTGACCAACAGGGTATTCCATCCCATCTGCCCCATGCTCAGTATAAAAGTTGGGGGTTCAAAGGGTCAGTCCTTTTTGTTCAATGGCCGGTGTCGGAGGTAGACCCTGTTGGTTCATCTGCCTTTAATCCCTATCTCTGAGTTCCTGGCTCCAGATCTGGAATCCAGTTCCCATCCATTGCTGAATCCAGTATGGGACTTCCCCAGTTCCAGCCAGTGACGTCATCCTGGGAGCTTGATACAGTTTTGTATATATTGTATCTATTTCATTATATCTTATTTATTTTATTATTAATATTTCAGTAAGGTAGTTCAATTCTTTCTAAACTCATAATTCTCTTCATCTTTCCTGCACCTCTCCTTGGAATGAGAGGCGGGGGGAGAGCATCTGTTGTCCGTCATTGGCCAATCCAACCCAAACCACGACTGCTGCCGCCTTCCTCCAGTACCCAACTGGCAGACATTCTGGAGTCTCCATTTTCCAGTCGAGACTTATTCCCTTAAAAATCCATGGCTCCCAGGTCTCTCTACTGCCTGGTTACTCTGGTTTGATGTCTCACCTGATGCTGGCCACCCAAAGAACACAAGCCCTGATGACCTGAGGTTCCCGCTCCATTGGCTGGCACTCGGACCTCCATCTGTACATAGAGCAGAGAGCTCCCTCGCCCCAGAAAGCTGATGGAAATGGACGTGTTAAGAAAAAAGGACAGACTGTGGTGATCAGTGGCAGGGCATGGGCAGGGAAGTGTCCTGACCAGCCACCTGTTTACACAGCACCAGCTCCTTTCATCCTCTTTTCCCCGTTTTCCCATGCTTGTTTCTCCACAAACCACTTTCATCCCACTCTTTCCCTTCCTTTAGTCCTTTCCTAGACATCCCATGGAAAGTCTTGCACAGTCCCCAGAGGCGCTTTCTGGCTTCCCAGCATGAATCTCAGACCCCTAAGGTAGGACTCCCTATCCTCAGTTGGATGAATCAAAAAAACATAGAACGGTTTGGTTTGGAAGGGACCTAAACATTCATTTACTCCAACCCCCTTGCCATGGACTGGGAAATCTTTCCCTAGTTCAGGTTGCTCAAAGTTCCTGACCTTGGACACTTCCAGGGATGGGGCATCCCCAGCTTCTCTGGGCAACCTGTTCCAGCGTCTTGTCACCCTCATCGTAGAACATTTCTTCCTTATATCCATGCTAAATCTATCCTCTGTCAATTTAAAACCATTGTCCTGCCACTACAGGCCTTGGCAAAAAGTCTCGCTCCATCTTTCTTGGCCTATGACCACTATGTTTTCATCTGCAAACACTGTGGAGAGATCCCAGAGATCTCCCAAGATGGGGTTTGGAGGCCTCAAGCAATGACCAGTAGAGAGAGGCTGAGGGCCCTGGGCTCACTGGTGTGGAGACCGAGGATAGCATAGGAGTAGCCTGAGAGGGCTTGAAGGGTGGTCTTGGAGCTGCTGGAGCTTTTCTTCATAGTGTAAAACAGCATGAGAAAGAAATAACGCCCCAAAGTGCAGCTGGGGAGGTCCAGACTGGACACGAGGAGAAGGAGATGTCACTCCCAGGGCAGTGCTGTTGTGCAACACATCAGCCAGAAGGAGGCTGGATCAGCCCAAGGCTCTGTGTTCCAAGGAAGAGCCAGGAAAGATGGAGAGATACCAGCAAAGGAAGGTGACAGCAAGGTGGGAGAGCCGGGTGGATGACTGCAGCCTGCAGGGAAAGGGGCAGAGGAGATGTGGCAACGTATGACAGCCTGTGGTAAAGATAAAGGGGTGCGGCAAAACTGGAAGCCCCCTCAGAGCCAACTTTGTCTTTGGCCACGGTTGCTGCCTCTGTCACTGGTGCCTATGAGGAGACAACTGATCCTTCCAGCACTGGGGCCTCATTACCTCCGTGTCCACACTTAGGAGCCTGGGAGGTGTCTGACCATGGTCCTTGGCATTACATATCTCCACATCACACCGCCCCAGGAAAAGCCCTGAGGAATGAGTGAGGGACAGGATCTCCCTCCCAGGAGGCTTGGGGTCAGGCCTTGGCCCTTTGGGTGATGGGGTCAGGCCTCGGCCCTTTACATTAATGAAACACACCAAGGTTTACTCAGCATCAGAGCCACCTTCACCTTGCTTCTCCCAACCTGTCACCACTGCCTCCAGTTTTCTGCTCTGACTGGACCCTGGGGACACTGGCTCAGTGGTGTCCCTCAGTGGGACCCGTTAACTCTACAAGAAACTTTGGAGTTTGAATCTGACTTTGACTTCTTGACTTCTTTGACTTGACTTGCTGAACTTCTCAGCATCTGAAGTTCATGGACTCAGCATCAAACCCACCAGAGGGATCATTAAAATGCCGAGCTGGGCTGGGCTCCTGGGACAGAGGAAGCTCATAGCCATGGGTCTGCTGAGAGACAGCTCTGCCCAGGAGTAGCTCCTCTGCCAAGCGCAGCAGGGCTGAGGGCACTCCCAGGGTATCTCAGGGAAACGAGACAGGCAGAGAGAGAGCTTAAAGATGGTCAGGACAGGGAGGATGACTGAGAGCTCACTGGAGGAGAAATCTTTGCATTCCTTGACAGGGAAAGTCTCTGGGTGCAGAGCAACAACGGTGTAGTTCCTGGAAGGATCTGCTAAAGCTGGCACAGACACAGCTTATGGGATCGGTAAGGGGAGTAGGGGGAGCTCTTGTTAGACAATTTGAAAAGCTGTGAAGCTGGGGGTGCACCCAGGGGTGCACCCAGGGATTCCCAAGGCTGTCCTTCAGAGCAAGGCCCCTGCACCCCAGGGGGAGCTTTGTGCTGGGACTCTGCCACCTGCAAGGGTCAGCTCTCAGCCTGCCCAGGGAGTTCCCCATGGAGCTGCGGGGAGAAGTACTGCATAGAAGGAGCCGCCTTTGTAGGGCAGGACAGGGTCCCTCTGCTCTTGAGAGGCTGATACATGGGTCAGGATTGCTCATAGCTCCAAATCACCCCAGGACATTTCCCAGGGGACTTTTCAAGAAACGCAGCAAGGCAGGGGCTACCTGAAAGGGAAGGATCCCATTCTTTGTTCTTTCAGTCTCCTACTCTGGGTTTTCTGGATGGGCAATGGGACAGAGAAATTAATCTCTTGGTTCAGGAGGAGGCACTGAAATTCCAAATCTGTTTCTCTTAGAGGTGAATAAACCAGGACGCATCAGAAATCAACACTCTGCTACTTACAGAGAGCATCAGTATTGCTTTTCCAGCCTCATCAGGGTTGCTGATGTCCCCATGGGAGCCTGCACAGCCAGAGATGGCCCTGGGCAGTGCCTGGTGGCTGGGAGGTGTCTGCAGGACAAAGCTGAGCCGCCAGCAGGTGGGATGGGCTCTGGGAGCACTGGCAGGAGGAGAACTGGGGAGAGAGAAACGGCTCCTGGCAGGGACAGCCCCAAGCAGCAGAAGCATGGGCAGGGGCTGGGGCTGGGGTTGGGGGGAAACTGCCAACACACTGGGGGAGGGGGCCTTCAGGCAGCTCTCTCTTGGTCTTCACTGGAGATGTCTTCTGGGCAGTGTCTTCTGGGCAATGAGCTGACTCTCTCCTTAAAACCTCCCACCCTCAGGACCCCTGACTGCTTTGCCTGTCCTGTTGAGCTTGTGACCTGTCCCCCAGAAAGGAACATCTCTCCCCTAGGATCCTTGGGAGAGTTGAGCCTTTCCTTAGAGGTCGTCACTCTCCTCTCCAAGCCCTTCGCTTCTCCCTGTGAGGGGTCATGTCCTGCTCTCTCCATCACAGCTCCAACTCTGGGTTGGGACAGAGAAGAGTTCACAGATCTGTCCTTTGAACTAGTGCTCTACTCCTCCCAGATGAGTTCAGTTATTTCTTGTTATTTAATGAATGATTTGTGTGTAAATTCATCCTCAAGGCAGTGCAAGGGAAAACACAGAGCAGATGGAAAAATGACTGATGGACACTGTAGCTCTCCTGGCTCTGCCCTAAACCACAGAGAGCTGAGCCTTTTTGCCTCTCCTGTCTCAAGACTCTCCACATTTTCAGGTATAAAAATGAGGATTTCCACCCCTCAAAAGAACACTCACCAGGTGTGGTTGTGGAAAATAAAGAACACAGACAAAATTCTTATAAGGACATGCTCAGCCTCTCCTCTGCAGCCCATGCTCTAGAGAGTCCTGAGTGCAGATTTTGAACTTTTCCATTAAAGGTGGATTAAGCCTGACACCCCATGTGAACATCAGAGCTGTCACAAACCAGCTCCCAAGTAACCACTGCAGTGGAACAAAGCTGACTCCTCAGTAGCACATGAACAGCCATCTGCTTCTCACACCACACTCAGCCAGCACCAACCTGAGAAACTCACAGAAGTCAGTTTTAATTTTTTCATGTCTTTTTGTTCTTTCAACAGAGCTCCCATGACAAAAACCAGCAAATGTCCAACAGCAGCTCCTTCACCCAGTTCCTCCTCCTGGCATTTGCAGACACACGGGAGCTGAAGCTCTTGCACTTCTGGCTCTTCCTGGGCATCTACCTGGCCGCCCTCCTGTGCAACGGCCTCATCATCACTGCTATCACCTGTGACCACCGCCTCCACACCCCCATGTACTTCTTCCTCCTCAACCTTGCTGTTCTTGACCTGGGATCCATCTCCACCACTCTCCCCAAAGCCATGGCCAACTCACTGTGGGACACCAGGGCAATCTCCTATGCAGGATGTGCTGCCCAGGTCTTTCTGTTGGTCTTCTTCCTTGGCACAGAGTTTTCTCTTCTCACCATCATGGCCTATGACCGCTACGTTGCCATCTGCAAACCCCTGCACTATGGGACCCTCCTGGGCAGCAGAGCTTGTGTCCACATGGCAGCAGCTGCCTGGGGAAGTGGCTTGCTCTATACTGTGCTACACACAGCCAGTACATTTTCACTACCCCTCTGCCAGGGCAATGTCCTGGACCAGTTCTTCTGTGAAATCCCCCAGATCCTCAAGCTCTCCTGCTCAGACTCCTACCTCAGGGAAGTTGGGCTTCTTATATTAAGTTTTTGTTTAACTTTTGCTTGTTTTGTTTCCATAGTGCTGTCCTACATGCAGATCTTCAGGGCCGTGCTGAGGATCCCCTCTGAGCAGGGACAGCACAAAACTTTTTCCACGTGCCTCCCTCACCTGGCTGCAGTCTCCCTGTTTCTCAGCACTGCCATATTTGCCTACCTGAAGCCCCCTTCCATCTCCTCCCCATCCCTGGATCTGGTGCTTTCGGTTCTGTACTCTGTTGTTCTTCCAGCAGTGAACCCCCTTATCTACAGCATGAGGAACCAGGAGATCAAGGAGGCCATTAGGAGGCTGATATCATGGGCATATTTCAAGAGTGACAAATTGACCACCTCTCCCCACCTATGACTCCCACAGTATCTGATTTTACCATTTTTATTTTTCAGTTGTTATTTTGAACAATTATAGTTATCATGATCGTTGTTGTTATTCTCATTCATGTTTATTTTATTTCTACAGAAATGTTTTCATTTGTGTCACTGCACCCAACACATGTACCTTCCTTGTGTCACCTGGTCCCCATATAAAAGTGTGTTTCACAGTGGCTCAGAGTTGGTCTCTTTCATAGAATCTCTGCAACAAAATGCGATCTCCCCAGTGCCGTGCTTTCATACCAGGCTCTTTTTCCAAATGGGCCTGAGGAACTGCAGCCCTGAATTTCCTCTTCCTCCATGAGTTCAGGAATGAAAAGCTCTGACGTTTTAGAGACGTAGGACTGGACACCATTGGTGACAGGTTAGATCGGGAGTGGAACCGAGGGATGTACCCAGGGCTTTCACACAGGTGACACTGAAGACACCCATCTTCTGGGAAGGGAATCTGGAGTGGTCTGGAGAGCCCAGTGCTTATCCTGGCTCAGCGTGTTCCGTGGGTTGAGTTGGGATGGAAGAGGTCAGTAAAGATAGGGCTTGGGACCTTTAAAACAGGACAACTGCAGACCTGCTCTGGGCACTCTCCAGTTCATGGCTGTGGAGAATGGAGAAGCAGGGGATGAGCTGCTCTGTGGGAATTCGGCAGATGTCCTTGCACTGGTGGGAAGGAAGCTGTGGGAATAGTAAAACAATGTCTTTATACAGTATTATTTGTGTGGCGGGAAATCTAGCAAGGCAATGCAAACAACAGATGGCAAGGTAGAAAAATATAAAGTAACGTTTTGGTAGTTTAAATGTGTAAACACTTAAATGTAGCCAATTGTATTGCTCACAATAGCGC
>QJSC01017494.1:0-16828 GCA_003697955.1 Calidris pygmaea
GTTCAGATACTGCTCGCTCCCAGAGTGATAAAACATATGTTAATAGTTTAGGCCAAGGAATGGTACACAGAGAGGCTCTTGCTTATACTTATTGCTATAACGACCAAGGTCAGCTAACTTTGTTATTTGCTCCGTTGGAGGATCGGAAGCAGAAAAATGTAGAGAAGTCACACCTGCGGGGAGGAGTGGACAGGACAGGACAAGCGACCCACTTGTCTCGTCACTCGCCAAGACGAACAGCTCCGGTGCAGGCACAGCCCCACTCCCCTAAAAGGCACCCCTAGGGAGCGCGTCAGTTCACATGGGAAGCACCAGTTCAGCTGGTGAAGGGGAGCTTAGCCATGGCCTCTACCCAGCAGAAAGCTACGTCCTCTGCACTTGCCAGAGCAGACGTAGTCACACAGACAGAGCTCCCATGGAAACATGCAGCCACCCAGGTCTCAGGCTGCAGGGAGTGCCACAACCTCTCATGGCTAATGGATGGTAGTAGGGATGACAGCTGTGTGAGGCATGGACAGTCTGCTCAGCCTGGTGGCAGAGCTAAGAGAGGAAGTAGAAAGACTGCAGAGCATCAGGGAGTGCGAGAAAGAAATAGATTGGTGGAATCATGCTCTGACCTCCCTGAGAGAAAAACCAGAACAGCCACCAAAAAAACCTCAAGATCAAAGAGATCCCATATCCTCCCCCCGCCAGGCTGAAGGCAGTGGCCAAACAGAGAGCCGTGAATAGAGGCAAGTCCCTACTAGGGGCAGCAAGCAAACTCCCTCCTTGCCCACCTTGCCTACCCAGGTGCCTCTGTACAATAGGTATGAGGCAGTGGATGAGGTAGGCCACTCCATGGATGATGTGGAAGATGGTCCAACTACACCAGAAGAGTTGCCAGGACTGGAAAAGCCTGTCTAATGACCACCTCCACGAAGAAGAGGAGACAGGTTGTAGTTGTGGGTGACTGACTCTTCTGACGGGAACGGAGGGGCCAATATGCCAGGCAGACCCTCATTTTAGGGAAGTATGCTGCCTCCCTGGGGCCCAGGTTAGGGACATCACTAGGGAACTTTCTAGCCTGGAACTGCCCTCAGACTATTACCCACTGCTGCTCTTCCATGTGGGTGGCGATGAATCATAGAATCATAGAATCATCTAAGTTGGAAAAGACCCTTGGGATCATCAAGTCCAACCATAAAGTCCATGAAGTGACAACACATAGCCCAACTGTAATTAAAAGAGACTTCAGGGCCTTGGGATGGTTAGTAAGGGAATCTGGGGTGCAGGTTATCTTTTCTTCTTTCAGTTACAGGCAGTGACACTGGAAGAAGCAAACACACTCAGTCTGTTAATACATGGCTCTGTGGCTGATGTCACTGCCACAATTTTGGGTTTTATAACAACGGGATGGCCTACACAGCACCAGGAAGACCAGAGCCCCCACCGCCACAGCAGCCGGGAGGGGAAAATTGGAAGAAAAAGGCAAAACTCCTGGGTTGAGACAAAGGCAATTTAAAAGAACGGGAAAGGGAGCAAGAAACAACAACAACAATAACACTGACAGAGGAATATACAACCACGATTACAATACCACCCAAATCGCTCTCCTCCCCCGGGGGTCACCTCCTCTCCCCCTCCCCAACTTCCTGTCCCTCCCCCTTCCCCCCCCCCCTCCCGGCTACCCCTTGGGCATGGCTCACGTGGGATGGAATACCTGTGTCCCTGCTAGGTCCTGGGGAGAATTAACCCTATCCCCGCCAGACCCAGGACATCATCCACCCCTTATTCCATACCATTTCATGCCATGCCCAGATCCTACAGTTTCCAGTTAAATGCTATCAGTTTCTCCTGACATATATATATACACATACATACAGGTATAATGTCCTTAGTCTATGGGCCATCACTCTAAAATGTCCATTGAGTTCATTTAATCCATGACTTCAAGCTCCATCTGTTAGAACAGTCTCTCAGGGCATGCAAGATGGTGTACATGGGGCTGGACTGTCGCATGTTGTATATATTTTTTTTTGGGCCTTGTGGCTGATGTATCCGGTGCAGCTCATGTCCATGGTCCATGGGGTGAAGATGTTGGTCTCAATGAAATTGCTGGGTGCCAGCTGCTGAGGTCAGTTCTGGTCCCTTCACTGCTTCACTTTACTCCGTTTTTCATCAGAGTCCATTTGTCATTAGTTTGGGTGCTTTTTACTATAGTACAACCAATAGCAGTCACCCAAGTGAGATGTACAATGGCAGGGTCATTTAGCAATTGACATCATACAGTTTCATTCATTGGCTATTCTCGCCCAAAATCAGGTTCCTGTGTGGTACACACTGCACTTCCCCATCCTTCCGCATCACCCACCAAGTGCATCCGGGTCCTGGAGCAGTTAATGAAGGACTGTATCCTGTGGGAGGGATTCTGCTGGAGCAGGAGAAGAGCATGAGGACAAAGGCACAGCAGAGAACACCTGTGGTAAACAGACTGCAGCCCCCATTCCCCATCCCCCTGCGCTGCTCAGAGGGGAGGAGGTAGAGAAAATCGGGAGTGAAGTTGAACCTGGGAAGAAGGGAGAGGTGGAGAGAAGGTGGTTTAATATTTGCTTTTATTTCTCATTATCCTACTCTTATTAAATGGCAATAAATTAAATTAATTAGCCCAAGTCAAGTCTCTTTTGCCTGTGACAGTAATTGCTGAGTGGTGTCCCTGTCCTTATCTCGACCCACGAACCCTTCATCATATTTTCTCTCCCCTGTCCAGTTGAAGAGGGAGAGAGAGCAGCTTGGTGGGCACCTAGCATCCAGCCAAGGTCAACACACCACAGTATATATAGTTTATACTGTATACTGCATAATCGTGCAGTAAGCATGATTCAAGGAGTCAGCTCATTGCTAAGAGGAGAAGGACAGCCCCCACCCTGAAGAATAAAGTATACCCCTGGACTACCAAAATAATCCCAGCACCCTCTAACACCGCTGTGAAACCCTCCCATTATCTGGCATCATAGGTAAGTAACCATAGAAAGACCAACTCCAGAGACGTCTAGATCAAGAGAGAAGCAGATGGATGGTGATGCCATAGAATTATAGTTGCTTTGCAAAACAGCAGTATGTGTGTGTTTAAGTAATGATTGGTCAAATCATGTTGTATCTGAATGCTTGAAAGGTATAAGGACTCTGCATAAACCCACATCCGGGGTGCCCCAATTTGAATGGGATATCTCATGCACATGAATAAAGAATGACTCTTGTGTCCTGGTTTGAGGTAAAACAGAACTAATTTTCTGTTCAGTAATTTTACTTTTTGAGGTAAAACAGAACTAATTTTCTGTTCGGTAATTTTACTTTTTTAGCTGGGCCTCTTCTAACTAACTAAACTCTGAAATTAACAGCATATTGTTCAGAAACTGTTCACTCTCACAGTGATAAGACCTGATTATACCAAGGAATGGTGTGCAGAGAGGCCCCTACTTATACTTATTGCTATAACAACCAAGGTCAGGCAAATTTGTTATTTGCCCCGTTGGAGGGTCGGAAGCGGAAAAGCGTAGAGGGGTCCCACCTGTAGGGAGGAACAGACAGGACAGGTGACCCAAAACTGACCAACAGGGTATTCCATCCCATCCGCATCATGCTCAGTATAAAAGCTGAGGGATCAAAGGGTCAGCTCTCTTCCTGCAATGGCCGACATCCAAAGAGGACCCTGTCTGTTCGTCTGCCTTTGATCCTGATCTGAGCATTCCTGACTCCAGATCCGGAATCCAGCTCCTGTCCATCACTGAGTCCAGCCTGGGACTTTCCCCTGTGCCTGCTGGTGATGTGATCATCATCCTGGGAGCTTGATACGGTTTTGTATATACTGTATACATTTTTATTTTATTTTATTTTATTTTTTCCCTTTTCTTCTTCTTCTTATTATTATTTCATTATTTATTTATATTGTCATTAAAGTAGTTTAGTTTTTTTCTAAACTCATAATTATGTTTTTTTTCCCTCTTCCTCTCCTTTCTTTTCCTTAGAGGGGGGAGGGAGGGGCCATCTGTTGTTCTGGTTGGTCAATTTGGTCAAAACCACGACATCTTGTAATTCTATACTTTGTGTCCTAGCCTCTCTCCTCCGTCAGCATGGGCCAGTTGTGAAATTTTCATGACAATTACTTGGGAAGACAAACGCCATATCTCCAAACGTCTCCAATTCCTCCTCATTTCCCTGAGCTTTTATTTCTGAGCACAACATCATATGGTATGGACTATCCCTTTGGTCAGTTTGGATCAGCTGTCCGAGCTGTGTCCCCTCCCAACTTCTTTTACACCCCCAGCCTATCCGCTGGGGGGCAGAGTGAGAAAAAGAAAAGGCCTTGAGATGTGTAAACACTGCTCAGCAATAGCTAAAACATAGGTGTATCAACACTATTTTAGTCACAAATACAAAACACAGCACCATGCAGGCTGCTATGAAGAAAATTAACTCCATCCTAGCCAGACACAGTACAAGATTATTCCTGAGAAGAGAGCATATTTTTGTCATTAAGTGCTATTCTCCAAAAACAGAGAACAAGATGTCCTATGTTTCACAGAACAGAAACTTCTGCAAACATTTTGAAAACTGTTTCTTTCTCTGTACTTCATTCCCTACTTAGCATAGATGCACAAAATTACTTCTAGAGAATACTATAGACAATTTTGTATCTTAAATAATAAAATACCATTTAAAACATCACTACAGGAAATAAATAATTAATAGACCAAATCCCATTATAACTCCTACTGCCCTGAAGCTAATGAAAACCCAGGACATTGCTCTTTTGATAGCATTAAGATTTTGTTATATATAGTAAAGAATTGATAGACTCCAGAACTCCAACATTTTGCAATAGCAGAGGAAGGGACAATTCAAATGGAAATTTCCATCTCATGCAGAAATTAAATTTGGAAGAAAAATACTGTCTGAACTTTCTCATCAAGCACATGAATTTATAATTTCATTGTTTCAATCATTGTTAATTTTTATGCTGCAAAGAACTTCTGAAATTTATGTAAAATTCTATATATGAAAAATACTACTTAGCATTTCTAGTAAAATTTTCCACTATTCTTTTCAACAGAAGGCAATGAAAGCCTCAGGTGGATGATACTATGTTTCAAAGATAGCATCATTAGTTCAAAATGAAGCATTTTACCTGATGGCAATACAACTAAACTGCTTTTTTTGAGAACACCCTCACTTTCCAGGAAAAGCTACCAAACATGGAGACACTCGCATCCCCTCTCTAGTGCAATGAACCAGTATCGAGAGACGTGACCAATTCTGACCTACGGATATGAAGGGAAAGAAGTATTGTGAAGATCAAAGTGTGATAGTACAGCTAGTACAAAAATCAGAGAACAGGGGAATCACAAAAATTTTACATACTCAGTCCCAAATGATGGGGAGAAAAAGGTACATACATGCAACGTCAATGACAAAGCTCTGAAAGGACTCCACTGTGTATGTTTCAGGGTATGAAAATCCTGAATATGCAACTATGGCAGTCCAAATAACTTCTACCAGGATTCAAATTCAGCACAGCATTTAAATGCAAAAAAATCCATGCAAGGATAAAAAGGTTGGGAGGTGAGGTAGTGGTGGTTGGTTTTTGTTTGCAATTTACTTTTCAGAAGCAACAGAACATAGGCAATTTATGCAATTACATTCAGTGATGTGTAATTTCAAAAAGTGTTTTGTGTATATATTTGGTAAAATACATACCCAAAGAATTGTCTCAATTTTACAATTTCCCCTAGGAGGACAGAACATAGGAGAGTTGTAGTAGTCTATGACAGCATGATACTACTAAAGGATTTATTTCATTATCATACATATTTCTGTTACTGAGAGTTACTGACAAACACTGGTTTATTTGGGGATATTGCATCTTAAGTTCAGTCCCTTCCTAATCCTGTATTAAAGTCAAAGTCTTATTTGTGAGATCTCAACCTGTGGCCATAGAAACAATGTTGATAATATGATATCTGTCATCTGGCATTAGGGGTTTTTTGTTTGTTTTTACAAGTAGGGTGTTGTCCTGGTTCTGGCAGGGATAGGGTTAATTTTCACAAGAAGATGGAAGGGGACACAACTGGGGGGGGCACTGACCCAAACTAGCCAAACAGATATTCAGTTCGGTGTGACTGCCTTGCCCGGTATGTAGCCAGGGGAGGGGACAGGAAATTGCCACTTGGGAGCAAGCTGGGGGCTTCTGGTTGGAGAGCGTGGTACATTAATCATGTTTTGTACATTCCTCTATCAGTATTATTGTTGTTTTCCTCTTTCCTTCACTGTTCTATTAAACTGCCATTATCTCAACCCACAAGTTTTGCCTTTTCTGCCGCTGGGGGTAGAATCTCAGAATTTATTAATAATCACACTCAGTCTAGGGGGCAAATGGGGGGAGACCTTCCTCCACTCCTTCGCCTCCCTTTTCTCCTTTGGGCCAGGTACAACAGCTTTTGAGAATTTTGAATATCCTTGGGATGTTCAAACCAGCCCCGAGGCTTGATAGTCATGGGCGGCATGGCATGTGGGAGAATATGGGGAGGTATTTAGAAAACTTCTCACCTATAATGGTCTGAAACTTCTTTCCCAAACAACTTCAGGACCCTGATAAAGCCATAGAATATTTGAAAGAAAAATGCTGTGGCCATTCCAGAGACACACAACTTAGTGCACTGCACTGTGCTGGGCCCTGGCCAGTATCTACCAAATACTGCTCAATATTATGCAGCACCCTCAGGGGAAAGAGAGGGAAAAAGAAACAAAACCGACAGGCACTGCAGCTACTCCAAACCCTGCAACAGGTACTGTGGTTACTCAAACCCTGGTAACAGGCACTGCAACTAAACCAGAAAACCATCCCATGCCAGTATCAATCACCCCAATACAGAAGAAAAAATACACCAAGAAATCAGTTTGATTAGTAAGGGATGATGATGAACCAGAGCCATCACGATAATCCCTATCCCTGAGTGAGCTGTGAAATGTGCAAAAAGATTTCAGCTGCCATCTGGGCGAGCACATTGTCACCTGGCTGCTCCAATGCTGGAATAATGGGGCAAGTAGCTTGGAATTAGCAGGTAGGGAAGCCAGGCAGCTGGGATCTCTATCCAGGGAAGGGGGCATTGACAAGGCAATTGGGAAATAGACACAAGCCCTCAGCCTCCGAAGGCGACTCCTGAGAGGCGTGAGGGAAAGGTACCCCTTCAGTGAAGATGGTGTATGTCATACAAGCAAATAGAGAGGTATCCAGTACCTGAGGGAATTAGCCATGTGGGAAATGGTTTATTATGACCCAGACAATGCACAAGGCCCAAGTGGCGGAAGTTCGTACAGAGCACACCATCATTGTATGCCAGCTCATTGGCAGTAATGGAATGGAAAGGTGAAGAGGGACCAATGGTGGATGAGGTGGCTGACCACCTCTGTTGATACAGTGAAACTCCCCCTTCCTCCCTTGTCTCAGCGGTGGGGAAACTGTCCTGGACATTCAAGTAGCTCAAAGAGAATATGTCCTACTCCCCACCTATATGGGCTGGTATCTCAGCTACTAGGAGTAGACGTTTCTCTGCTCAAGAGAGAGAATACAGAGGGTACACACCACAAGGCACTCCGTGGTTTTACCTGTGTGACCACAGAGAGGACATGAGGAAGTGGGATGGACAACCTACCAACCTCTAGAACAACAAGTACGTGAGTTGCAAGAAAGAACAATCACAAAAGGGGACACCTCCAGGATAAATGTCGCTCCAGTTTCCACCAGACAGAGTAGAAGGCCTGATCTTACTTCTTATCCTCTTGAAGGGACTTCTAGGTCATTTCTGCAAGAAGTGAGTAATGGATAATGGATACTATGACCAGTATTTAGAGGGGCCCTGCCTCCAGCCAGGTGGAGGAAAGGGACAACCGGGTTTATCGGATGGTGTGGATTCGATGGCCTGGTCCATCAGACCCACAGGAGTATAAGGTTCCAGTGGACGTTGGTGCACAGTGTACCCTAATACCATCAAGCTATAGAGGGGCAGAACCCATTTGTATTTCTGGAGTGACAGGGGGATCCCAAGAGTTGACTGTACTGGGAGCTGAAGTGAGCCTAACTGGGAATGAGTGGCAAAAGCATCCCATTGTGACTGGCCCAGAGGCCCCATGCATCCTTGGCATCCCCAGGCATCCTCGTGACTCAACGGGAGGGTCTCCCTGACAGCTTGTCTGACCTTTCCTCTGTGCAGTAAATAACAGAGTGTACCTTGACATCGAATCTCGTAAAACACTATCCCATTTACTCCTGGTTTTATTGCACTTACTACTGATTTTGTTAAATCACTGTTTCACCTTAATAAATATTTCACTGCTTCACACTAACTAGTGAAGTTAATCACTCCGTCTGCGGCAGAGATGGAGGAAATTAAACAGCTGTCTACCTTGCCTGGTCTCTCAGAAGACCCTTCTGTTGTGGAGCTCTTGAGGGTTGAAGAACAGCAGGTGCCAAACGCTAACACAATGGTGCATCGGTGGCAATATCGCACTAACCAAGACTCCCTGATTCCCATCCATAAGCTGATTCCTCAACTAGAGAGCCATGGAGTGGTCAGAAAGACTCACTCAACCTTTAACAGTCCCATATGGCCGGAGTGAAAATCTAATGGAGAGTGGAGGCTAACTGTGGACTACAGTGGCCTGAATGAAGTCACACCCCCGCTGAATGCTGCCATGCCAGACATGCTATAACTTAAATACGAACTGGAATCCAAGGCAGCCAAGCGGTATGCCACAATGGATATTGCTAATGGATATTTCTTGACCCCTTTGGCAGCAGAGTGCAGGCCCCAGTTTGCTTTCACTTGGAGGGGTATCCAGTACACCTGGAATCGACTGCCCCAGGGGTGGAAACACAGCCCCACCATTTGCCATGGACTGGTCCAGACTGCAGTGGAACAGGGTGAAGCTCCAGAACATCTGCAGTACATTGACGACATCATCGTATGGGGCAACACAGCAGAAGAAGTTTTTGAGAAGGGGAATATAATAGTTCAAAACCTTCTGAAAGCTGGTTTTGCCTGCACAGGAAATCCAGTTTTTAGGAATAAAATGGCAAGATGGACGCCGTCAAATCCCAAAGGATGTGATCAACAAAATAGCAGCTATGTCTCTACCAACTAGTAAAAAGGAAACACAAGCTTTCTTAGGCATTGTGGGTTTTTGGAGGATGCATATTGTCAGCATATGAAGGAGTTTGAGCTGCTTTGAAAGTGGTTGGTACTGAAGCACAGCTCCTCCTAGCACCTTGACTGGCGGTGCTGGGCTGGATGTTCAAAGAGAGGGTCCCCACTACACATCGTGCTGCTGATTCTACATGGAATAAGTACTCATCACACAGCAGTCTTGAATGGAAAACCCCAGTCACCCAGGAATTCTGGAAGTGATCATGGACTGGCCAGAAGGCAAGGATTTTGGAATGTCACCGGAGGAGGAGGTGATGCATGCGGAAGAGGTCCCACTGAATAATAAATTGCCAGAAAATGGGA
Source organism: Calidris pygmaea (assembly GCA_003697955.1). NCBI lineage: Eukaryota > Metazoa > Chordata > Aves > Charadriiformes > Scolopacidae > Calidris > Calidris pygmaea. The sequence goes on from QJSC01017494.1 coordinate 9,543, forward strand.
AGAGATATGCCCAGTTCACTGAAAGGTCCTGCCGGATTGTGGGAAAGCATCGAAACTGGAAAGCTGCTGTGTGGAGTCCTACAAGACAAGTTGCAGAAGCCACTGAAGGACAAGGTGAATCAAACCAATTTGCAGAGGTGAAAGCAATTCAGCTGGCTTTGGACATAGCCAAGAGAGAAAGGTGGCCAGTACTTTATCTCTATACAAACCCATGGATGGTGGCTAATGCTCTGTGGGGGTGGTTTCTGCAGCGGAAGCAGAGCAACTGGTAGTGCAGAGGCAAACCCATCTGGGCTGCTGAATTGTGGCAAGATATTGCTGATCGATTAGCAAAGCTGTCTGTGAAAGTACATCACGTAGATGCCCATGGACCCAAGAGCCGGGCTGCTGAGGAACATCAGAACTACCAGCAGGTGGATCAGGCTGCCAAGATTGAAGTGGATCTGGATCCAGTGATCTGGACTGGCAACGTAAGGGTGAATTATTCATAGCTCGATGGGCCCATGACTCCTCAGGCCATCAAGGAAGAGACGCTACATATAGATGGGCTTGGGATCAAGGAGTGGACTTGACCATGGACACTGTTGCACAGGTCATCCGTGAACGTGAGACGTGCTGCAATCAAGCAAGCCAGGTGGTTAAAGCCCCTTTGGTATGGAGGACGATGGCTGAAATATCAATATGGGGAGGCCTGGCAGATCGATTATATTACACTTCCACAAATCCGCCAAGGCAAGCGCCATGTGCTCACAATGGTGGAAGCAACCACTGGATGGCTGGAAACATACCCTGTGCCCCATGCCACTGCTTGGAACACCATCCTGGGCCTTGAAAATGGCACCCCAGAGAGAATTGAGTCGGAAAACAGGACTCATTTCTGAAACAGCCTCATAGGCACCTGGGCCAAAGAGCATGGTATTGAGTGGGTCTATCACATCCCCTATCACACACCAGCCTCTGGGAAGACAGAACGGTACAATGGACTGTTTAAAACTGCACTGAGAGCAATGGGTGGTGGGACTTTAAAAAATTGGGATACACATTTAGCAAAGGCTACCTGGCTAGTTAACACCAGGGGATCTACCAATTGAGCTGGCCCTGCCCAATCAAAATTTCCACATACTGTGGAAGGAGATTAAAGTCCCTGTAGTGCACATGAAGAATATGTTAGGGAAGACAGTCTGGGTTAGTCCTGCCTCACACAAAAGCAAACCCATCCACAGGGGGATCTGATTTTGGGCAAGAATAGCCAATTAATCAAATTATATTATGTTAATTGCTAAATAACCCTGCCACTGTATGTCCTCATTACTATAATTGCTATCAGTTGTACTACAGTAAGAATCACCCAAACTAATGACAGATGGACTCTGATGAAGAACCGAGTGCAGTGGTGTTGGCACCAGAACTGGCTTCAGAAACTGGCACCCAGCAACTTCCCCAAGATCAACATCTTCAACCCACAGACCGTGGGCATGGGCTGCACCAGATACATCAGCCGCACGCTCCCAATACAGCATGCAACAGTGCAGCACCACACACCGTTTCTCCTGCCCTGAGATGCTGCTCTAACAGATGGAGCCCAAAGTCATGAATTAAATGAACTCAACAGACATTTTAGAGGGATGGTCCATAGACTAACAGAATTATATCTGTATGTATGTATATGCACATATATATCAAACACAGGGAAAAGTGGTGGCAATTAATTGGAAACTGTAAGATCTGGGCATGACAGAGATGGTATAGAATAAAGGGTGGATAATGTCCTGGTTCTGGCACGGATAGGGTTAACTTTTACAAGGAGCTGGAAGGGACACAGTGGGGGGGGGGTGTGGGGGGTCGTGTTTGAAGCCATTATCACTTATCCTATCACTACACTCCCTCATAAAGAGTCCCTCCCCATCTCTCCTTTAGGCCTATAAGGTCTCCCCAGAGCCTCCTCTTCTCTGGGCTCAAAAACCACAACTCTCTGCCTGCATTCATAGGAGAGGTGCTCCAGCCCTCTGATCATCTTTGTGGCCCTCCACTGGACTTGTTCCAGCAGGTCCATGTCCTTCCTGTGCTGAGGACTCCAGAGCTGGACACAGTACTCGAGGTGGGGTCTCACCAGAGCAGAGTAGAGGGGAAGAATCACCTCCCGCGACCTGCTGGCCACACAGGTCCAGGATGTGGTTGGCTTTCTGGGCTGCGAGGGCACATTGCTGGCTCATATTGAGCTTCTCATCCACCAACACCCCCAAGTCCTTCTCCTCAGGGCTGCTCTCCAGCCATTCTCTGCCCAACCTGTATTTGTGCTTGGGATTGCCACGTCCCAGGTGCAGGACCTTGCACTTGGCCTGGCTGAACTTCATGAGGTTTGCACGGGCCCACCTCTCAAGCCTGTCCAGGTCCCTCTGGATGGCATCCCTTCCCTCCAGCATGTCGACTGCTCCACACAGCTTGGTGTCATCTGCACACTTGCTGAAGGTGCACTCAATCCCAAAATCCATGTCACCAACAAAGATGTTGAACAGCACTGGTCCCAGTACTGACCCCTGAGGAACACCACTCATCACTGCTTGCCATTTGGACATCGAGCCATTGACTGCAACCCTTTCAGTGTGACTGTCCAGCCAGTTCCTTATCCACCGAATGGTCCATCCATCAAATCCATGTCTCTCCAATTTAGATACCAGGATGTCATGTGGGACAGTGTCAAACGCTTTGCATACATCCAAGTAAATGACGTCTGTTGCTCTCCCATTATCTACCAATGCTGTAATGCCATCGTAGAAGGCCACCAGATTTGTCAGGCACGATTTGCCCTTAGTGAAGCCATGTTGGCTGTCACCAATCACCTCCTTATTTTCCGTGTGCCTTAGCAGAGATTCCAGGAGGATCTGCTACATGATCTTGCCATGCACAGAGGTGGGACTGACTGACCTATAGTTCCCTGGGTTCTTCCTTTTTTCCCTTTTTGAAAATGGGTGTTATGGTACTCCTTTCCCAGTAAGTGTGAACTTCACTGGACTTCCACAACTTCTCAGATATGATGGATGGTGGCTTGGCAACTTCATCTGCCAGTTCCCTTAGGACCTGTGGATGAATCTCATCAGGTTCCATAGACTTGTGCACCTTCAAGTTCCTCAGCTGTTCTCAAACCTGATTTCCTATGGCAGGCAGTACCTCCTTCTCCCAGTCCCTGCTTTTGCCTTCTGCAACTTGGGAGATGTGGTTAGAGCCCTTATCAGTGAAAATCAAGGCAAAAAAGTCATTGAGTACCTTAGCCTTGTCCATGTCCTGGGTGACCAGGTTTCATGTTTCCTTCCTGAGTGGGCCCACATTTTCCCTAGTCTTCCTTTCGTCACTGACATACATATAGAAGTTCTTCTTGTTGCCCTCAATGTCCCTGGCCAGATTTAACTCTATCTGGGCTTTAGCTTTCCTAACCTGATCTCTGGCTGCTTGAACAATTTCTCTGTATTCCTCCCAGGCTACCCATCCTTGCTTCCACCCTCTTTTGGCTCCCTTTTTCTGTTTGATATTGTCCAGGAGCTCCTTGTTCATCCATACAGGCCTCCTGGCATTTTTGCCTGACTTCCTCTTCATTGAAATGCATCACTCCTGCACTTGGAGGAGGTAGTCTTTGAATGTTAGCCAGCTTTCTTGGGCCCCTCTTCCTTCCCGGGCTTTATCCCACAGTACTCCATCAAGCAGATCCCTGAAGATCTGTGTGCCCTCCTTGCTGCCCTAAGGATCTCAAACTCCACCATCTCATGGTCACTGCAGCCAAGGCTGCCCTTGAGTGTGACATTCCTCACCAGCCCCTCCTTATTGGTGAGAACAAGGTCCAGCATGTCACCTCTCCTCATTGGCTCCTCTGTCGATTTGAGAAGCTATCATCAACACATTCCAGGAACCTCCTGGATTGCTTATGGCCTACTCCAACAGATATCGGGGTGGTTGAAGTCCCCCATGAAGACCAGGGCCTGTGAAGGCAATGCTGCTCCTATCTGTCTATAGAGAGCCTCATCCGCTCCGGCATCCTGGTCAGGTGGCCTGTAGCAGACCCTCACTATAATATATACTGTCAGTTGACAGTATACTGTCAACCCTGTCAAAAGTATGATATTTGGGGTTAATTCTGGTCATTCACATAGTCTTTCATGCAAAATCTATTGAATCAACATTAATTATAGCATGGATTCACAGTAGTTGTACATTGTCACAATTTTACCAGTCCCATTTCCTTTATTAGCTACAGAAATTCTAAAGATAAAGGAAGAAAAAGAGGTGTAAGGGAGGAAAGATGAAGATTCAATAAATAACACGCCCACACCCCCAAACAGACTGGCTTTTCAGGCAAAATTTATCTCAAGCATTATATATATTTATAAAGGATAAAATGGAGTCCTGATCCAATTGAGACCTTGGACAGTATCATAATACAGTGGTAAACACCTGTCAGAAAAGGTTCAAGATGAGACAAAAACATTGGATGTGAAGTCTCTGACAGGCAATAGCTTGAAGAGGCTGAACTCTGCCTGCTAGCCAGTTTTATTAGCTGACAACAACAATAGCTACTGAAAACATGATATTTACAGAACATCATCTCCTTTGAAGGGATACAAGCATAACCCTGAAAATTAATTCCAAGAGTGCTGAGGACAGAGACAGCATATGAAAAAATGTCTTTCCTCTGGAAAAAAAAAGTGTCTTGTCATAAAAAATATATTATTGGCTACTTCAGGACTTATGAATAGTAGCAAAAGCCGATTTCAATAACTTAAGACAAGCAAGATTCTTTTATTTTTAGTAAACTATGATTTTGTTTTCAGAGAGAAATTAAATCCCCATTTACCTCATTTTAACAAACAGAAAAAGGAGTATACTTTGGTCCAAAAGTATTATTTAAAAAACCCTTCTTCCCTATTTTTACTACTAATACAAATTTACATATTAAAACCAACAGTTTCAAAGTCTGATTTTCTTCTCATTATCTAGATCATTTCTGTTGATTTGAAGCGAAATGTTAAAATAATGGTAAATTTTCTTCTTATTTCAATTTTGTACATCCACACAAACATTGCTGTTCACCTACCATTTTCTGGATCAAAAAAACCCAACAATTCACAAATTTTAGATCAATTCAGAACTATCCTTTCAGAAGAATTTTCATTCAACAGCTGACAACAGCTATCCTTTAAAGCCACAATCAGTAAGGAGTAAGTTCTCACCATAAAAAATTCAGTGTTAGAAATAACTTACCTCAAATATTGCTTTATCTCTGTAAGAAGGAAAATTTTCCACTACTAAATATAGTAGTTTCTAAGCACTTTTCTTATTCATTTTAACATGGGTGAGGAAAGAGCCTCCAAACCTCTCCAACAGAACTGTTCCATTTTAATTCAGCACACAATTGCTCTCTTCAATCAAAGGCAAAGGGACTTCTGTGTCAGAGTGAAATACGTCTAACTTGGTCAAGTGTCATGGTGGCATAATACAATGCTCTGGTAATAGGTATTCCTTCAGAAAAGTAAAAAATGTTTAGGCTATCATACCATATTTATAGATCTAATGGAGTGACCTACTACAGGTGAGAGCATTCACACTACAATTAAGATTTAAAAGTCTATTAACTCTTAAGAACAACCAAGTATTAAGTGATGATCACACTCAAATCATTGCTTAAATCTAAATTTGTGTTTGTACATAGTGTTCCTTTCTATACATAACAATTTCCAACATATAAAAAGAAAGGTACCATGATTGCATGTAATTTTTTCTCATTTGCTTAGTCCTCATATTTCAGCATGGTGTTTACATAGCATACCAGGCAAATACAGTCATTAGTATAGACTGATGTTTTACCTTAGCTCCTAATAATCATTGTGCATTTACAAAAAGTATCCTCGTACAAACTTCCTCTTATTTTACACACAAATATAGAGAAATTTGATTAAAACTTCCATCTAAACCTACAGATTTTTTTTCTTATGAAATGTCAACGAGTACTAGAATACTGTTTTCAGAAGCATATGCTTTTTCAGATTTAGTGGAGCTACTTTTGTACTACTATATCAACCCAGTATAATCTTGATTTAAGCATGGCTTTCTCATTTGTCATGAAAATATGAAACTTATTTTAATAATATATGTGAAATAATAGAAGCCACGAACAAGTGACTATAGACATTTTTGAAAGTCTTTGTAATATAAAGAAATAATCAAATTAGAGTCACAAATAAGATGTCCACAAAGACATCTAGCTGCTGTCTGCTGTGAATTTAGCAGACTCCATGTGTGTAACACAAATGGCACCATGCTCGGCCCCGTATGAGGGTAGAAAACATGTTCAAGAAGGCATTTTCATTAAAAGACATTTTCAAGGCTGCCTTTTCCTTCATGTCTCCTCCCCACCCCGCACGGACAGACAGGAAGCAGCTCCACAGCACACCTCTCCTGCCTCCCGGCCCCAGCTCAGCCTTCGCTTCCGCAGCCGGGCCTCCAGAGGAAGCAAAAAGCAGTACGACCGAAAATACTCCTCCTTTACTGGCACAGGAAAGCAGCTACCAAGGATTCGACAACCCCCCACACAACCCACAACCACCAGCCCCTTAACGACGCCATTCCCCCACCCACCAACCCCCCGCGATGCAGGGGAAACCTCGAACCTCGCCCACCACTAAGGCGCACGGGAAGAGGGGGGGGGGAGGTAGGTTGTCGTGCTAGTAGTGCCTACCCACGAGCTCCATGAACCAGTTCACAGCTTTATAGTAATATAATTCCCTTAAAATAAACAGTAGATTGCTTATACAATATAATGTAACATTGGTTTTGATCTAATGGGGTCATACAAACCTACTTAAAACACATGCATTTGCCTTTTCTGGCTCTGCAATGGTTGGTAACTCATGCACTAAGCAGTCAAGAAAATAATGATTTCTAGACATTTTAAGTTAATTTCAGACAGACTGTACAGAAACATGCACCTAACAGTGAACGCTGCTACAGAACCCATGCTTTAAGGGCAACATTTAAAATCCAGCAGTTTCTATACATAGCAGTCAGCCTTTAAAAAAAGGCCTTCATAAAGTGCTACCACAAACCGGCAGATAAAACTTTCTAAGACTCAATGTAAAGTTCAGAAAGCAGGCATTCTTTATTGCGGCGCCAGGTGCACAGGGGGTAGCTCCTCCTGTTGTGCACACCGAATACTGTTGTCAAATTAACTTTATACACAACAGGTATACATGGTCAATGTAATTCCAAGAAAACATTAGCAGGCTGCATTAAAAGATGCA
>QJSC01017494.1:16928-37375 GCA_003697955.1 Calidris pygmaea
CCTCAATATAAGAAGGACATGGACCTGATGGAGAGGGTCCAGAGGAGGGCCACAAGGATGATCAGGGGGATGGAGCACCTCTGCTACGAGGACAGGCTGAGGGAGCTGGGGTTGTTCAGCCTGAAGAAGAGGAGGCTCCGGGGAGACCTAATAGCGGCCTTCCAGTACCTGAAGGGAGCCTACAGGAAGGCTGGGGAGATCCTGTTTAGAAAGGCCTGCAGTGACAGGACGAGGGGCAATGGCTTTAAGCTGGAGGGGAACAGATGGCCTCATGGCAGGGGGGTTGGAACTAGATGATCTTTGAGGTCCCTTCCAACCCTAACCATTCTATGATTCTATGATTCTATGATTTAGATTGAAGATTAGGAGAGGGTTCTTTACTGTGAGGGTGGTGGAGCACTGGAACAGGTTGCCCAGGGAGGTGGTTGAGGCCCCATCCCTGGAGATATTCAAGGTGAGGCTCGACAAGGCCCTGGGCAACCTTGTCTAGTTGGGGGTGTCCCTGCTGACTGCGGGGAGGTCGGACTAGATGACCCTTGGAGGTCCCTTCCGGCCTGGACAACTCTATGATTCTATGATTCTATGATTCTATATTCATTACATTTCCAAGAATTCATTTACATATTATAATAAGCTTTTGGGCATGCATAGTTGTGCCTTCTGGTGGTCCTCATTTTGAGTGAGGGTCATTTCTTCCTCAATCTTCATCTTCTTCACCTGTCCTTTGGCTCACTTTTCATGTTGGCAAAACATTTTAACTGCTTAATTGCTCATTAAAACTAATGATCTCCCTGATACCACCTGTTTGTCAGACAATGTCCGTATTTATTGCATCCCTGTCTTAGGTCACCATGTTCTCAGGGCCATACACATCCTTTCTTATCCTACTAAGTCCTTGAAACCATTTGGGATGGTTACTAAAAAAGTTACATTTCTTCTCTAAAAGAAGATTCTCTATAGTTTAACCATTTATAAACTACATAAAATCTGCCTTAGGTATCAATTGAATAAATGGTTTCAGTTTGTACAACCTGCATTACTAAACTATTTTTGAGGTACAAGTGTAAGGACTATTGTACTGTCAATATTCCCTTGCATCCCTCCCCGAGCAGAAAACCCCAGCACAGTACTCCTCGGGAGACAGGCAGCTTTTCAGCACTAGGTCAGCGGGGGGAAAAAAGAGGTGGAGACAGAGGTAAAGGCATAAGACCCAAACCCACAGGATTGCCTTAGGCTCATCTCATCATACATGGTTGGTTTTAGGGAAACCTTAAAGAAAACCCTACTAAAGCTAGAGCAGTGCTCAACTTCTCTGTAAGACTAGATAAGCTTCTGAAAAGATGCAGATTGTGAGAAATGGGCTGAGTTTTGCTTCAGCTAATTGATATATTTTTGTTAGTGTGTCTGTATTGATAGTGATATCGCGGTGATAGTGGAGTCTCATCCATTGTACCCAACTAATCCTTAGAAGCACCCTGGGGCTGTCCAGGGATCCTGGAAGTCATCTAGGTGAAGAGAGCCAGGCCGATGGCAGACTGATAAGTGGACAAAGGACTGTGAAGACTGATAAGTGGATGAAGGTCATCTAGAGGGTGACTGATGAAGATGGGGATACGACCACCAGGGTGCTTGTAACTACTAACACTGGACAGTAGATGATAGCAAAGACTGTGAAATAACGTGTAGCATAATCAACTAATCAAAGGTGTGTTTAGAATAATGATTTTGTAGAGTAGGTGGGTGTGCCTTGTAAGGTAAAAAGGTGTAAACTAGATCTGTAATAGGTCAGGCGGTCGGGAAGAATGTGAGCTCCAACTTCTCAGCCAATGAGAAGAGAGACAGTAACTCAGGCGGCCAGGACAAGGGTATAAAATATCTAAAAGCTAAAGGATTGGTGTGCCTCTGCTTTGAGATGCACCCGATTCAGCGCTGTTTCATACAATAAATTATTATACCTTTGCCTCGGCGACTTTGTCCTCTTTAAATTCTAAGTGTGAGCCGGTGTTTCTCACAAGATCATTAAAAAGAAAAAACAAAACACATTATTCTCTAGTATATTGACACTGCGCAGCTTTCCTCCTGACCGTCCCCCCTCCGCCCCACCTTACACCTCAGTGCAAGTTGTTACCCGGCAACAAAAGCAATATCCTTTACAAGTATTGCCTCAGGGATACAAATTCAGTCCCTCCATTTGCCACCTAAGGACAGTACAGTTACTGTTTACCATTATAGTGATGATCAATTGATTATGGCAAAGCCACAACAAGAAAGTGAAGCAGCTGCCGAATTGCTCAGGACAGAGGCCGGGCAATTAATCCAAAGAAAATACAGGGCCCTAGTACTACTGTACAATTTTTGGGAATAGTTTCACATGGATAGATTAGAAAAATACCAGATCAGGTACAGCAAACAATCCAGTGATTTCCTGTACCAACCACAGTAAAAGAGTTACAGACCTTTGGAGGACTTTTAGGGTACTGGAGAACTTTTACACCACATTTGGTCATATTAATGTGCCTTCTGCAGAAATTAACTAGGAAGAGAGTTGTCTGGCAGGGGACCAAGCAACAACAAGAAGCCTTTGATGCCTGCAAAAAAGCTTTGAGCATGCACAGTTATCCACTCCTAAGCAATGATATTTGTTTGAATTAGTAACAATTCCAGAAGGAACCTGTAGGGTTTTGGTCCAAGGCATTACAAGGTTCCGCTATACATCATAACCCAACTTCTCCTCTTATTTTACACCCTTTGTTGATATCAGATTCTCGAGTTTTTGTATTTCAGGTGTCTTCAACGAATAACTGTGCCTTATCTAGAGGAGATAGCATTTGAACCATGTTATCGGTGTTGCAAACCCAACATCAAATTAAAGTTCAATCTTGTCTTGGTTTAGCCTCAGACAGCAACAAAGAACTGCACCCTCAGCACCCCACCCCCCCACCCTGCTCATGGCCCTGAGGGGAGAATCAGAAGAAAAAGGCAAAACTCCCGGGTTAGGACAAAGGCAGTTTAACAGAATAGCAAAGGGAACAAGAAAACAGTAACTCGGATAGAGGAATATACAAACACGCTTGTGATACCACCCCTTACCAACTGCTCACAAAACGCACCCCTGCCTTCCCCGACTTCCTACCCCACCCCCCTCCCCCGGCCAGCTCCTGGCTACCCCCCGGGCATGGCTCACAAAGGATGAAATACCTGTGTCCCTGCTAGATCCTGGGGATAATTAACCCTATCCCCGCCGGAACCAGGACAAATCTGAAAAAGCAGAAGCCATAGGTCTACAATCTGTGTGGGTGATTACAGCACATCATGTTATAAAACCCAGAGTAATATTAGCTGAAGGAACAGCACGTATGTATCACTGGAGGGAGATGTCACTGCTGTTTTCCTCCCCTATCACAGGTTGGCTCATCCTGCTTTGTAGTCTAGTACTACAAGCACATGCTCCAGATACATCTCTGCAAAATCAACATGTAAGCACTTAGTTGCAGTAGAGGCTAACCAAACCTAACTCACTTGCCTTTTATACTAAGAGAAGATTAACAGCTGCAGATCTTCAGACAACTTGTTTCAGTGGTGCATCAACCCCAGCAGCTGTATTATAGAATTATACTGTGCTACGTGACTTTAATATTAATGGCTCTCATTGCTCTTTTCTCAGTAGGCAATGGCTATATGCCAATGAATATTACAAAACTGACTGACAGTGGACTATTTCCTCCCTCAACACCAGAAATGCCACTTCCACTTTGAAAACATGTTGCTTCAACATAACTGATGGAACAGCCAGCCCAGAGCACAACATTCAACATTCTCCAGGACTGAATGCATCAAACGGAACAACCTCCTGGTGGTGCCCGGCTGGTTGAGGGGTTTAATTCCCTGACAGGAGAAACAGGACACCTGATTCAAAGCATTATTGTAGAGATATGTTTATTCCTTTTTCTATATGTGCCTAAATGAGCTTCTCCAGCTTCATCATCCCTAGCAGATATGGTCTCCTGAGCAAGGAGTGTGTGAAAGTGTGGGAAAGTGACGAAAGATCATAGAGGAGGACTGTAAACACACTCAAGTGACTCACACGTGGGGTGCTGGAAAACACATATAGCACCCTAATTGTTGTTCAATGTTATGTACTCAACATGTAGAACTTCTGCACTTAGAAAACGTAGGCCTGGGATGGACTCAGGGGCACCTTATCAAACATGCCTGAGATTCCTGCCCTGCTGTTGAAGAGATCAAAGCACAGTGAAGAACTCTGCCTGCCTGAATCCTTGAAATACAGGCGAGAACAGCAACTGGGAGCTCTCACTCTCTCACTCCTTGCTAACAAGGACTCTCTCACTAATAAGAACCCTTTTCTCTTGCTCCATGGTGCCCACATTCCCTGCTTGCCTGCCTCTGCCCGAGTGCTGCTTCAGCGATTCCCCAATTCGTGAGGTATTGAGATTAAATTTGTTCTTTGCCTTTCATCCATGGCTCTGTGGTTGTTCCTGCATCCTCACACACCTCCTCCCTAAAATATTTTACAACTACAACCCCACAAACCACCTGCACATACACAATGTATAAGTGCTTAGGAAAAAAAAATCCTGCACCCATGTTTTTCTCTTAATTCATTTGCATTTTGTCTGACACCTTTTTCTAGGTTGCCAATTTCTCCATATCTTATGTTCAAGCCTTTCCCAAGGAAGTGCCAATTCTACATATATGCTTATTCACTGGGAAAGCTGCCATACTCGTTGCCCTAGAGAAAAGCAGGTTTAAGGTATTTTCTAAGGATTAATATAGCTCTGCTAAGGAGGTCACCTCTTACCTCCTTGCCCTTTCCCATTACATTGTAAGTGTAGCTCCTTATTATGACAGGAATTACTTCATATGGTTTAAAAAGATGAAAAAAGTAAAATGTTCTAGACACCCCTCTCCCAAAGTGAAAGAATCCACTTAATCTGGATTAATCACATTCAGATTTACAAAGTTCTTTTGCATTTTTAAAATTGTTTTTATTTAGGAAGTGAAATTAAAATTTGTAAACTATAAATACAAATGCCAAGGTATTACAGGAAATATTCAGAAGTTCTTTATATTTTTTATTTCTCACAAATATTTCCTATGGAATTCAACAAACAATAGGGAAACCAAACAATTTTAAGTTCTGTATACAATGAAAATCAAGGTAGATTCTGCCAATTTATCAATTCATAGAAGTTTCTACCTGACACAAATGAAAGCTCTGAAAGCTACAATTCATTCATTAATGATACACCAATTGCTATTTTAAACATTGTTATTTGCATTAAGGAAGCTGTCTAGAATCAGGTGTATTTAACCCACTGTTAACTCAGCGGCATCACAAACTTAAAATATTTTATTTATATACTGTCACCAATATATATATGTATTGCAAAGAGGGCCAAGAACTTGCAAAAAAAGGTCAAATTTCACACAATGTTTGCATTAATATTTTTGTACTTTTTCCCCTAAATAAGCAAAGCTGAGCCACTGTTTTCACACCGTCTCTTTAATTTGCCAAAAACACATAACCCCATCTATATCAAAGAAGCAGAAGAGCAAGGTTAACAGCAACTTTCATTGACGCGTTTTCTTGTGGGGGGAAAAAAAGGGTGTATCCATTTTAGATATTACATTATGTATATAAAAAAAATGATCATCAATAATAGGTTCACTAAATTTATTTTAAAATCATAAAATCTATCTTAAAAAAAGAGCATTACGTTCTGCACACTGCTCTCAAAGGATGCTAGGGACATGTGGACAACCAGTCTTCTCCCCTCTTAAAAAAAAAAAAAATTACAGTGTACATAAAGCAGGGTGTTCACAATAGTTACAGAAAAACCATTACAATTTACCAACAACAACAAACAAAAATAAATCCACTCTGCTGCTGTTTCAAAATTTCAGTGTTAGTCTTGTGCGGCCTTTCCTGGCCTTTCCCTCCCCTAAATATTTGTAATGAACTAAAACATTACATCTGGTGAACAGCAGATTCCACTACACCTCAAATGCAGAACACCTATGAAGCAGAGGAATGTTGGCTTTTTAAACAGAAGCAGATATTAAAAAAAAAAAAAAGGAAGAAAAAAAAAAGGTGCAGGACTCCTTCAGTTCTTCACTAGTCTTAGAAAAACTTTCCAGAATACTGCTTCACACTATAAAAAAGAAAAAATAATCTTGCATTAGAATCCTTCAACATCTGCATACTGCTTCACACTATAAAAGAAAAAGAAAAAAGCATATATTAGAATGATTGACCATACATCTTGCATCAATATTCAAAATGGCATTCTTAAAGATTAAACTACAAATTCCCAATACATTTAAAGGTAAATAATTTTAAAATATTAATGGCTAATAATTATAGGCATAGAATTATTTTAAGTACATTTAAATATTAGTAGTCTAAAGACACACATTCAAGTTAAACATTAACAAATGCTATTACAGCCAACATGTTATTAAAGCAAAACTAAGCAAACTAAGTCCATAATGGTTCATATTTTGGCAGAACAGGAAGTAATGCCAGCAAGGTGTGAAATGCTGCATAACAGCACCAACTGATTTCAACTTGTCCTGTATGTAGAGGCATGGTCTGTGCCATATGGCAGACTGTGATTTGTTGTCAGTTAAGTTATCTAAAAACAACAAAATCACTAGTCTTCCACACAGAACTAGACCAACATCCACTGAAATCTTCTATATTTTCTACAGGTTCTATGTAATTTATTACAAGTAGGCAATTTTCACCAGAGAAATGAGAGGATTGCTTGGTTAAGGTGTCTTCCATCAAGATTAGTTTTGAGGGAATCTTCATTTTAGTTAGAACAGAGAAAAGAAAAGAATCAAGGCAGAACTACCACTGGAGAAGCTAGGTTCAATAGTTACTTAAATCCTGTCTTCTAAAAACTATATTGCAGAGAAGAGCTTTAGAATGTAGTAGTTGGAAAGTCAGTTTAAAACTGACAGTAAGGACAGCATTAAGCTTCAACTTACCTGTTCTGCAGTAAATACTGAGCATTTTGTATCTGGTCCTGTGTTCCTGTAATTGTTATTATTCGATCTTCTGAGCCTTCTAGTGGTTCATCAATTTTGATTGAAGCTCCTGACTCATGACGTATTTGTTTGATTCTCTGGCCTCCCTTTCCAATAATAGATCCTGCCAACTAGGGGAGAAAATAAAGCATTTATTTTTTGATCTAACTTTCTCTGCAAAAACACAGTACTGTTCAAGTAGCTTCCATCAATTAAATTTCAAGAGTTAGAATGGAACTCTTTTACAGCCTCAAAAAATCCTCTGTAATGTTTATTATATAAACACAGGTGGGATAAAGTTGGAAGAACCAGATGATTGTTTGTAATAACAAGTTAGGTAGATAATCTCTATTACTGAATATTAACAATTTAAAAAAATAGTTCAGTGCATCTCTAGAGCGGAGACAAAAGAAACATCCTTAAGAATAAACATTCAGTGATTTAGAAACACTTGCTTTACATTAAAAGTACTTGTCAAGCATCCCAAATACTTTTGATTTACTTACATAGTCTGAGAAAAGGCTGTGACCTTCTATTTATTTATTTAAACACAAGTGGAAAGCAAGTCAGCTTCACTTACATCTTTGGGAATTGTTACTTGTGTTGTGATGATGGGTCCACCAAGATCTCCATATGAACCACGGCCCCCTGTGTAAGAATAGTCTGATTTAAACGTATGCATCAAGCCTCTTACTGACTAAATGAAGTGGGTGTCAAAATTATCTATAAAAGCTTACCATATCCAGAGCCACCCTCAAACTGTAAGAAAAAGAGAAAGAAAACCCTTAAATAGCAAATAGTCATGATTCATTAACATGTTTTAATCTCAAGCATCATACTGTTAACTTTGAACCTATTTTATGCAAAAATCCTAACCCACAACCTTAATCTACGTGTTATTAAAGGCAAACTGGGGAAGAGGGCAGACCATGAACAAAGGGAAGAGGGAATATCTCATGAGAATCTCTTAGTTTGCTCTGTTAAAACCTTTAAGAATAAGTCATCAAGATCCAGCCATACCAGTTTACCAAGCAACCTTATCAATTCAACTGGTAAATAGCTCTTGATGCTGATCTATTCCTGACCTGACCCTTGGACTAAAGTAACATTCAAATTAAAACATCAGAGTTCAGCCTTATTACTACTACCTATACAGCTTAGGAGAAATTAAAGTCTCAGTTTGGGACAAGATGTTTACTTGGTAACTGTCAACCCTCCTACTCCATCTATATCTTGAGGAAAAAACAAGTCAACTCTAATAACAACTTTATAATTGGCTTCTCCATTCAGACTACGCTACAATCCTTTCTATCATAGAAGGGACAATCATGACACTAATTACTGCTGTTCTGCTAAAACTACCATATATCAGATCCAAATCACTGTAGTGATTGGATGCAGCAGTCCTGACTGCTTTTATTTTCAAGATTTGTAGACTGGTACTTGATATTAAGTGCTTAATTTGATCTAATGCCTTCTAAATGCACAAACACCCATTTTAACATCTTCCTGTAGAAGCAGAGAATAGATGTGCACATTTCTCTAGAATTCAACTTATATCACTGAAATACAGGAATGTTTGTGAATTATTTGTTTGCAGAAGTTGAAATGCAACAACTTTTTCCAAAAAGCTATTTACTTGCTAGCTTTTTGGAGCTACATCAAAATGGAAACTATTCAGAAAAAAATTGTTCAGCGGATCATCTGTTTCTAAGCAACCTTTGTTATGTAATCAAGTTGCTTAGCAATACAGACCATAATACAACATAATAGAGCTTGAAGTAGAGTGCAAAATACAAAAGAATGAAGGACACTGCTTAGAACTTAATTCAGAGGCTGATCAGAGCTGCATATTCCACACACATACTCTTCCACCTATTTCTGCTAATGTTTTGCACAGGGAATCCCTTTTTTGGGCTAACTTGTTTTAACGAACAGTCCTTTTCTTGTCCCTTTCTGCTGCTTCTCCTCTCCAGACTACAAGACAGCAAATTAATTTGACATCAGATGAGTAATTATAACTGCAGTATTTATGTAAGCTAGGAACAAACATTTAATATTTGGCAGCACTTTGCCATCTTCTAGACAGCATAAACCCTGACACCCTTTGAACTTTCCTCTTCCTAAACCCCCTAAGAGTAAAAAGTTTGATAAACACAAATCAAATGGAATACTTTAAAATATATGGATAGGTAATGCATAATAGTTTATCTATAAGTAAAGAATTCATTTTTGTGCAAGAGTTACAGTGAAAGTCACAGCTTAGAAAACTAAAATAGTGTACAAAGAAGGCAATAAAGCTTCTCTCACTTGGTTGTACTGCTGCATACTACCTGTATAAGATTCGCTGTTCAGGACATAAAACTGCCAATAACCTGAGTTAGAAGGACAGCTTTAGGGATTTTTCAATAGGTGCAAGCTGCCACCAACTACATTCAGTCTCAAGAAATTCTAGTTATCACTTAAGAAATTCAAATGATTTTTCTCAAAAATCAAGTATTAAACCAGCCAAATAAAAGCATGAGCACACTCACCAACTCTGGTGGTTGCATGTCATCACAGGCATCCACGTGACACTGCATCATCTTCCAGGCACAACATAACAGGAGAATAAGAGGAAATTAATCCAAATAAGTCCATGTCATGGAGGCTTATAGGTAATTTGGCAAGCAAACACATACATACCAATATAGAGAAAAATTTTTCTGCAGTACTTCAACTACTACAAAGACTCAAAAGTACATGATATAGACCAGTTACAAGATTCGCTCCCTTTTACTTTCAGTGCAAGGGAACTGTAACTGGTCACATGTCTGTCTTCGTTGTTTCTTTGGTGTAAAGAGATTTTCCTCTTACAAAGAACATCAGACAGCTAAGGAGAGAGTAAAGTTGGAACACTGTTGTTGTCTTTTTTTTTTAATGCCTTTGAGTAATAAAACTGTACTATATACTACAAGATATTACTCTCAGATACCAAAGCCTTCTATTTCTCTCATGCATAAAATTCCCCAGAGAAAGCATTTAATAAAACAAGTAACTGTCATTGATATATCTATGTCAATTGCAGGTCAAGCAGGAAGGATATGGCTTCTCATATTTTATTAATTAATTTCCATATACCTCATATAGCCAACAGCTAAATTAACAATCTACTACTGCTTAATTATATGGAAATCCAGTATTTTTTTTTTTAATGTGACATATAGCATTTGTTTCCTTCAGAATTCTACAAGCGTTGTGGAAAAAAAATATCAACAAACAATTATAAAAATATAATTTGTAGAATCCACTTTAAATTACTATTAAGGCAAAGACCTTTGCTGGGTTAAAAAATGCTACGCTGTTGAGAAATATTAGTTGCTTAACTTAAATAAGTTTTAAGTAGAATAAATTACTTAGGGTTATAATATAGTGGGATTTATGCTGTTTGATTAGTTTTACTTCGCATGAGTAGCTAGATTTGCTGAAACCTTTAGACTGGAATAGTTAATTTTCTTAGTAATTTTCCTAGCAGCTGGTACAGTGCTGCATTCAGTCTTTAAGGATAAGTAAAACATTGATAACACACTGATGTTTTGGTAGTGTTTTCCCTAAGTCTGGGACTTTTCAGTTCCCCCTGTTCTGCCAGCAATCACAGGTGCACAAGAACCATAAACCAGGAGATAAGGAGGCTACAACCCTCAGCAGAGGCTGCAAAGCAACAAGATGAGAGCAGTCAATGGCCTGCCTACCTGGACACAGAAAAAGAATCCAGTAAGGTGTTAGAAGACCCCAGACCAAAAGTCACCATTGGACTAAAAGACGCATGAACAGCATATAGACTGCAAGGGTATAATTGCCATGGGATTTCTTTGTTTGAGGTCCCTCCCTTTTTGGAGGCACCCAGCCCGGGCTGACCTTGCTGCTGTACCTTTAATTAATTTAATTATTTTTATAAAATCCAATGCCTGAGACTCTGCTGCAGGAAACCCAGGGTCGAACCTGAAGAAGGAGGAAACGTGCCAGAGAGAGAGTGTGTGTGTGTGTGTGTATGTAGTCAAAAAGGGCACCCGTCCACCCACTGGGGTCGCCTGCTGTGAAGGGACCCTGATCCTAGCAGTTAAAGACTCAGGTGGAGTACACACAACTCCTTGAATGGCATGTGAATTCTTGGGCAGCAGCTTCTTCTTTAACAATACAATATGAACAGCACATTAAAATATATATGCTCATTTAAAAACAGTTCCTAAAATACTAGGTGCACGATAACTTGCATGATAAAGATATATAACAGAATTTTCTTCTCTACAGACTCACTTGTCCTAGCTACTACTGGTAACCAATGGAAATCAAAACGAAATGAAACACTGACTGGATAAGACAAAGGGCATAGTATTAATAAGAATTTATTGACTTTCACATCTAATGAAAAAATATGCATGCAATCCTAACCAATGGCAAATTCCTTATTGTAACTTGCCCTTATTTTTAAAGGATTGGCCCAGAACAGTGAAATTTTTTAATTTCTTCTAGTATTTATATAGAAAAATAAGATGTGTCAAACATCTTTCCTTCACTGAATTTTTTAAATATTCCTTAATGTAAAATCTCTTAAACATGAAATACTTTTAATATTTTTTAGTGTATGTACCTTTACTGAAGTGCTAATACAGACACATGTATATACACACACATATATATATAAAAATAAAACAGTAAGAAATATCAAGAAGTAGGAATCATTTGAATATCACAGAAAGCTATGGGGTTGGAAGGGACCTCTGGAGATCATCTAGTCCAACCCCCTGCCAGAGCAGGTCCACCTAGAGCAGGCTGCACAGGAACTTGTCCAGGTGGGTTTTGAATGTCTCCAGAGAAGGAGACTCCACCAACTCTCTGGGCAGCCTCTTCCAGGGCTCTGCCACCCTCAAAGTAAAGAAGTTCCTCCTCATGTTTAGATGGAACTGCCTATGTTCTGTACAGAACTGGACACAGTACTTCAGATGAGGTCTCACCAAAACAGAGTAGAGGGGCAGGATCACCTCCCTCGACCTGCTGGCCACCCTCTTCTTGATGCACCCCAGGATGCCATCGGCCTTCTTGGCCACAAGGGCATATTGCTGGCTCATGGTCATCCTGTTGTCCACCAGAACTCCCAGGTCTTTTTCCTCAGAGCTGCTCTCCAGCAGGTCAGCCCCCAACCTGTCCTGGTGCAGGGGCTTATTTCTCCCCAGGTGCAGCACCCTACACTTGCCCTTGTTAAAATTCGTTAGGTTTCTCTCTGCCCAACTCTCCAGCCTGTCCAGGTCTCACTGGATGGCGGCACAGCCTTCTGGGGTGTCAATCACCCCTCCCAGTTTTGTGTCATCAGCAAACTTGCTGAGGGTACATTCCATCCCTTCATCCAGGTCACTGAGGAACATATTGAAGAGGACTGGACACAGTACTGACCCCTGGGGAACAGCACTTGTTACGGACCTTCAACTAGATTCTATGGCCCCTAATCACAACCTTCTGAGCTCTGTCTTTCAGCCAGTTTTCAATCCACCTCACTGTCCATTCATCAAATCCACACTTCCTAAGCTTACCTATGAGGATGCTATGGGAGACGGTGTCAAAAGCTTTGCTCAAATCAAGGTAGACAACATCCACTGCCCTCCCCTCATCTATCCAACCAGTCGTGACATCATAGAAGGCTATCAGGTCAGACATGATTTCCCCTTGGTGAATCCATGTTGACTACTTCTGATAGCTTTCTTGTCCTCCAGATGCTTTGAGATGATGCCCAGAACAAGCCCTTCCATCATCTTTCCAGGGGTGGAGGTGAGACTGACTGGCTTGTAGTTTTCTGGGTCCTCCTCCTTGCCCTTTTTGAAGACTGGGATGACATTGTAGAGAAAGATCTAGGGGTCCTGGTGGACAGCAAAATAACAATGAGCAAGCAGTGTGCTCTTGTGGCCAGGAAGGCCAACGGAATCCTGGGCTGCATAGGAAAGAGTGCAGCCAGCAGGTGAAGGGAAGTCATTCTCCCCCTCTACTCTGCACTGGTAAGGCCACAACTGGAATACTGCGTCCAGTTCTGGGCTCCCCAGTTCAAGAGGAACAGGGAACTACTGGAAAGAGTCCAGCGAAGGACGACAAAGATGATTCAAGGATTGGAGCATCTCCCTTATGAAGAAAGACTGAGAGAGCTGGGACTCTTTAGTCTGAAGAAGAGAAGGCTGAAGGGGGACTTTATTAATGCTTACAAGTACCTAAAGGGTGGGTTGAAGGAGGAGGGAGCCAGACTCTTTTCAGTGATTCCCAGTGAGAGGACGAGGGGCAACAGGCACAAGTTGGAACATAAGAGGTTCCACTCAAATATGAGGAAAAACTTCTTCACAGTAAGGGTGACAGAGCCCTGGAACAGGCTGCCCAGGGAGGTTGTGGAGAACCATTGTTTGGAGATTTTCAAGACCCGCCTGGATGCAGCCCTGAGTAACATGCTCTGACAAGCTCTAGGCAATCCTGCTTTAGCAGGGGAGTTGGACTAGATGATCTTTAAGGTCCCTTCCAACCTAGAAGATTCTGTGATCTCTATGGTCCCTTACAACTCTAAAAAAAAATCAGTGAAATTCAGTGAAATTGGCTTTCTTCCAGCCCTCGGGCACCTCGCCTGTTCTCCAGGACCTTTCAAAGATGATGGAGAGCAGCCCAGCAATGTCATCTGCCAGCTCCCTCAGCACTCCTGGGTGCATCCCATCAAGACCCATGGACTCACGGATATCCACTTCACTTAACTGTTCCCTAACTTGGTTTTCCTCAACCAAGGGGAAGTCTTCTTGTGTCCAGACTTTCTCTGATTTTTCCGAAGTCTGGGACTCCTGAGGGCTGGCCTGAGCAGTAAAGACTGAAGCAAAGAAGGCATTCAGCAACTCCATCTTCTCTGCATCCTCTGTCACCATGGCACCCATCTCACTCAACAGCAGGCCCACATTTTCTCTACTTTTCCTTTTGCCTCAGATATACTTGAAGAAACCCTTCCTGTTGACCTTGACATCCCTTGCCAGGTTTAATTCTAAGGAGGCCTTGGTTTTCCTCATTTCAGCCCTGCATACTCTGATGGCACTCTTGTAATCTTCCCAAGTGGTCAGTCCCTTCTTCCATGCACTGTAAACTTCCTTCTTCCACTTGAGCTATTTCAGAAGCTCCCTGCTCAACCACGCAGGTCTCCTGCTTCCCTTGCCTGATTTTTTGCTCTTAGGGATGCATTATATGCACTTCTCCACCTTATTTCCCCCCTCCGTCTATTTTTGTATATTTGTGTATCTAAAGCACCCATGGGGATGGAGGTGTTAAAAAGAAATAGTGGAAACGCATTCATGTTTATTCAGCTATCAAAATACCCGTTATGGTCCATAGGCATTTGTTTTGGAATAGTTACAGCCCAAAATATATACCTCTAGTAAGAGAAACAATGTATGCGTCTTTCCGTAAAATGCCTCAGAATAGATATTATGTATATTAAAAAAATACAAATTATTTCTTTCCTCCCATCTTAGAATTTACAAGGCTGTCAGTACTGTCGCATCTCAGAAAATTCAAGTTTCACCACTGAGTCTTGGTTCACCATCAAGTCTTTAACTACTGAATTTTTCCTCCTTCAGCAGAGAAGAGAACTGGCAGAAAATGAGGATTTCTGTAGATTCACCATCTCCAAGATGCTGGTCTGAAAAAAGAATCTATTCTTGCCTTTTAATGTGTTAATGTAAAATGGTATTCCTGCTCTCTGAAAGTAGCCTTTCCCAAGCACTACTTCACAAACCACAGCGATGTTGGTTTACTCTAAGCTTAAACGTTTTGCTAGACATAGTAGCTCAAGAAGACCTTACATTACTGGCATGACACTTCCAGCTTCAGCCTCACAATCCATGGAAAGACTTCTCATCTGCTTATACAATTAAGGATACTGGGATTATGGCTAGCTAAAACTAGAAATACAGTCTGTGTCAGAAAGTCTTCATTGTAGGCAGGCTATGAAACTTGTGCATAAAGCAGCCAAAGCCATGAGCAGCTTCACTGTGAAGAGGAAATAAAATTGCTTTTCAGAACATGAAAAATGAGCAGAGATGACTCCCACTTATTTGTAGAAACTCATGTCAAGAAAACTAAGGTCAACCTGATCAGTCAGACTAAATAAGAGTTCAAATAGATTTTTCTTTTCTAAATGGAATGGAACAGAACACTATTGTCTAAGCTGAAGATTGCGTTCAACCAGATATCTAAGGAAGGGCAGGCTGCTGTTTATATGCCCTGACACCAGTTTTACCAGCTTCAAATATGAATACACAAGAACTGAGCTTTGAAAACGTAAGAATAAGGGATCTTAGAGGTATAGTTCACAATTCTAGATCCAAAGTAGCATAGACAACTTGGAGTTTTTGGGTCTGTTTTTTTTGTGGGGTGGGGTCTTTTTAGTTTGTTTTTTGGTAATTTTAAGTGCAAGTCTTTCCTTTCAAAATTTCTGCTAGGCTCCTGGTGCCCTAATTTTGACATTCTTGTAATATGTACTTCCAGTATGTATTACTGGAAGTGATTGCCTCTTCCTCCCAGGAGGCGGCAACACGTAAGTCTCACTTAGCTCATTTCATAGCTTCTCTCCATGTCTTTCTCTTCTATTCAGTTAAAAGAAAAAATTAAAAAAAAAAGAAAAAAAAAGATGGTTAACCAGAGATTTAC
This sequence comes from Calidris pygmaea, assembly GCA_003697955.1. Lineage (NCBI taxonomy): Eukaryota > Metazoa > Chordata > Aves > Charadriiformes > Scolopacidae > Calidris > Calidris pygmaea. Next base: position 32,679 of record QJSC01017494.1, read on the forward strand.
CTCTCAGATGCCTATGATTTCTTTTCCCAGGAAAGATAATACAACAGTAAATGACTACCATTAAGTCACATTTCAGAGTACAACATGGAAGAGTATCTTTAAGCCTTTTTGTCCTGGTTTGAGGACAATTCTCCCCACCCCCCAACATGGTTGAATTAAATTCAACTTATCAGCAGCCCTGGCTCCAAAACATTTAGAATTACAGTAGATTTCTTTTGCAGATCTAGAAATCAGCATAATGACAAGAACAGATCTGAAAAAGTAATCATCTGCCAGACCAGCTAGAGCCCTTTATAGATATTATTCGCGTTCTCTTAAATTCTGCTAACATCCATTGGAAAACATTGTTCTGATCTGAAAAGCCTCCCAATTCCTATTTCTCTAATCCTGATTAAAAAGTCTAAAAGAAGGTCCGTGTAATAAAACCTGAAGGGACTGTGCTCTACCAACTTTCTATTCCATTGGTTTCCCTACCTGCCATCAACAACCAACCAAAAAAACCCCACAAACCAAAACCACACAGATCATATCCCAAATACCCTTTACACTGCAGTTGTCGTCTTGGGGGCACCATTTGTATGGCCAAAACATTTTGGTGATATCAAAGTTTATCAGAAGCACACATGCCCCACACAAATATATGTATTCAAGAACAGATTCCTCAGATATTCAAAGTGCTATCTGTATTTACTAAACAAAACAATATGAATTTTAACTCCTACCATTCCATCATAGCGGTCTCCAGGTCTACCCCTTCGATCATAAGACATAAGATCTCTAAAATGAGAAAAAGCAGCAACACATGACATATTATAAACTAGTTTATATATTCTAATTCAACTTTTCATGATTTGCACACAACTATGAATTTCTGAATGCTTTAGCCAAGTTCTGAATAACATAAAGTTACAGAACTACTGACTATAGCCTTGAGAGACTGCTACGCTGCAGAAATAGTTAAATTCAAATACTTTTTGAAATTCTCTGGTGCAATGCACACTCAATCCTGTACAATCACTACCAACACAGAGTGTGAAACAAGTCCTGGAAACACGAGCACAATTCAGCAAATTTTACTCAATTTGAGTTTTATAAAATGCATTTATACAACAGCTTACCCGCCACGAGGAGGTGGTGGAGGAGGAAGAGGAAGATTACGAGCTCTGCTACCACCTCTGCCCCCACGACCTGGAGGAGGTGGTGGAGGTCCTCTGCGAGGGCTCATATCATCATAATCTCTTCTTGATGGAGGCATAGGTCGTCCACCACGACCAGGAGGCATTCGATCAAAGCCTCCTCTTCCACGCATTGGAAAGCCTACTGGACGTCCTCTTCTATCATCAAACATCATTGTGAATCCACCATAGTCATATGTTTCATCATAGAAATTGGGATCATAAGGCTGGGCCCGTCCTTTAATTGGAGACTAAGACACACAAAAAACAAAAACACCACGACCCCTCCCCCCTGGTTAGCACTGACTGTTACAATTATTATAGTTCATTAAATTACTATATTAAATGTATAAATATGAATTTATGCATTCTGAATATGTTCTTGATTTCACAATGCTGATAAAGGCAGGGATGGCAATATACTTCCTAAGAACTTAACTATGATAGAGAAATGGCCGCCACTGATGGGTGGCACGTACATTTGTCTCACTTCCTCCCCAATTTAAAATGTCTTATTTTATTGATATGTTAAGCATGACTAACAGTCCATTGGTACCAAAACCAGCTTCCCTCTCCAATAAGGTACACCCCAATTCTAGAAAACAGAAAAAATTTCAAAGGATGCTTATTTTGTTAGTGGAGAAATAAGAGGCACTGAATTCAAAACAGAAATGGAAATAAATAATTTTCCATCCAAATCATCCCAACTTTCATGAATAACAATGAAAGAATAATAAGTTTAAGATACATTACCTCAGAGATAAGATCCAAGATAATCTTGATACATTCCACAACTCTATCAGGTTTTCCACCAATAAGCACCACTCTATCAGTGGAATGAGGACAACACTCTTGGAAGAGCTTAATGGTGGTCTGAGTGTTCTGTCGAAGAGAAGAAAAAAACCAAAAAAACCCCCAAAAAAATCTTCAAATAGAAATATTTTAAACAATTTTATAAACTTATTGAAAACAAAATGGGTAAGACACACACTAAAACATTTTTAAAGAAATAATCAAACCAGACCGTCAAACTTCCGGTCATTTCAAGTGAATGCTTGCTTCTGAATTCATACAACAACGATATAAAAAGAAGATATAAACAACAATATAACATAAAAATAACAAATAGCAACAAAAACATAGCATAGAAATAATAACAAAAATGATATAAACACCAAGATATAATATTCTAAGATATTTTTATATCTTTAAGACCTGCAATGACATCAGTTTGCATGAAATGCTAACGAAGAAGAAAAAAATTTGAATTTTAAAATCTTTCAACTATGGCTCATCTACATGGCCATTTATTCAAATATTAGCACAAGGACCACATATCCATTATGACCTTATAGGTTATATAAGCCTTCATATGTCATAAAAACATGCTTTGGATGTAAGACAGCAATGTTGCCAGGATTAAGTCTGGTCATCTCGCCTTTCCTCAGTCCACACAAATACACCTAAACTGGCCTTTGACACAATGTCAGGAAAGGATAGAAAATAACACCCTAGATTCACAGAGATCACTAGCTTTTTAGAACAAATCCTCATTCCTTCACAAGGAAGGATCATTCACAAAGGATGGACTTCAAGGGAGCGAAACTTAAAAAAAAAACCACAACACCCAACCCACACAAAAGCAAACAAAAAACGCAAACCACCAACAACCTAAACAAAAAACAATAACTCACAACAAAAAGACCCAAAACCAACCTGCCCCCATATCACCTTTTTATAGCAACATTCAAACATTTAATAAATGATCATCATTAGAGTTTATGGAAGTATGTCCACACTAAGCCATTTTCCATGTCCAACACCACCAATATAGTCTATTCATCAGTTCATTCTAGGAGTGTTGAATGGCATTTCAATTTTAAAAAGTATCCTTTATTTATAAAGATTATTCTACTGCTAATATGCTTAAAAGCTTTACAAGAAGTCATATGCTCTATTCACCAACAGCCACTTATTTCTGACTTTTTGCAAGAAAGTTGTAGTAAGTAACTCTGATCTCAGAACACAGAAATCATGCATGAAATATGTTCTGAAAGAATTATTGCAGAGATGATGCCTACACTCACTGCTTATGAACATAAAAAAAAATCATTTATTTATAGAATAAAAGCAGAAATTGAAAAGAATAGGAAACAGTACCTCTCTCAGTTCTTTGATTTTAGCACCCTTGACACCAATAATTCCTCCTGCTAGACTTTGGTGAATTAGAAGTCTTAATTCACAGTCAAAGTCGCTACCTTTGTAGTGTTGATACTGCAAGTAAGATGCATACAAGGAAAGAATATCAATCAGGGGAAAAAATAATTGAAAAACCAAAATGCTAATTTTGTTTTTTTGTTAAGGTTTTTCTCCAAATATAGTATGACCTAATTTGCTGCTGAACTGTAACGCTGTATTTGCTACGATAGAACCACACCTATTTAAGTACTTGGCCTCAACATGAGGTGATGTAAAATTAGTTTTCCTTATTTCCTTTATTATTATTTTATAACATTTTAAGATATCAAAAGAGTACAACACACTTGCTTACAAAGCCAAGGCAGGATGGAAATTACAGTACAGCTACTTCAAATTGGGGGCTAAACAAATTGAGAGACAGGTGTTTTGAATAGGAGGAGGCTGTTCCAAATATTAATTTTCTAAGAAGAGATTGTCTCTTTCCTCTACCAAAAAAAAAAAGCCAACATGTAGTTTGAGAGCTATAGGCCTCCTTTCAAAAAAGGCTAGGTTTTCTTTTCTAATTTAACATATTAAAACCAGCACATAATCATCTAGAATTATTTTGTTTTAAAAATCTAAATTTACACCCCTGAAAAAAAAAAACCAAACCTAAGAGACATACCTCTTCTAAAGTAGGGATAATCTTCTTCAAGATTTCTCCAATTGTCTCTGTATCTGCACTTATACTCAAGATGCTGTTAGAAGCCATAGTCACAGAAAACATGGAGGTGAAAAAGTAGTAGAAGTAAATTTAGTATTTATAATCATACACAAAATTCTACCAAGATTGACTACACAGAAGAACTTACAATTAATATTCCCCATTTAAAGTAAACCTGTTCACTGGATTTACAACACATGCATCTTTGTTTATGACCAATATATACGCATGATGAATTTAAGACAAGGTAGGTCTTGCAGAGAGCGAGCAAGTGAGAGCTTTTGGAAGGGCTTAGATTAAGCAGGCAAGAAATTGACGCAGAACTGAAAGTAGAAGTGAATGTTCACGTTCCCCATCACCACTAATTTAGTATATCCTTGCCATTACATTGGTAAAACTGGCACACCTTCTTGTAGTAAGATTGGGGATATGAAAGTGGTCAATGTTAGATCTGGAGTAAGGTTGAGAGACTAATTAGAAATTAGATTAGTAATGAGCTCTGCAAAAAAAGGAATACAAGAAAAAAAAAAAAAAACAACAAAAAAACCAAAAAAACCCCACCACCCCCCAAACAAAAATGTAACACAAATGAGAAGTGACAGAAAGTGAACTAGAGTCAG
>QJSC01017499.1:17298-37878 GCA_003697955.1 Calidris pygmaea
CGAAGACTTCAGTGCTTTTGGAATATGATTCTAATGTTCTTTTATTTCTTCTCCTAGTCTGAAAGGCACTTTATTATGCAAGTAGTCTGTGAAGCAACGCAGTGTCCAGATACAAGGGTGAGTGAAAATGATGTGAGGAGATGGGGGGGTGGAAATAAATGGCCCTGATTTGTCACTGCACCTTTCTTGGGAAGCTGGCTGGAACCTCCAGCATCAAGAAACAGCTGAAAAGTCTAATCACAGAATCTGATCTGAAATCAGATCAGGAATCATAGGTCTGAATCGCAGAATCATGAGCCAGTGGTGTGCCCAGGTGGCCAAGAAGGCCACCAGCATCCTGGCCTGTGTCAGGAACAGCGTGGCCAGCAGGACTTGGGAAGTCACTGTCCCTCTGGAGTGGGCACTGGTGAGGCCCCACCTCGAGGGCTGTGTCCAGTTTTGGGCCCCTCACCGCAATAAAGACATTGAGGGGCTGGAGCGGGTCCAGAGAAGGGCAACGGAGCTGGTGAGGGGTCTGGAGCACAAGTCTTGTGAGAAGATGCTGAGGGAGCTGGGGGTGTTCAGCCTGGAGAAAAGGAGGCTGAGGGGAGACCTTCTCACTCTCTCCAACTCCCTGAAAGGAGGGTGTAGCCAGGGGGGGTTGGTCTCTTCTCCCAAGGAACAGGTGATGGGACAAGAGGAAATGGCCTCAAGTTGCACCAGGGGAGGTTCAGATTGGAGATTAGGAAAAATTTTTACATGGAAAGGGTTATTAAGCCTTGGAATGGGCTGCCCAGGGAAGTGGTTGAGGCCTGGAGGGATTCAAAAGAGGGGTTGGTGTAGTGCTTAGAGACATGGCTTAGTGATGCTTTTTTTTTTTAACCAGAGTTAGGTTGATGGTTGGACTAGATGATCTTAAAGGCCCTTTCCAACCCAGACTGATTCTATGACTCTATTAAATGATCGGTCCACATGTAAGTGGCAGGCAAAGTGAGTTTTATACTTAAAGTTAGAAGTAGTAAACTACTAGGGGGATTTAAGTTGCTGTTTGTAGAATACCTGGTTAAGTATGGCATGAAACTAAATCAGCAGAAAGTCTGGGTTGTTACTCTGTGGGAGGCTACAACTCTGCTTGGGTTTCGAAGCACAAAGAAAGGTCACATCTTTGATGATTTTTTCTACTCCGCCAGGTACGAGTGGCTGCCTTACAGAATTTGGTGAAGATAATGTCCCTTTATTATCAGTATATGGAGACATACATGGGGCCTGCCCTTTTCGCTGTGAGTATGTGGTTTCTCACTTATCATTGTCTGATTTTATTATTTTTTTTTTTTTCCTGGGCTCCTTTGCCTTAATCCAAGAGGAAAAGTTTTCCTAACTTCCCGATTTGTTTTCGCTCTGTGTCCTCTCATGGCACTCCGAGCTGATAAACTTCTAAATGAGGAGATTGTCTTCAAGAACAGTGACTCCAATGTGGCCTCCAATTTCAGACAGACTTCAATCTCGTGCCAGTTGCCTGAAAGCCAGGGTGCGTTTTTCAGGAGAAATAACTTCCTAAAACACCCTTTTCTTCCCTTCCTTTCTGTCCCGTTTCTAAAGATAACTATTGAAGCAATGAAAAGTGACATAGACGAGGTGGCTCTGCAGGGCATAGAGTTCTGGTCAAACGTCTGCGATGAGGAGATGGACCTGGCCATCGAGGCCTCTGAGGTGAGCTGGCTAATGGCCATGGAGAAGCAGCAAGTGCTTGTTGAGCGTGTTTGGGAAGGCTGAAATTGGGGTTTTGTACTGTGTCTGGAAGTCCTCTTCTCCTCCCGAGGAGAAGAAGGGAGGAGAACCCGTCCCAGCCCCGTGCGTGGTGGTTGTGAGACGTCATGCGCCACTTGGATGTGACGTGACGTGTGTCTGTGACGTGTTGTGTGTGTGGTGCTGTGGTCCCTAGTGTGGCTGTTGGGTGCCCCCGGGCTCCAGGAGCTCTTGTCCAAGGCTCAGTCACCCTTCATTTCTTCTCCCATTCAAGGCACGCATGAACCTTGTAGCCATGGGTGCACAGGGGCCACCATTCTATGATTCTATGATTTGGAATTCCCTTGGTAGATGGGAAACCCATCTCTTTGGGTTATTTTCTGGGCTCTGTAGCCTAATGTAAAGGTCTTAGCGTACCTCAACTGTAACCCCCTTGGCTTACTAGATCAAATTAGGGTGAACTGCCTTTTTAAGCAAGCAAAATAGTTTTAATGCCAGCCAGGCTGGGAATTGAAACTGCTGGAGATAAAGATTCTCTGACAGGTTTGATGAGAACACGCTGTGACATACGAGTGCTGGTTTTCTGCAAACGCTACGTGACAGCTACCTGATTTCTCTTTAGCATTCCCAAGCCAGCTCCAGCTCCTCCTGTTTAAGGTTAACCTAAATGTGCATTAAGCACAGCGCGAGGCACGGTTTGGTACCAGAAAATTCTCAGTGTCATAAAGATCTTTGAGCTATTGCTTCATTAAGACGGCAGCTTGAATTATTGAGAAATACGTACCACGTGGACGGGAGAGTATTTCTTGAATTTATTGCTGTCCTGGAGGTCCAGCGGACTCTGTTTCTCTAAGAAAATTCACGTTGCAGGCGTTGAGGGGCTTAGTCCTACCCCAGTGTGCAAAATAATTGATCACGTTCCATATAATACATTATTTATGAGTATAAGTATAAAATTATGGGATGAAATAAAAGTAATCGTTATCCCCTACAATGGCTGGGGCTGGAGATGAATTTGGGGTATTGTTCTGCGTGCAGATGCTGTTTGCATAAATTAGCTGCAGAGATCAATAATAGCTTAAACTTTGAAGGCTCTAGATGAATCATATCCATCTTTAAAAGCAGCTAAATATATATTTATGTTAAATGCCCAAAAAAGCAAGGATAAAGGGACAGGCAGCAGCACATAGGTTTAGTTGATGTGCTGAGGACCTTTCGCTGCTTCTGCTTGGGGTCACTTGTTAATTATAGGTAACTGCAAAGGGAAAATATTTATTTATGTTTGTACCGGGTGAGGGGGGGCTCTGTACGTGCATGGAATGGCAAACTGGACTCGCATATGGAATATTTAATCGGGATCATTGCAGGGTGTCCTTGAAGTTCCTGTGCGTTGTCGGGGCTTAAAGTTTGTGTTGGGAAGGAAAAGAAAGCGCAGAAAAGGGAATTTGTAACTACTGGAGTTTGTAATTCACACCTCATGCCTATAAAGCCACCAAGAATCATTCTGTAACTTTTTTTTTTCTAGGCAGCAGAGCAAGGAAGGCCTCCGGAGCACACTAGCAAATTTTATGCCAAGGGAGCACTACAGTATTTGGTCCCGATTCTAACACAAACGTTAACAAAACAGGTGAGTTCCAAAATCCCTGCCGCGTGTCAAAAAAACCACCCCATGTCTGCGTCCGAGCACTGGGATGGTGATGCTGCTGCTCCGTGGAGGAGCAGATTGTCCCTTCCAGAGGTGACTTTTTGATGTGCCGGGTCCTGAGGGTGTGGGTTTCAGTGGTTTTTGTGCCCCCGTGGTGGCAGTCCTCGGTCTGTGATGAGCCCTCATGCACCACTCTGAGCGGATGATGCGTGGCTTTTAGGGCTGAGACTGCGGGCGCTGTCATTTCTTGATGCTGAATTCTGTTAGCACGTGCTCGTGTGTATGGTTTTGGAAGAGATTTGATAGTTATCTGTATTCCTAACGAAATGTCTGTGAAATTAAAACCAATATTCCCTCTCTGCATCATTAGAGATCCTGTTTCTGGAATTCTTGAGCTTTACTTCTTGAACTGTGAAGTCCGGGTTTATTTAGTCCTTATTAAGTGCTTCACAGGGACTTGTTTGGGCTGTGTTTCATAGTCTAATCAAAATTAATGGAATCACTTGCTACAGCGGGTCTAATTATAAAATAAACCTGTTAATTAAGCCGTACAGGACAAAGTTCGTTTGCCTTACTGCGATGAGCTGGGAAAATGCTCGGTGCTTTTAGTGAATCCAGGGAACTGCTTCCCTGTTTGTTCCATCACTGTCCTGCTGGATGTGGAGGGTTAAATTGCGGGAGGTTCTAAAGTGCTTGTTAAAATGGGAAAGATGGAAAGATAAAACGGAGAAGGGAATGGCAGGTACAGGGCTTCAAAGGGCTGTGGTGAGTGGCTGAGCTGACAGTCGGGGGGACGAAGGTGTTTAACTGGTACAGCGGGGGTGATGGCGTGGATCAAAGGAACAAAATCTCAGCCTGGATGAGAGAGAAGCCGTTTGGAAGATGCAGGAGGCTGCTGCAGGCGCGTCAGTGAGGAGACAACAGCAGCCTTACACTGGGATGGAAAGGTGGAGATGGCACGAGTAACTCAGGTTGCTTCTCTGCCAGAGTTGTAGCTTCCAGAACTGAGCTGATGTGGCCATCGTGAGGTTCAACCAGGAAAAGTTCAACCAGGGTCCTGGGCAACCCTTGGTATCAGCACAGGCTGGGGATGAAGGGATGGAGAGCAGCCCTGCTGAGAAGGACTTGAGGGGTGCTGGGTGGTGAAAAGCTGGCCATGAAGCCACCCACATCCTGAGCTGCATCCCCATTAGGGTGAGGGGGGGGGATTCTGCCCCTCTGTTCTGGGGAGACCGCCTCCCCCAGTGCTGCCTCCAGCTCTGGGGCCACCACCATCAGAAGGACATAGAGCTGTTGGAGCGGGGCCAGAGGAGGCCACAGAGATGCTGGGAGGGCTGGAGCCCCTCTGCTGTGAAGACAGGCTGAGAGAGTTGGGGGGATTCAGCCAGGAGAAGAGAAGGCTCCGGGGAGACCTTGGAGCCCCTTCAAGTCCCTCAAGGGGCTCCAGGAGAGATGGGGAGGGGACTGTGGATGAGGGAGGGGAGCCCTAGGAGGAGGGGGAAGGGTTTAAATTGAAAGAGGGGAGATGGAGCTGAGATGTGGGGAAGAACTTGTTTGGTGTGAGGGGTGGTGAGAGCCTGGCCCAGGTTGCCCAGAGAGGTGGGAGACGTCCCATCCCTGGAAACATCCCAGTCCAGGTTGGATGGAGCTTGGAGCAACCTGGTCTGGTTGAAGATGTTCCTGCTTATGGCAGGGGATTGCAGTAGATGGAGTTTAAAGGTCCCTCCCAACCCAAGCCATTCTGTTTCTACAAATTTCTAAATCTAACACCTGGTAGATGTTACCTGCAGTAGATCCAATGGGATGGTGCTGCTGGTGAGTGATCAGGGATGTTTTCCCCCAGACTGACCAGAGGTGCTGTTCTCCTTCCAGGATGAAAACGATGATGACGATGACTGGAACCCCTGCAAAGCAGCAGGAGTCTGCCTCATGCTCTTGGCAACCTGCTGTGAAGATGACATTGTTCCTCATGTGCTGCCCTTTATTAAAGAACACATTAAAAATCCCGATTGGCGATACAGAGATGCAGCTGTGATGGCTTTTGGGTGCATTTTGGAAGGACCAGAGCCAAACCAGCTCAAACCACTAGTCATACAGGTAAGATTCATCGTGTTTTCTTGGAGGCTCGTAGAGCAAAAACTTTCTGATTTATTTGGAGGAGAACATCTGCTTTGCACGTCGTTCTTAATCTGAGGAAAAACAAAAGGATGCCACCTTTTAGTCATGTTTTAGAGATGTTCGGGAGGCTCGGGGCAGGTAGTTTGGTTACATAGCCCTGAGTCACAGGGACATGCAGGACTTCAGGATACCTGACTCCAGATGCCTCAGTTCTCAAGTCTAACCCCTGGGAAAGAACTTTATGAATCTTAAAATGTCAGAGTAATAGCTCAACTGGATCTAGACCATCTTGTCCTCCACAATCTATTGGTAGCTCGAAGGGAATGCATTAAAAAGTGGTGGCAAATTCATATTTCCATATACTGCATGCGATCACATTTTCACCTTGATTATGCGCTTACATTCTAGGCAATGCCAACTTTAATAGAACTAATGAAGGACCCCAGCGTCGTGGTTCGAGACACGACCGCTTGGACCGTGGGCAGGATCTGCGAGATGCTCCCCGAAGCTGCCATCAACGACATTTACCTCGCGCCGCTGCTGCAGTGTCTGATGGAGGGCCTGAGCGCCGAGCCCCGAGTGGCCTCCAACGTCTGCTGGGTAAGGCTGGCCCTTCGCTCTTGGCCGTGTGAGGAGTTCTATCAACGAGGGGGACGCAGCTCATACTCATATTTATGAATCCACACACGTTTATATATAAATACACACACCCCTATATATACTCGCACGCTTAAATGGGTTTCGGAGATGACTCATGGTGTTGGACGACTGTTACTTGTTATCTCAGGTCTGGTTTGTGGCTCTGCTCTGGTAGGAAAGAAAGAAATGAAGGAAGAAATGGATTTCAAGGTGAAAAATGCTAATATTCACTGAGCGTAGAAAAGGTGTGCTGGGATTTAGCTTTTTTTCACAGATGCAGCTGGATTGTCTCCTTAATCCTAAAGGAGAGACCGAACACCTTGTTTCCCGTTACCTAAAGCTGCTTCTGCAGTGTCTCTGGAACTAAATTGAGGAGCATGAGATTTTTTCTGGTCGCTTGCAGAGCTGCGGTCCCTTGGGTTGGTTTGTTAACTTGGGTTGTATCGTTTGTTAACTTGCCTTGATGCTCATCTGCTCCCGAGTAGCACATCTGATCTTTCACTCTAAAGAGGATGTGTCCCTCGCTGCCTTTGAAGAGAGCTGCTCGATAAAGATTGAGCTGGAGATGAGTATTTGCATGTCAAAACAAGCTTTAGAAATGACAGAATTCGTTCTCTTCGTTTTCCGGAGGTTTGAAGGCTTCTACTCGGCGCACGAGCTTTTCCCCCGATCCGTTGATCCTGGCAAAAGTCCATGTCGCTGGGGCTTTTGTCTCCTGAAGACGATGACTACTATATGTTTTTTAGATTGAAATGAAAATCAGGCAGCTTTTCAACTCTGCTAATCCTCCCATCTCGGAGCAGTTACAATTGCTCTGCAGTTGGGAATTTGAGCAGTCCCTGCCTTATCTAAACGAGGATTTTACCTGGTGATGATGATGATGATGGGTGGAATCTGTTAACACCCTGCGAGGTTCGAGTCTGCCTTTATTCAGTTTGACTCATGACGGCCCCCAGTTGAGACCAGTAACGCTGTGCTGGCGTGTGACTGCCAGGGGTGGTAATGTTACCTTTCAAATCTTTGCAATTTTCACCACTATTGCACCAAAGAACAATTCCTGAAGGGAGCTGTTAATCCTGCAGCAGTTTGGAATTGGGTTTTTTTTGGGTTGTGGTTGTTTGTTTTTTTTTTTGCTGTTAGAATGAAAGCTGTTGGAATATATGTTTCTGGGCTTGTGAGGGATAAACTCACTGAAGTAACAGAAACGGTTCTTCTTTGTTTCAGGCCTTCTCTAGTCTGGCTGAAGCTGCCTATGAAGCTGCAGATGTAGCTGATGATCAGGAAGAACCAGCAACCTACTGCTTATCCTCTTCCTTTGAGCTAATAGTCCAGAAACTTCTGGAGACCGCAGATAGGTAACGTGAAACTGGAGGGTTTGGGCTCTAAAAAATGCCTTTTTTTTTAATTCCTTCAGGCTCTTGGTCCTCTCTTGCAGTTTAGATCTAAATGATGTTATATCATACTGTGGTTTGGGGGTCGGGTGGGATATAGAATGCTGATTCCCAGGAAGAAAAGCTATTGACACAGAATAATTTCTCAGTATTTTGTCTGTATCTGCTTTTAGTAAATCTGGGGTTTTCCTCCATGAGTGCCTTATCCATGTTTTACTGGGAAGTCTCGGAGCACAGTTTAAGACTGTTGACGTCTTTGTACAGTGGTCACAAGACTCTTCAAGGTTGGCTACAAGGCCGCTGGATAATCAGGAGCGCAGCGAGACGTAATTAGAAATCTGTGGGTATGGTACTGTCCGTTTTCCTGGGATTTGTTTCCTGCCGTGATGGCTGCTGTAGTGTCACAGCCACTTGTGCTGCCACCAGGTTGTCCCAGAAGAGCCCAGGACCCAGTTAGGCTGGATCCTGTCCTTTTCCCAACTAAGCTGAAATATAAATAGACAAGGCAAAATATTTTTGCATCTGCAGAACTGAAAAAAAAAAATAAGGGTAATGCCGGAGTCACGTTCTGCCTTGAAGGTGGCATAAACCTTGACAGATTGGAGTTCAATCCTGGGATCAGTTCAGTCATCATTTAAAGAATCACACGGGGTGGGAAGGGACCTCTGGAGATCATCCTGTCCCACCCCCTGCCAGAGCAGGTTGCACAGGAACATGTCCAGGTGGGTTTGAATGTCTCCAGAGATGGAGACTCCACCACCTCCCTGGGCAGCCTCTGCCAGGGCTCTGCCACCCTCAAAGTGAAGAAGTTCCTCCTTGTGTTTAGGTGGAACTTCTTATATTCAAGTTTGTGCCTGTTCCCTCTTGTCCTGTCCCTGGGCACCACTGAGAAAAGCCTGGCCCCATCCTCCTGACACCCACCCTTGAAGTATTTATAGGTGTTGATCAGATCCCCCCTCAGCCTTCTCTTCTCCAGACTAAAAAGACCCAAGTCCCTCAGCCTCTCCTCGTAAGAGAGATGCTCCAGGCCCCTCATCATCTTTGTAGCCTCTGCTGTCCCCTCTCCAGCAGTTCCCTGTCCTTCTGGAACTGGGGAGCCCAGAACTGGTCCCAGTGCTCCAGATGGAGCCTCCCCAGGGCAGAGCAGAGGGGCAGGATGACCTCCCTCCACCTGCTGCTCACGCTCTTCCTGATGCCCCCCAGGATGCCATTGGCCTCCTTGGCCACCACATTGCTGGCTCATGGGCATCCTGGTAGCCACCAGGACTCCCAGGTGTTTCTCCTCAGAGCTGCTCCCCAGCAGGTCACCCCCAACCCGTACTGGTGCAGGGGGTTGTTCCTCCGCAGGGGCAGCACCTGCACTTGCCTTTAGTGAAGTTCATCAGGTTCGTCTCTGCCCTTGAAAAGTTGAAGCCTTTTGCTGCAGAACGACGTCTCCTTAAACACCGTCCCTGCCTCAACGGTTCAAAGTCTAAACTCTTCCCGTCTTAATTTCCATCCCGCCGTCTGGCTCAAGGCTCTGAAGCCCGTCAGTCATCTTTAGCGTGGATCTCGCCTGGCTTTATTGCAAATTTAACTCAGAGGGACGGTTGAGAGGTAGTAATTTATGCTGCTCACCTCTCGAGGCCGTCTCTTCCTGGGCAGGATAACGGCACGCTGGAAAATGGGGGGGGTTGAGGCTTTTTCTTGCTCTTCTACTTGCTGCCAGTGACTGAAGATACTGGAAATCATCATTAATAGCGAATGAACAAAAAAAACCAAAAACCTGTTCCAAAAGCGGCTTCGCAAATTTAATTTACTTTCAAGTCTTGGAATAGAGGAATGCGAGTGCTTCTGCTTGTCACAACACTAAAATTGAGCTGTTACCAATTTACTAAAAAAAAAAAAAAAAGCCTGTTTCTAAGCGAGCCCGAGCGCTGGGAGCTGCAAATACATTCCTTCTGTTCCAGGCCTGATGGACACCAGAATAACTTGAGGAGTTCTGCCTATGAATCCCTGATGGAAATAGTGAAAAACAGTGCCAAGGACTGTTACCCTGCTGTCCAAAAGACAACCCTGGTCATCATGGAGCGACTTCAGCAAGTGCTGCAGATGGAGGTAGGTAAAACCCCGAGTTTTAACCCCCACCCTCTGTTAAAAGAAGGGATTTAAGGCAACTGAGTGGTTGTGACGTTGCTGTTGAACTGCGGCTTCATCTGGTGTAGAAAAATGAGTTTTGTTGCTGAGTGCCTGTGTTACAGTGGCTATATTAAGCTTCCTCTTAAATTTGAACAAGCAAATATTTAAAATTAATTCTCTGCGTCTCCTAGCGCTGTCGAGCTCCACGGGGTTTGCCTGGATCTGGGCTTTTCACATCTGGGCTTTTCACATCTGGGCTCTTCCTCTTTTTTTTTTTTCCAGTCTCACATCCAGAGCACTTCTGACAGAATCCAGTTCAATGATCTTCAGTCTCTTCTTTGTGCTACTCTACAGGTAAGTCCCTACCTCTCCCGTCTTGGTATTTATGGGGGAAAAAGGTGGTTTTAGAGGCACTTCTGTGCCCTGAGGATGCAGAATTGGTCCCGTTGACGAGATCTGACTGAGGAAATGGGATCTTGTGTCCCAGCTGCCATGTGGGAGGTGATACAGGGTTCAGGAGGCTTCAGTGAAGTACGACTGATAAAATTTAGGGCAATACGAATAAAGAACACGGTATGTGGCACGTTAAAGATTGTGTATTCTTTCAGATTGGCTCTTATGTTGGCTACACGCTGAACAATCGCTTTGGTTGGCACAAACAAAAAAAAAAAAACCTCCATAGCGGCTTTAATTCGTTCATCTGCCTCTTGTGGTTGATGTTCTTATTTAAAATGGCACTAATTGAAATGCACTGAGTGTCCTTGAAATTAAACATCTGGTAATGAACAGCCCGTGTGACTTGTAGGAGTAAGCAAGGAACCAAAATGCGCTCGTACTCCAAAGTCTGCTGAAAACAGCCACCTTTCCCCCCCCCCCCCCCCCCCCAAAAAAAACAAACCCTCTCAGGAGGTTGATCAGACCCTCCCCCGAAATCCGTGGTGTTTGATATCGCAGCTTCGCTGTCTGCGCTGCGGGAAGTGGGGGGGCTGAGCCGTCATCCCCGGCTTAATAACAGCTACGAGGCGCTGATTTAAAACTCTCTAATAGAGGCTAGGCTCGGCGTCGACACGGCTTGGAGAAGAAAGGAACGTTTTCTTCTGGAGGTGTAATCGGGCGCTGGGTAACCTGAAATAAGAGGGCAGAATATCTCCCTCTACACGGGTCTGTTCCTTTGTTGGGTTCTCTTCCCTCTTCTCTGCAGGTTTTCTTCCATTCCTATAACCCCAGGAAGGGGACCCCGCTCCTCGCCCACCTGAAACAGCCTCTTTCTGTGGGTTTTAGCTTCCTTTTAACCTCTTAGGTGAGCTCAGGGGATCTCCTGGGTGTTGTCTCCAGGTTGTTTTGAGAACTTAATAACTTCATCCTTCTAGTTCAAAAGCCCGTAGCATCAGCTGTTGCTTTCGCCGGCCAATTTTTAGAGTAATGTTTCAAATAATGGGGAGATGGGAATAATCTGTCCTTACGATGGGCTTTAATGGGGAGGCTTCAGTATCTGGAATCTCTGCTTTTGGCAGTGAGATTGCCGATCTCTTTCAGACACCTCTGCCCGTGGGAAGTGTGGTTCAGTGGGATTTAATCTGTAGGTTTAATTCGTAAATGTGTGTTTCTTCATGATTGCAAATTCCGAACCTTAAGTATTTCCAGCACTTGCAGCAGATAATGAAATACCACTCAGTAAAAATCAGCAGGGAGACCTTTTTTTCAGTGTTGCATAGTCAAATCTGCTGTTTTGTTACATCGTTTTTTTTCTCTTTGATGGAAATACAATTATGAACATCCAACAGAAGAAAAGCACTTGTTAGTATTTAAAAGGAACGAGAAAATCAAGACCGATTATTTATACAGGCAAAGTCAGTCTCTTTGGAGTGACTCAGTTTGAGGAATCAGACTTGAAATAATTCTGTTCCTCCGCGGGTTAAGGAATCGGTCTTTCTCTTTTTGTAGAAAATGCAAATTTATTTTAAATCGGGATCCATCAGCGCTGAGCTCTGTAGTTCCCGCGCTGAAAGGGTGGGTCAGAGCCCTACGGGAGCAGCAGAGCGTGGGGGAAGGTCAGCTGTTTCCCAGGGGTGTCTCCTTGGCCCTTCTGCTCCCTGTGATGTGATAACACGGAGGACACGTGTCCTCACCAGCCTCCTCTGGCCAGAAACCAGCTTCTTGTTGGCTTTTCCAACACCACGTGTGTTAAACACGTTCCTTCAAATATATTTTCTATTGGCTGTATGTTCATTTATTCTCCGTTCATCTCGGGCAGGAGAGGTTTGACTGCAGTTCGCAGGGAGGATGTGCTTCTGTCGACCAGCATTCCACGGAATCACAAAGTGACATGGGGTTGGAAGGGACCTCTGGAGATCATCCTGTCCCACCCCCTGCCAGAGCAGGTCCACTCAGAGCAGGTCCCACAGGAACGTGTCCAGGTGGGGTTTGAATGTCTCCAGAGAAGGAGACTCCACCACCTCCCTGGGCAGCCTCTGCCAGGGCTCTGCCACCCTCAAAGTGAAGAAGTTCCTCCTCGTGTTTACGTGGAACTTCCCATGTTCAAGTTTGTGCCCGTTTCCTCTTGTCCTGTCCCTGGGCACCACTGAAAAAAGCCTGGCCCCATCCTCCTGACACCCACCCTTGAAGTATTTATAGGTGTTGATCAGATCCCCCCTCAGCCTTCTCTTCTCCAGACTAAAAAGCCCCAAGTCCCTCAGCCTCTCCTCGTAAGGGAGATGCTCCAGGCCCCTCATCATCTTTGTAGCCTCTGCTGTCCCCTCTCCAGCAGTTCCCTGTCCTTCTGGAACTGGGGAGCCCACAACTGGTCCCAGTGCTCCAGCTGGGGCCTCCCCAGGGCAGAGTAGAGTAAATATTTCTGAAGTTTCATTCTGTGGTTCAAAAACCAAGGTCCCGCACAGCCTGTGCTTGGCAGCGAGGGGTTACGGTCACACTGCTGTGATGGAAAAGAGCTTTTTTTTTTCTTCTTTAAATAGGGTCAAATTTGTGCTGGTCATATTTAACGCCGGCTTAAATGCAAAGCCGTGGGAACAGCCTATGCAGCAGGAAAGGTAAATTCAGCTTGTTCTGTAGCTGGAAAATTGAATGCAGCTTCAGATGAATGGGACTTTGCACTTGCACTGACGAAGCATATTTTTGCAGCGACAGAATTCAACCAGCAGCTTCTTTTTTAGCAGCCCAGCGCGGTGACGAGCGGCGGGAGCCAGCGCAGGGGATGTCGAGGCGAGCTCCAGCCTCACCTAAATGGAAGCGATTCCCAATTCCTTTCTCCTTTTTTTCCCCACCCAGAACGTCCTCCGGAAGGTGCAGCACCAGGACGCTTTGCAGATCTCTGACGTGGTGATGGCTTCTCTGCTGAGGATGTTCCAGAGCACAGCGGGTTCGGGGGGCGTGCAGGAGGACGCCCTGATGGCTGTCAGCACCCTGGTAGAAGGTCGGTGTTGTGGTCTTCTGGGAGGTGGGGGGAAAGGCAGAGCTGGGACAGAACTGGTTTCCTTCCTTCTCTTTTTGACCGTATTGGTGAAAAACGCGATTAGTTCCTGGTTTTGCTTGAGGTATGGTTTTGACCACACATCTCACCGCAGCGATCGAGCTGCTTACGCTGGACTTTTTTGTGAATAAATGGTTTGTTTTCTATCAAAAACATAGCTAGGATGTAAATTCCACAAAGAAAAAAAAAAAACAAACCCAAATGTTACTTTGTGCAGTGCCCAGCACAATGGGAACCTGCTCCCTTCATGCCGCAGGATGGATTTATCCAATAAGCAATAATACCGTAAATAATTCATACTCATCACTGCCCGTGACCCGTGGTGGTTTGGTGGGGTTCTGTCAGTGGAAGATTTACAGTCGATGCTCTTCTTTAAAAGAAATCACGGTGGGAAAGCATTAGAGTGGGTCAGAACGGGTGAAGTCAAAGCAGATTTGGGTTGCGTTGCAGGCAGTTTGAGCTCCGTGGTTCAGGTTTAGCAGGTGGTGGCTCCGGCGTCACCCAGAGCTGCAGGAACACGCTCTGTTGTCAAACAGAGTGTGAAAGTTGAGGTGCTGTTGAAGCCCTGTCTGCAACCTCGTTGCCTTCCCCCCGCCTCCTCTCCAGCAAAAGCCACACGTGGTTTGGAAATGGGTCTTCAGGTAGAGCAGTTCCTAAAGAGGCTTGTTTGAGCCTTCCCTTCTTCCCGAGGCTCTTATCCTGGCAGGAGAAGGGTCTGAGACGGGGAGGGGACCTCTGTCTCGATGTAGTATGTCCCCAATTGCTCTGAGAACACAGGGCATCTCATAAGTGCTGCAGAGTTAGTTTTGGGGTTTTTGGAGCAGTCCCTCCTCACACTGGTGTGTTCTGGGGAGCAGGTCTTTGGTGGGGACCCCTTGGGCTGCTCTGGGGAATGTTTAGTGGGATTCATTAGGGAGTGAGAAGGTTGAGCGGGATCATTGCACGCTTACCAGCAAGTGAAAATAAAAACCTGTATCCTCTTGGGTCCAAAGACCTCACTTTTGGACAGATGAGTCTGCACACACGGTCTCAGTAAAGCGAGGGACTCGGGGAAGGTAGGAGTTGGCAGAGAAGAGCCAAAATATTTCACTTCAAATATTGCTTGAATATAAACATAGAAGAGTGTCCTGCTGGAACTGCATGGCTCTGGAGAGGCTGAGCAGCTGCTTCCAAAAGGATGTTACGGCTGTTACAGCCGTGAATTGATGTGAAAAGATGTAGCGTTGGAGCAATGTGACGGTGCCAAACCCTGTGTGAAACCACCTCCCTCTCCCTCTGATGGCTCTGCTCAGTCAGGACAATCTCAATGACCTTCCTGAGCTCAGGAGGGGGGTGATTGTCTCCGAAGATCTGCAAGGAATCGAACACTTTGGGATCACAGTTTAGTCCAGATGGACACATTTCCCTGATGCTCAGGTTTTGTGTGAAAACTGATTTGTTTTGCTTCTCTGGAACATACAGATACTGGGTTTGGGTGGAATATAATGGTGGGCTTCGGTTTTGTTGAACTCCAGCAAATATGTCATAGGTTGGGATTGTTTTTTCTAACTCAAATATTTTCTGTGCACAGTCTTAGGTGGAGAGTTCCTGAAGTACATGGATGCCTTCAAACCCTTCCTCGGCATCGGACTGAAGAACTACGCTGAGTACCAGGTAGAGCTCAAACCAAGCGGCCCCAACGTTCACAGTCTCTAAATTCTCACCCGCTCCCGGATGCGGAGCTCAGCAGGTTGTGAGTCTCTAAAACACCACCCCTTCTGGTGGGGAAACCACAGTTGCAGCCCTGTAGACTTTTCTCTAATTACTGGCTGCGTGCACAAATTTAGACTCATCTGTTTAATTCAGCAGAAGGTCCTCATTGACCTGAGACCTGTGTTTTCACACTGGCTTCATGTTAATTGGCCCTGATGAAGAAAGAGGTTGCCACTGGCTGTGAGTTTCCATGAGAAGGCCAAGTCATGGTTCTCACTGTGGGGTGGATGTTGGGACCACCCAGCCCCTGCGTTTGGTGGTTGCTTTGGTTCAGACCAAGTACCTGTCACCTTCTTGGCATCTGTGTTGATGCTGGAAGGGCTGGAGCCCCTCTGCTGTGGGGACAGGTTGAGAGAGTTGGGGGGGTTCAGCCTGGAGAAGAGAAGGCTCCGGGGAGACCTTAGAGCCCCTTTCAGTCCCTCAAGGCGCTCCAGGAGAGATGGGGAGGGACTCTGGATCAGGGAGGGGAGCCCTAGGAGGAGGGGGAAGGGTTTTAAACCAAAAGAGGGGAGATTGAGCTGAGATGTGGGGAAGAACTTGTTTGGTGTGAGGGTGGTGAGAGCCTGGCCCAGGTTGCCCCGAGAAGCTGTGGCTGCCCCATCCCTGGAGGGGTTGAAGGCCAGGTCGGATGGGGCTTTGAGCAACCTGGTGTGGTGGGAGGTGTCCCTGCCCAGGGCAGGGGGTGGCACTGGATGGGCTTTAAGGTCCCTTCCCACTCAAACCATTCTGTGATTCAATGATCTTCCCTTGGGGAAGCAGCTCAGCACTTTGCAGCTCGGTGACAGAAATGGTTATGGAAGCGGGGACACATCAGCGAGAGGGTCGTTATTCTTGGTGGTTTAATGACTGCAGACTCTCACCACTACTTAGTGCTTTAATAAGCTGTAGGAGCCTGGCAGACTGACTCACTGGGTGGGTGTCTTCCTTGCTGTTCTATTTGCAGGTTTGTCTGGCTGCGGTGGGCCTGGTTGGTGACTTATGTAGAGCCCTGCAATCCAACATCCTGCCTTTCTGCGACGAGGTTATGCAGCTGCTCTTGGAGAACTTGGGGGTGAGTGTTTACCTTCTCATTAGCCGGTTAGTAACAGTTGGCTTGCACGCCGAGAAGAAAGTGGGAGGTGGGAGAAGCAGAAGTGTTAGGCATGCTCTGAAGATCTCGTGTTTGACAACTATCATCTTGCTTACTATTTGAATGGCATCCAAATTTATTGGGGGTGAGGATTCACATTTTGAGGAAATGTCTTAATTTATTAGCTCCTCCTCCCCACCCCCCTTAAAAAGAAGCTCAACTTGAACATGAACGGCCCTGAAATCTCTTCCAGAATGAAAACGTTCATCGGTCTGTGAAGCCTCAGATTCTCTCGGTGTTCGGCGATATCGCCCTTGCCATTGGAGGGGAATTCAAGAAGTACCTGGATGTCGTGCTCAACACCCTCCAGCAGGCTTCCCAGGCACAGGTTGATAAGGTAAAACCAGTGGTGCACGCTCCGGTTGCTTCGTTAAAATCCCAAACGAGTAGGAGCCCCCTGCACACAGCGGCGGGGACGTCGCTGAACCTGCTTTCCCCTTCTTCCCCTGCCAGTCCGACTACGACATGGTGGATTACCTGAACGAGCTGAGGGAGGGCTGCCTGGAAGCTTACACTGGCATCATCCAGGGATTGAAGGGAGACCAAGAAAACGTGCACCGTGAGTACTCTGTCCTGCCGTGGTGTCCCCGGGCCTGAAAGGACAGCGGGAAGATGGGGGGAGCTTGGCTCGGACAAGCTGTTTGGTGGTGGTTGTCACGTCCATGGACACGTCCTTGTTCGTTCCCGTCTGCGTGGGAGTGAACGCTCAGCTTCCATGAGCAGGGAACAGATTCAGAGCCCTTCACTGTGGTTCCTCTGTCTTTTTTCCCCCCTCTCTGTGTCTCTGAGAGCTCTTCTGGGGCCAGATCCTGGCTGTTTGGGGGTGCACTGCAATCCCTTTTCAAGGACAGGCTATTAAACACGAACCATGTTTCACCCTGTTATAATAAAACTCTTTTCTTCCAGCGGATGTGATGCTGGTGCAGCCCAGAGTAGAATTTATTCTGTCTTACATTGACCACATCGCTGGAGACGAGGATCACACCGATGGCGTGGTGGCGTGTGCGGCCGGACTCATCGGGTAGGCAGCCCCCTCCTCCCACCGCCGGCTCGTTAGATGGAGAGAAATCCTTGTAAAACAGCCTTAAATATTTGAAACTGTCTTTTTATGGCTGTCTGAAGTATTTTAACATCAGTTCTGGGGTTTTACAGCCTGGGGTTGGGTGTTTAACCCAAGGTGTGAAGTGGTTACGCAGGTGAGGTGGTTTGACAGCATGAAAGTTGGGGGGGGGCTGTTAGAGAAATTCCAGATTTATGGTTTTTCAAGGCTGACCTGGGCTTAAAACCAAAACACCTTCAATTCCCTGCGTGCGGAGGAGCCGGGGTTCAGGGTGTTCTGATCTTTCCTATCGCATTTAGGGTGAGCTGGTGGGAACGTCAGGGAGATCAGTCTTTGGACGGGAGATGGAATGTCTCCAGTTAGTCACAGTTTCAGAAAACTCTCCTCCTGCTGGAAATTAGTGACCATATGCAGCATTTTTAAAAAAGGACATTAGCTGTGAGTCAGATGGCTCTTTGCTAAGCGAGAGCTGATGGGAACGGGGCTGGCACATCTGCTTGTGGCGCTCAGCCTCAAAGCCCTCTCTCTCTCTTTGTTTTTTTTCTCCTGCAGGGATTTGTGTACAGCGTTCGGAAAAGACGTTCTGAAATTAGTAGAAGCTAGACCCATGATACATGAACTGCTAACTGAAGGAAGGAGATCCAAGACGAACAAAACAAAAACCCTTGCTACCTGGGCGACTAAAGAACTGAGGAAACTGAAGAATCAAGCCTGGTAAGGGATTACACCCACCTCCTTTTCATGTCGCATAATTAGGAAATTGGCTGAACTCCTGAGTCGGAACGAGATGCCGCACAAAAAGCTTCGTTCTCTAGAAGGTTGTTTCTCGTTTATTTTTCTGTAAACAAGCCCCATCTGTGGTCTTGTGTAGCAGAACAAACACAAACCGGGACACGCAGGGAGCTGCTTTGCTTTTGTGGGATCAGGTGCAGACTTGGGGGGGCTTTGCTGGTTGGGGACTGTCCTGTGCCCCTCCTGATGCAAATAATTGAAGCCCATTGACTCCTCATCCTACTTGGAGTTCAAGGAGCGTCCAGATGATGCTCACAGAATCATAGAATTGTCTAGTTTGGAAGGGACCTTTCTGACCATCAAGTTCAACCTTCAGCTCTTCGTCACGTGGTTTGGTGTTAAGGGGTCCTGTGAGGAGCAGGGAGTTGGACTCAATGGTCCTTATGGATCCCTTCCACCTGGAGATGCTCTTGAGCCCCTGGTTCTATTGAAGCACCTCTAAAAGGAGCAGGTTGTAGAGGGACACGATGTGTATCTGCATTAGGGAGAACAAATCTGTTACAGCTTTTTCCCCATCTCAAGAAATTCCTTAATATCCCTATTATTTCCCTTTCCATCATTTTTTCTTCCACTTGATGATAGTTTTATCTCCCGATCCGTGCGGTTTGGTGGTTTTTTGACGGCCCCTTTGGTTTTTTTGCTTTGCAGATCTGTTACTGTTGGGATGACACCTGAGACCCCTACTGGAAATCTCCAATCTTTTGAAAAAAAAAAAACAAAACCAACCAACCTGGAAGTGAGGAGTGTGCACGGATGCTGAATGTTTGGGAATGAGAGGATGAGTGAGTGAGGCTTGAAACACACCACATTTGAAAATCCCGCCGCAGCCGCGCTGTTAACGAGCCGGAGGGGAGAAAAAAAAACAAACAACCAAACCACAAACCAACCTGGCATCGGGGAAGAGGAAACGAACCCATTTCTGCCCAAATAACGACCGGAAAAGAAAACAAACCAAAACAAAACTCTGAATTCCGACAGCCCAGGACTTGGCTTCTCCCTCGTGGCCGGCGCAGAAGGGGAAGGTTTGGAGGAAGAGGAAAAACTGGGTTCAACTGTGGTGCTGTGTGAGGTCTGGCTGGAGAGAGCCAGAGCCGGGGTGTCTCCAGTCGCCCGGTGCCGTGGGTGCCCGGGGATGGAAAGGAAAAACAAAGAAACAAACACAAAAAAAAAAAAAAAAGGGTGAAGAATTTAAGGATTTTCAGTCTTAGGAGTGAGTGTGTGTGAATGAGGCGGTATCCACATTCTCAACTTCAAGTCATTGCAGTTTATCTTTTCCCGAGAAGAAGCAAAACGAAATGAAACAAAACAAAACAAAAAAAGACAAAAAAAAGAATAAATAATAATACAAAAAAAAGGGTTAGCTGTTGCATTTCATAAACTAACCGAAGTTCTACTGATGCAGCCTAAGAGATGTACAAAAGAAAAGAGGAAAGAATAAAAAAAAATTAAAAAAAAAAAGAAGAAAAAAAATAGAAAAAAAAAAATAAATAAAGGAAAGTCGCTCTTTAGGGCTTTTTATTTTAGGGAAACACTGACGAATGCTCAGAGCTCCCAGTCCCGGTGACGCTTTTCATGATCTTGTTTCATCGAAGCGCCTTTCCTTCCTTAATATTGTTCAACTGTGAATGTAGAAATGGGGGAAAAAAAGAAAAACCACAAAACCACCAAACTCTTGCATTAGAGGGAATCGCAATGAATTGTCAAACACGATTTCAGGCTTAAAAAAAAACAAAAAAAAAAAAAAAAAAAAAAAAAAAAAAAAAAAAAAAAAAAAAAAATTAAGTGCTCCAAATTGGCAGTGAGAACACAAAGGGAAAGATCTCTCCTGACTTGTACTGTAGCAGCCCCAAACACCCACAAAAAATAAATTGTGCCAAAGAGTTGAGGAAAAAAAAAAAAAAACAACAAAATAAAACTTCAGGTAATCTTTTGGATTGCAAAATGAGGAGAAATTCAATGTGCAAACAAAAACCTGATAAAATGCCATTTGGAAACTGCTTGGCCTTTTGTGCTCTTTATTTGATCAAATTTAATGTGGTATTGGTTTCTTGCTGCACTTCAAAAAAACAAAAGAAAAAAAAAGGAAAAAAAGAAATTTATATAAAATATATATATACTGACTTGAGCTTACACAAGACGGCACTTGTAAAAGGTTATATTTTTCCACTGCAGTTGAAGATTAATAAAATGGTGTCAAACATTCCCCAATACTTCCTTTTTTTTTTTTTTTTGTATTTTTGGTCTTTCCAGTAAAGGGGAACCCATTAATTGATGATTTTTATGTTGTGTTTTTTTTTTTTTTCGCTAAGGCAGTAGCAGGCTGACGGGCAGCTCCCGAAGGAAGCGGCTGTTACTGCCCCCCCTGTCACCCAACCTCTTCTGTTGTCACGGGAAGGATCAGAATTTCTCTCGTTTCAGAATTTCTCTCGTTTCCTCTTTAAATGAGACTCTTGCTTTTGAGGAATCGGCCTTTGCTTTATCCTGGATTTGTCAGCAATAAAAGCCAAGAAGACGAAAACAAAACCCAGAAAACCTGGAGGAGGAAGGTGAAGGGGTTTGGAGACTTTATTTTTCATTTCATTTTTATTTAATGCAGCTGTTGATACAACCAGCCATTGGAATCTGCGGTTTAATGGGCATTTTTCAAAGCTGCTTGTGGGAGGGAGAGGAGGAAAAACTTAGCCAGTATTTTGGTTTTTTTCTTATCTTTTTTGTTTCTTTTTT